>VWZK01012980.1:899795-1059654 GCA_013396935.1 Baryphthengus martii | reverse complement strand
GGGGGTGCCGACCCCGGCCCCACCGTCGGACGCTCCCCTGCCCGGGCTGTCCCCGCCGCCGGGAACGGGACGAGCCCCCGGGATTGGGCCCCGCGGGGGGCTGCGCTGGAGAGAGGCAAAAGACCGTGGGAAGGATGCCTTGGAGCTTGGGGGACGGCTCTAGGGGCGGGTGGAAGCTGGGATGGACGGTTTAGGGGCAAATCCATGAAAAGAGGGGGAAAAACCCCATCGCAATAGCTGAGGAATCGACGAGAGATCCCGAGGGGCAGGGAGAGCGAGACACTTTTGTTCCCTGGCGAGCACTGGAAGTACAGATATTTTCATTGAGAAATAGGAGTAAACTCTGCAAATTACAGTAGAATTTCATTGAGAAGTTACAGAGATTTTGGCATTTTTAAAATAAATAAATAAATAAAGCAACCGGGTATTACGCTGGTCTGAAGTTGTATGTAGACGGCAGAAATGTGGAAGAAGGAAGGGCTGATGATGGGACAATCCCCAGCAGCTCGGTCTGCCCGCTCCTGGGCCAGACCAGCTTCACCAGCCGCTCCTGCGTGACACATTTCTGGGCAAAAAAAAGACCAGAAATTGTTCGGTACGGAAGCAGGGCAGGAGTTAAAGATATCAATGAAGTAGAACAGCAAAGGAGAAAACTCTGCTGCCTTGGAGAACTGGAGAACGAGCTGAGGAGGAGGAAGAGGCTGCCCTTTTGGTTTAAACCACGCGAGCCTCCGGGATTTGGCTTTCCATGAACTGACAGAAATACAGGTGATGGGAGGGAGGAGAAACGGCGACTGTCCGGTTGTGAAGCCGTTGTTCTCAGCTGGGACATTTAAATGAACTTTGAGATAACGAGCAGGCAGCGCTTGCACTGGGACTGTGCTGACAGGCGGTACCTAGAAACAGTTACGATGGCACCCAGTAAATTTCTGTACGTAATACAGGTCACTTCAATGAAAGATGTTCTTGTCTTTCCAGCTGTTCAAATGCAGATTTTGGGATTCTATAAGGAAAGAAAAGGCCGAGTAAAAGCAGATTTTAAAGCACAATTGATCTGCCTTTTTTTTTTTTCTTTAAGTTCTGAGTTTTTTACATGCCACATTGACTTTTGAAAGATAGTAATTTATTTTAAAAATGTAAATTAAATGCATGCGGTGTTAGCTGAATGTTCATTTAGGTTTCAAAAATTAAAAAAAAAAAAAAGGTTCTAAAAATTCTAAATATTTCTCTGCACTCTCCCTTCATCTGATGCGTTTTTGACAGACGTTTTTCAAGTAGCTCAGTAAACTGGCTTCTGGTGCTTTGTGAATGATGCAACCAGTTTACAGCTAACAGGAAACTCTTCTTCCCAGAGAAGGGAAACAGAATAGCAGAAGTTGGGCTAGTCACCAATACTCTGAGCTCTCTGTTACCAGGTGCAGGGATGTTGCAGAGTCCTTGATATTAAAGAAAGGCAAGAACGGCTCTCGAAGCACGAAATCCCCACGTGCTTCTAGGACTAGACCTGGAAAATTTGCTTCACTTTCAGTTCTCTGCAAATATTCTACCCTAGAAATCATCTTGTGTTTGGGGGCCCCTCCTGCAGCTGCAGCTGGGTAAACTCGGGGTGTATCTGAGGGGGCACCCGCGTTTGGAGGGGGGCTGTGACGCCACCACGTTACCTTCCCTGAGCTGCTGTAGCTTGAGGGAAGCTTGTAGAGCAAAGCTGTTTACTTCTAAGACATTTACATGAGAACATCTGTTTATAAACACGAGCTCAGATGCTTAATTACAGCTGGTCTTGCACAGCAATGGGTAGGACATTCCTTCCCTAATGAATAATCCATATCTTAATATCATCTTTTATCCAAAAGGACACGGGTTTAGGTTGCTCGACAGAGTTTATTCACCAACCTCAGCCGCAGAGCAGAGCAGGACAGCGAGCAGAGGACATCTCATGGGCTTCCCATGCCGGGAATACTGCGGCAGGCCAACGTGTGCAGAAGTGGGCTCTGGCCAGAGCAGAACCAGTCACCTTCTCACCCTCCTGAAGGACGTTTTTCACTTGTTGCTAAGCGCAGCATCTTGCACGGCAAGGCTGTTGTCGGTAAAACTCGGGATCTGTTGCTAAACCGTGTAGCAAATGTGCAGTTAGATTTGCTCACTCTCTCCAAGTCGCTGCAATACACAGTAATTCTGTCTCTTAAATTTGTTCCCCTTGAAATATTTTGTATTGAATTGAGCAGATTAAAAAATTTGAATATTTTCTGCTTCTAGTACAAAAAGCCTGGAAAAGAATATTCCTGATTCTCACTCCCTTCAGCTACAAGGGCAGCTGAAAGAATGAGTGCGAAACCCGCGGAGTCCCGCACGGCGAGGACCGAGGAGTAAATTCTGGACAAATCTTTCTGGCCTCGTGCAAGTTTTGCCGTGTGACCAAGCAATGCGAACGTACCATCTTCCCTGTGCTCTCCTTCAAACAGAAATGCCCTGTAAAAGTTTGCTCAGCTGGCATGCTCTGGCTAGTGTTGGACAATAGTGACATGCCACCCGCTACAGAACAATAAAATGTGTTATGTGATGCTGGTCAGAGTTCAATAAAACCCATCTTTGTTGGTTTATAAAAAGTCAGGCTTTAAAAGACTTGTGATTTTTGTTCCTCTTCAGCTAGATGTTTAGGAGGTGACAGAGTTGACTGGCTGAAAGTCTGTGGCTTGCTGATTAATTTGTTCCCTCAAAACCTACAAATTTCTTAAACAACTGGCACTGACAGCTCTTCTTGGAACATAATCAGCCTTCAAAGTATTTTAATTACTGAAGATGGGTTTTCTATTTCTTGAGTTCAACCTGTTCTGGTTTTATATCCAGATTTAAAACACAGAAATGCTTATCATCAGCTGAAATGAAGGCGTCATTGGGTTTTAGAAGCGGACGCGCTCTTGTGACAGCGTCATCAAAATCCTCTGCTAATAAATTTCCCAACCCTGATATCAGGCTATCTTGGTACTGATCAGAAAGCAGACCTCATCCCCGCCCAGGAGCACAGCTGCTCTTCTCTTACCACAGGAACCTCACCAGGCCCCAGAAATAAAAATAAATATCAAGAACATTCTTACTGGAACATCAGAATCTGTAGTTTGTGTTCTCCTGGGCCAGCCCAGCCCAGCGTTTCTCCGTCCTGCTCAACGTGTCAGCACAGGGAGTAAGTTTTGTTTGGGGTAAGAGATTTTATGGTTTTGGCCCCTGTTGGATACAGATCTTAAGAAGACTGTGCCTTCCACTGAATGTCAGCATCGCTTGGTTCTTTTCTACTAACCTGAGCACAATTGTCGTTTAGTAAAATTTGTATATTCATTTTCAAAATTCAGAGGTGAAGATTTGGGGTTTGTTCATTGGTTGGTTGTTGTTTTTTTTTCAAAAATTCCACTAGTTCTCTTCTAAATACACAAGTTGTGCACTACAACAATCATAAAAATACTGTGGCTGTTTTACAGATGAATAATTAATTAACTAAAAACTTCAGGCGTTTTTTTGTCCAGCTCAAAATATCTACAAATGGCCTACCTTTTCATGTTCTGTCTAAAGAATAAGATCTATTTGGAAAAGAGAAGGTAAAGAATAAAATATATCTGGAAAATAGAAGGTAAAGAATAAAATATATTTGGGCAATAGAAGGAAGAGTTATTTCCACAAGCTAGGAAATTTGAGGAAGAACTAATAAATATCTAGAAAATCCCAAACAAACACAAGAGAAGGACTAAAAGCCGGTTTCAGCTACCGCACTGTATTGACAACAGAGATTTTGGCTGCAGATCAATGCCCAGTTTTGAAAGAGAAGTTCAGCAAGCAGGAGTGCAGCTCTGGTGGGTCTCCAGCTTACCCAGTAGCTCTGTGGAGCCGCGGGAAGAGAAGAGTGATGTGAACGATCATGTCATAGATTTAAAACACATACAAATGACTGCACATTCCTGTGCCATAATGTCATAGTATTGCAAAGGTAATGACCCTCAACCTTAACGAACGCTAAATATAGACATTAAAATGTATTTCTAAGTGGAGGCCATTATTAAATCTTTAAAATGTAATTACGACTCTGACAGAGGAGTTCAGGCAACGCACGGAAACCAAGAACCAGCTTCAGATCCGCGTTCAGAGCTCCAAACCCAGTGTCAGAAGGAAACATCTGAGGCGGCGAAGGGAACTCTGCTGGCTGCCAGATACAGACATAAATCCGTCTGTCTGGCCTTAGCGTGGACAATATAGGGGACCCGAAGATAAGCGGATCGTGCCACACATGACTTTGAAGTGAGCGTGGGTAACGTAATCCACAGCAAGCTTCCAGGTATAAAAATGGTCTGGAGACACACTGGGGGGCAGGGGGAGAAAAAATTAACCCCCTCTCGACTCAAGGAAAGAAGTAACTGTAAAGTGGTCAGGCACAAGCACGTTACGCTACGGGGAAATTTCTCTGGTTATGGACAGCTGACAGGCCTGGTAAGAATAGAACTGACACACGGGTCCCCCTCGGCAACGTATATAGGCCACAGTGGATCTGCACTAAATCATTGTTAGTGCTAGAAGCAGGCTGGGGGGGGGAAAAAATGATTGAAGCTTTTCCAGATGAAGTGGTGCGGTGTGAAACAGAATAGCAACAACTTTCTCTGTAACCTTCAAGAAATTAGTGTGTGAAATGGTGCTGGCAATTAATGGAGATGAAGTTCAATTGGGTGGATCTGCTTTACCGTGGTGGGACAGAGGAGTCTGTAAGCTAAAGGACTGATTTACCAGTATTTAACTCAAAGTACTGAAGTGGACAGAAATGATGCCTTTGATCTCTGAAGCAGTTAATAAAGGTAAACTAAAGAAAAAAACCCCCAGATGCTGAGGAACAGGAGCTGTGTATCAAAGACAACGGGGAATGGAAAGAATTTAGTCAAACCAAGGACAGAGTAGCACCAGTGACCAAAAGTCAAGCCAATGAAATAAAACCTTAATAAACTAATATTTGCAGAGGTATGAGGAACTGGAAGATGATTGTTCAGAATTATAGAGAACAAGGAATTCGCACTTTTGGAAGAAATACTGTATGGAGTCCACAAATAACAAATCGTAAAGTCCTTAAGCCTGCTTGGAAGTACTTCCAAGAACAAAGGTTGCGTTGCCTTTTCCTACGAAATGCTAATTCTGGAGCTGTGCATCAGAGATGGCTCATGTAAAGCTACAGTTTTATAGGAGGAACCCTTCCTCCCTTTGCAGTCTCTTGTCTCTCTACAAAGAGACAGCCACATGCCCACTGTCTCATGCTCTTCACAAACACAAATCTTTTATGATCTTGGTTGTCTGGTAGGGAAGCCAGTTTTTGTTTCCTATCAGCTTGTAAGTAACTCTCTTTAATTCTTGAATATACTTCAAAGTCATTCAGCCAGCGACTGCAGCCTGTCAACAGTTTTCCAGCTAAGCCAGAATGGGAAAACAAGGTTCCACAGCCGCCGTTCCCGCCGGTGCAGGAGGGGAGCAGTGTCCTTATGGCTGCGGATTTCTTTGTTGGAGAGGACTCCTGGGTCCAAACTCAATCTGAGTGGCTTTTGCTAGTAGCTTTAGTAGGCACAGACTGGGGCACAGGGGGTCTGTGCCACACCCTCCTTCAGCCTCTTTAGGTTAGTAACTCCTTGTAATTTTTCTACTTTCTTCATGGTTTTTCCTGCCTTTAATTCCTATGCTAGACTTTCATTTGTTGTGGTCTATTTTGTGCTTTGATTTCCCATCAGGTCCTTCATATCTATTTGAAACACTGTTTTAGTTCTTCCACCATGCTGTTCTCCTGCTGGATCTTTCCTTTTGGCCTGTATTGATCTGTCTCACCTTGAATCCCTTTAGTTCCTCCCCTTCTCTCCTGGAGTTTTCATTCTCCTCAAAGCACTCAGAGAACAGAATACATTGTCTCCGGAATCCTCCTCCTTCCCTCTCCCAGAGCTGGAGTCTGACGTGTATTGCCCAGACCACAGCCACCTCCCCTGCCTTTAATGGAGCTGTCTGGGGGCACTGAGCTCTGCCAGCTTCTCTGGGCACGAGCTGCAGGAGCTGTGATGAGGCTGAGGCCGGCAAAGGTGTTAACCCGCTAATTAGGAACAGCTAAGAGAGGAAGTTTGCATGGGCATCGCCAGTTGCTGTACAGCGGTGCTCAGCCTTCAGGGCAGGTGGACTCTGTTGGCTCTTCTCAGGTTCATGCCTGAATAGAGCAAATTTTGACAAGAGAAAATTGTACAGAGGGAAGCTGTGTGTAACGATCCAGTGCGACAGAACTCACGGCAAATGCCTGAACAAAACACCCCTCCAAGCTTCTTCATAAACTGGAAAAAAAATCTAAAGCCTGCATCAAATTGATAAAGCCCCACGTGGGGTTAACTCTCTTTCTGGCATGATGTGCCGTCAACTCCTCCTTCCGTTGGCGAAGGGTTTGGCCCTCGGTGTTTATTGAGGCCATCAGAGCAACTGCGAGCGCTGAATCCAGCCCTTTCTGGGTCTCTATTGACAAAACGTTGAGGGCTGCTTTCTTCTGCAGCTGTTTTGTGTAAAAAAGAAATCAGCTCTGCAACTGGAAATTAGTCTGAGGAGGTTATGGTCCTATTGAGCTTTTCTGAATTTTAGGACGGAGATCTGCAACAAACAGCTGGGTTTCTGCAGCGCGGCGGCAGACAATGGAAATGCCCTGCTCAGAAATGGGGAGAATTAGTTGGGTTAATTGAGGAGGAGGAGCACTCTGAGACAGGCATCGGGGTGAAGTCATGTGTAAGTACACACAAATTACTTTGTTGTTTTTCAGTTTTGCAGAAACATCTGGCAACAACATGCAGGGAAGAGGAAACTTTTGGTTTATGCATCAGAAAAGACAACTTTAGCTAATTACAGGATGCCTGCAAGAAGAGAACCACCTTTGATTTCACCAGTATTTTTTCCTGCAGTACAATGCCTAATAAAAATCAGAATCATGGACTGGTTTGGGTTGGGAGGGACCTTTCAGGCTCATCTGGTCCAAACCCCCTGCAGGGAGCAGGGCCATCTGCAACTCGAGCAGGTTGCTCAGAGCCCCATCCAACCTCCCCTGGGATGGTTCCAGGGATGGGGCAGCGACCACCTCTCAGGGCAACCTGGGCCAGGCTCTCACCACCCTCAGCAGCAAAAATTCTTCCTTCTCTCCAGTCTAAATCTCCCTCTTCTAGTTTAAAATCAGTAGCCAGTGACACAGATCCCAGTGCATCCTGGACATTATCCATGAGGAAGGTTGTAGAGGCTCTTGGGGATGTAGAAGAGCCCATTTTACCCCTGTGTGGCTGGAAGCAGGGTCCGTACACAGGGCTACAGGTAGAAAGGAATACCACTTGAATACAGGTAGAAAAAAATACACCCAGCCCAGAGGCACAGCAGGACCAGCGTGCTGGGAGTCCAGGAGAACGAGGTGCATTATCCTGGGATTCTGGCAGGGCAGAGGTGTGTCAGGAGTGCCCAGCACAGCTGCATTACACCTATCTGGTTCTAAAGCAACTCATGCTTTCCCATGCTAGTGATTTCAAATCAGATTCTGTAAATTCAGGATCTGTCAACAATAAAAGAGAATTATATACAACTGGGTTCACTAACGAAAAGAAATTCAGGATGTGACATGGTGCAAGTTTTAAGCTCAGACTCACGAGTAAAATATATAAGCAAAAGAGAAATGTTACCACTAAAAATGTGTTTTATGAAATGCCATATACTTTTTAAAACATCTATCTTTCCTGCAAGAGATATGACATCTCTTTAAATTGAAAACATAATTCCAAACTCTGCCACGTTTATTACCCCAGATGGGTCCTAATTTAGAGCCTGAGCCAAACGCGGGAGCCAAAGGGAAGAATTCTTTGAATTGCAGCAGGTGCTACAGATGAAGAAAGGATTTTTAAATCTTTTCTTAAATATCACACACCTGAAATGGAGAAATTCATAGGGAGTTAATAAGGAAGTGGGACAGGAGAATTAAAACACTTTTTCTTGAAGCAAGAACAGAACACAATATAAATGAATTCGATACAAGGTCTTGATCTTTTAGTTGTCATGGAAAGAAATGTTTGTAGACAATTGTCCTTATGCTTTGTGTTCCATCTTGCACCATTTACATGAATATAACTTTAAAAGGACTCCAGATTTAAACAGGCTTCTCCTGTGATTTTAATATCTAATAAAATACCTGGTTTTAAGACCTAATAAAAAAAATTGATGACTTAAAAATGTATCTTCTTGGTAAGATGATGCTTGGCATCGGTCTGACATCACGGATATGGGTACAGAAATTGCAGTGCCAAAAAGACAGACACATAAAAAGAAAATCATATTGTCTTCTGTTTAGCAGCCAGATAAGTTTAAGGACAACCTAGACATTATGGTGATGCAAAGCCCTTTAAAGCAGCGCTTTGCTTTGCCACCTGAGAGTTTCTGCCTTGCCTGGATCCTGAACACTCCAGCATGATAACCAGACAGGTCTATCAGAAACAGTTTCACTGAAGGCATTTTAAATAGTGGTGCTACTCCTATTTTTAAATTTTTTTTTCAGCAAGAGCCCCAAACCAGCCACCTTTGGCTCATTGGTGTCTCTTCCGAACAGGTGGCAGCGGTGGGGTGGTGCGAGGAGCACGCGGAGGTGCGAGGAGCGCACGGTAGCTTGTGTCAGTGCGTTGCCCAGCTGGGCCTGGCTGCAACCTGGGCACCTGGGCTCGCTTTGAGGTTGGGTAGAAGGACGCGGGAGCGAGAGCACCCTGCAGGCACGCACCCACCCGCCCGTGGGTTCTGCCGTCGTTAGGTCACCGAGTTCATGCCGGAGGTAAGGGAGAAGGGAGCCTCGTCCCGCTGTCCAACAGCAAGGAAGACGGAATCACCCAGGAATGCGACGGCTAAGCCAGATCAGACCGAGCGTCCGTCGAAGCCTGTCCCTGAGGGCAGCCTGCAACAGCGGTAGATGCCCACAGACGCTGTGGTCAGCAGGCCCTTCTGGCGGCGGGATGCCACAGGGAGCAGTCCTCGGCCAGGCTCCGTCCCCTCCCGGCGAGTCAAATGCTCCTGCTCGTCCCGGCAGCCGCACGGGCACGAGGGGAAGGTCGGGAGAGAGAAGGAGCAGACAGAAGTGGCAGGCAGCAGGGATGTTTCTCATCCCGAAGGCCGTCGTACGCCGTCACATCCAGGGTGAGCCTTCCAGCTGGCTGCAGCCCGGAGATGCGACGCCAGGGCTTGTTGAAGCGGCGTAGCTGGGGGTAGTAATCCCCTAATGGGTTTTTCTTTCTTCAGTTTCTCTTTCTAAAGTTTTTTATACTTTGGTATCTACTACATCTTGCAGCAGTAAGTTCCACGGTTTAATTACACGCTGGGTGAACAATAAAAGGCTTCCTTTTGTTGGCGTTAAGCTGCAAATGGTTGTTTAGCGCTACTAATTCTTGTTTGTCCACTAGAAAGAGCAGATAATTGTTCCTTGTCCTCCTGACAGATCTGGCTTAGGGATCTCATCTTAGACCTCCCACTGCCACCCCTTTTCTCCTCGGAGGCTTCTCTTCTTTTCAGACTCTCAGAAGCCGTTCTTTTGCCTTAATTATATTTCTTGACCTTTTCTATACCTTTCATAGCTCTAGAATATACTTGCTGGGATGGGTGACCAGAAGTCCACACAATACAGAAGACAGGGGAACACAATGATCGTCTCTGTTTTTTAATCTCTTCCTTCCCTCATAATTCTTGACATTGCAGTTGATTTTTCTGACAGCCAGCAGTGAGTTTATGTTTCCATAGAACGACAGATCCCCAGTAACTCCTTCCTTGGTGGTAATACCCAAATTACAGCTTGCCATTGCACACATCCCTATATTTTTCTTTCTGCATTTTGCCTTTCCTGCTGTGTACTGTAATTTACTGGCCTTAAATTCAGCCTGGCACTTTATCACCTGGTCACTCAGTATGATGAGATACTTCTGCAACTCTTTACGGTTAGATTTTGGTTTTATTACTTCAAAGAATTTATTTACAGCAGCCAAGTTTGTCACCTCCTGCCACCTCCTCTCCCTTTCCAAGTCATTCACGACTATTTGGAATGGCACAAGTCCCCGTGGGGCTCCACTAAAAATCTCCTTTTGCTGTGAAATGATCTATTTCTTCCTACCTTTTGCTTCCATATTTTAACCACTTTTTGACCTGTTAAAGGCTCTCCTCTCTTTCCCCGGGTAGCTCAATCTGTCTTACACAAATCCTGTCTTGAAGTAGCAAAACATAGAAAATCGAGGAATGGATCTGACCTTTTATTAAAAAACGAGCCAAGTGTCAGTATGAAGCTGGAGCAGCTTCGAGGAAATCACCGGGCTCATGCTGAGATGAGCACGAGCCTGACTTACCCCTGCAGACAAACGACAGCGGTTCTCAGCTCCTGGCTAATTAGGAAGATTTGGGTAGTTTGCCCAAGCACGGACTCACTTGCAGGATTTAAACTCCTGAATTTGCAAACTTTTACAGCAGAGCACGTTAGTGAGGTGAATTGGGTTAGAAACACTAACAGAGCTGGAGACGTTGACTCTCCTGAATCAATGCAAAACTTTCTAAAAAAAGTAAATAACAAATTTTCTCTTACGAAAAGAGTTTTCTCTGTTTTTCCAGGTATGGTGTGAAACTACTCATTAATTTGCAGGTAGGATCCAGGCACGCCCGTGCTGTCACAATGGACGAGGTTACGTGATGGCGCAAGTCCTGCGAGCGCCGTGAGTTATGGGGCTCACCACAGACAAAGAGAGACTGAGGCTGACGACTCGCTGGGGACTTACTACAAACATTTCTCACTGAGCTGGTGAGGCTGTGGGTGCTTCCCACCGGTGCCCAGCACGGTGTGCGCAGCTCCCAGACTGGCACCTCCAGCCCTCCACCCCCTCGATTTCGGAAAGCTGCTACATCTCTTAGGGATCTGAAGCCCACTGGGTGCTTTGAGCAGTCAAATATTAAGCCTTGCTACATCGTTTGTCTCCAAGAGATGATCAGATGCCAACCAAAGGTTAAGATCGCTTGGTTTTTGCGGTGTATGAAGTAGCGGCCCCGCAATGTCGCCTGCACGCACGGGCACTGGCTCTTCAAAGCATTCCGAGCGCTCGCGCTGTGCTCTTGGCTCATATGGGAAAGCCCAGGGGCACCTGAACTGCCTTATGCTTCTGACTAAGGCTGTTTGGGATGCGACAAGTGGAGAGTGCAAAGTTCAACAAACCAGAGAGCCAATAACAACAGAGAAAAAACTCAAAACTCGAAAAACTAAACTGGATACAATCGGCCACGTTTGCAAACGAGAGCTTCCAGGGGGCTGCGGGACGGCAGGAGCAGAGCAAGGCAGAACTATCAACCTGTTTCCTTAAACCTGAACATTCTGTCATCTGACCCAGGCTGTGCACCCCTGGGTGGAGGCGGAGGCTGGGCTCTGCCTGGGCTCTGCCTGCAGCTGCAGCAGCCGGGCCGGCCGTTTGGTGACCTCGTGCCCCGGTCCCAGCAGCCCTGGGCAGCATGGACTCTGCTGCAGGGTATCCAGGGGCTCGACACCTTTCTCCTCTAGACCAGTTCGCTGGGGAGCAGTTGGTGTCAAACAAGATCAAGAGCTACAGGAAACTGGAAAGGGGAAAGAGAATCCAAGCTGTTTCAGAGGATGCTGCCCAGTGAATGTGAGCGACTGAAAAATATTAAATTCCATTTCTCCCAAGGTGCTCCTTTTGGAAATGCAGAGAAGGGGTTGGGAACAGCAAAGAGCTGAGCAAACGGGGTGCCGCTGCCTGAGAAGCCCCAGGGCAGTCCCCAGAGCTCCCGGGGAGCTTGTCAGACCTTGGTAGAAAAACACGTGAGCAACCAACACAATCCAGGAAAGGGTGCGGTGGGAAATGCACCCACTGCCTTCTCACTTCACATTGACAACTTGGGGATCGCTATGTGGGTCACATCTCTGTTACAGAATTTAAAACTGGGAGGAATATGTTGAATGCTTTGGGCTGAAGAAAGAGAGGCTTGGCGCCTCGGCTCTCCGTTCTACAAACCTGCATTGCTTCACAAGACTAATAGAAGATTTATAATATTTATAATTATGAAGCTTTTGTGATCCACAGAAGGTCAAGACTAGAGAAACATTTCCTAATGAAATAATAAACACTAATTTCAGAGTAACTTTCAGCCACCCTCAAAAAGGAAGGAAAGAGCAGATTATAAAGTGCAACCCATATACAGACTTCTGCAGAAACTACAGGAATAGTCAGAGGTTAAGATACTGCTCCAAAAGGCTCTTTTGTGCTTACACAAAAGGTCAGTATTTGACTTCTCCCATTGCTGCCTAACAATGCACAAGACCTGAAACAATTGCAAAAGGAAAAAAGAAAGAAAAGCATTTACAGTATCGTCTCCCTGCCCAAGCGCTGCTGCACCTCGAGCCCTCAAAGAGCTGAGATAAAGAGACAAGAAAATTAGAGGCCGGATGACAGCAAATGGCATCATCGCTCCCATCAGCCTGACTCAGAGCTGACTGGGGCTCAGGGGTTGCTGCCACCCACACCGTGCCACCGGCTCCTCGGGGACAGCCCTTCGCAACCCCCTGAATGGCCTCACGCTCGAGTTTTCGGTGGCTTTTTTAAGGTATTTCTACGAAGCGATACCCTGGCTGGGAGCGTCTCTCCCTCTCGTCACCCAGAACGAAAGTGAAACACGACGGATTATTTTTGTCCTTCCTGTGACCCCGGCACGGTGAGAAGCCTCCCTGCTGAGTCTCCCTATGGAGGACCCGCAGCCCTGGCATCGACCGCTCAACAGCGGGTTCTCCCTGGGGTGCTGGGCTGCAGGAGAAGGCATCTCAGCTCGGGGGTTATTTTTTCTGTTGCGAGACCTTTCTAAATACCTGACGAATAAGAGAGGAAACCACAGCACTGCGGAGCAGAGCCCACCGCGTTCCCAGGCATCTGCTCTTTCTCGATGCCGTCACGCTGCTCCGGTCACCTCGAGGCGATGGCAGCGAACCGGGGTGCTCACCAGGGGAGGAAGAAAATGGATTAAACTGCCTGTACTGCCGCTGGCCGAGTGGGATGTTCCCTCAAAATTCACAACACTCGCACAGGCCAGTCCTCAAGAGTCAACATTTCAGACAACATTCCCGGTTAGTCATCAAGAAATAACCTTCTTGGAGCTGAATGGGGAGGAGGAGCTGGAGCAGATGTGGCAAATTGCCTGGGCAAGGGGCAGAGACGATGGCCCCTGTTAACCCAAAAAGCTATTTGCTTTCAGTGTCTTCCCAGGGCACCGTGCACCCCGAGCATTTCATAAACAGTTAATAATCGCTGGCCAGGAGGACGAACAGTAACACAAATCAATGTACAAATTCAATTAGGGAGAGAAAATAAAAATGTTATGTGAATTACTAAGCTGATCCGATACATTTTAACCCTGAGTTCAGAATTTGTTTGGTTTAGATGAGAAGTTCTAATCAGATTCAAAGGAGGCTTCAAAAAATTAACAACAGATGCGAATGAAATAGATAATGATTTTCATTCCTGATTATGTGACCAAGGTTATAGATGGGGGAGGGAGTTTGTTGAAAATAATTTGCCTCGTGTGCTTATAGCTTTCCTGATAAAGATTAACACTTTACAGCTGGCTCTCGGTTAGCAAAGTGAAGAGTGATCAATCCCTGACTGATCTAAATGCAGATATAAAAACTGACAGCCTGGATTTCCTACTGTTTGCCTCAAAATTTAATCAGTATACGAATGATGTGGTTCTGTTCTGTTGAAGGACAAAATACCTTCTCTCGAGGGAAGCAATATCAGGGTTATCCTTCAATACGAGAGGAAGTGATATCTTCAGACCAGAACATGAAGAGCTCCCTGTTGCTTCGACGGCTGGTAAAGGAACTCGCTGCCACGTAAAAAGGCAAAAGAAAGTAAGAAAACATGGGGCAGATCCTCAGACAGGGTTAATTGCTTTTCCTTGGCATGGAGTACATGAAGTTTTCAGCTCAGAGGCTCAGGGAGCTCACACACGGACAGCATCAGGACCTGCTCTCCTCAAACTAAGCTATCTGGGTGAAAATGCCTGTTATTATTCCACAAAAGTACAGAAATCCTACATAAAACCATGCACAGCAGAGTGCACGAAGCATTGAAGGGATCTGGGAACTGCCACTTCAGACTGGAGGCCCAGGGGTAACTGAATTTCTGAAACTATTTCGTTCTGCAGTGGAAGAGGAGAATTTGTGGGTTTTTGCATTTTATTAATCAGCACAACTGACAGAGGGACCGGTTGGGTTCACTGGTGAGACACCATCACATAGTTCCTGGCATTCCTCTCCCATCCAAAAGGAGGAAAAAGTTGTGGTAAAGAGTCTCCATCAGCCTGTGAAGTGGCCGAGGAATCATGATGAAGGAGACTGGTGAAATGCAGAGCGTGAGAGCAGCGTTTCTGAACCTCTACGGAGTCCTGGGTGAGCATCATCAGATTATTGCAATTAACTTGAAACAGGACATCTACATCTTCTCCTCTCCTGAAAGCCCCCTCACGATACCCTCAGACACAGGCATGGGTGGCAGCTCCAAGGCCCTCTATGGCTCCAATGACTTGGTGTCAAGCAGCACAGCCACGTCCGCGAGAGAAGGAGACCGACCTCGGCATTTTCAGGCTACTTCATGTTATTTTACCAACTGCATTTTCCAGGTGTTCTATAATTTTTGGAATACTCAAGACTACAGGAGAAATTTTGGTAAATAATTCAAATAATCTCTTTAGAACATGACCAAGCTAATAGGCTGAGGGATAAATGATTTTCACCTCCTTTTCCCCTGCCATCGCACATTTACTTAGTTGCTTTTAGGATCTCTAAGCATCGGAGTGAAGAGAGAACACAGAGACAAAGATGTTGTTTGTTTTCCCATGCCAGATGGACGGATTCAATTTTCAGATTCCTTAAACTGCCAACACTGAAAAGTTGTAAAAAAAAAAAAGAAAAAAAAATCATTTTAAAGATCTGTCATGGTTTCTATAAACGGCATAGAAATTTTTTGGCATTTATAACAAAAGTGATGACACATGTACATTCTATCAGTTGCATCTGATGATGTTCTATTAACGAGAAGTTTAACTAAGGTGAAAAAGAAGCAACTATAGCACTTCTTTTTTTCCTACCACCTTCATTTTAACCACAGGGACAACTCTATCCAGGATCTTTATATTTCGTTTGAACAAAATTTCAGTCACTGAGAATTGGGTGAAGTTCCTCTGCTTCCCTGACAACTTTCCGGCTTAGACAGGGAGAAACCCAATCTTCTTTATTTTCACAGTCCCTTTAAGATGGTATTTTCCTTATGCGAGTCTCACAAACCCCAGATCTCCTCCTAGGTACAAAGAGGGGTTGAGCTGTGAGCATGAAGATCCCGGAGCAGGATGGTGTCCGGGATAGCTGGAGAGGCAGCACTTCCCACTGCAACAAGGATAAGAGATCCAACCTGGAGCTGGTGCTCCCAAGAGCTTTGCTTGAATAAAAGGACCAGTTTGGTTTAAGGGCTGACGGTCGATAGGAACAAATGTTGATGGGAAGGCTAAAACGAGCTTGCAGGATAAGGTATGTGCTGAAGGGATAATTTCCGAAGGATGCAGCGAGCAACTGAGGCCGTGCTAGTCGTTGAGCACAGAGGCACCTGGGATCCTCCAAAACGGTCGCCAAAAGACCAAAGGCAACGCAATTACTTTCTATATTGGCGGGTGTATGAGTGTGTATCACACACACAATAACAACATATCGATATGCAAAGTACTCTAAGTTCATTTTCTTCCCTGGCAGAGTCTTCAGCACAGACATTTTAGCGTCTGCTGTGGCAAATTTTCTTCCGAATGTAAGTATTTGGCCCACCTCTCTCAGGATTAGCCAAATTGTCTCTTCCTAGCATTGGGTCTCATTGCACCTTTGGTTTCGAGACAACAGGCCATCAATTTCATCATCTGATGGTAAATCCACCTGCTGCTCTCCCAGGGCTACACATTTCATTGTGAGTCACGTCGATGTAATCCCTTGGAACAAATAATAGTGCGAGTTCTGGAAGAAGTTTGATGCTTTTAACGTGGTGGTTGATGCGTTAAATCTGCTCCTGCTCTGGAAGGTCTGGAAAGCGTTTGTGACCTACAGGTTGCTAAGTCCTAGTGGGGATTCCTTGTAAAGTGTATGAGCTGCTGCCCCTCGGCTCTCCTGCTGTTATTTAACAAGAGATTAGCACCCAGAAGGGCAGCGCGCGCGTAGGGCGGGGCTCTGTACTCTTCATAAAAGTTTGCCAATTTTCATGCTGTTTGTTAGGAAATAGAGATCACCAGGTACAAGCCTGACTGGCTGCTTAAACATCAAGAAGTCACATGAGAGAAAAACAAGAGCCAAGAAAAGAAGGTGTAAACCCTCAGTTTTCAATCCAGCTTTGAAGAACGAGGCTGCTTTAGTCTTTTCCACGGTGAATCCTTCCATCCCTTCTCTTGCTGCTAAGTCACAAGATCAATTTTCCATTCTGCCTTTAAGCTTAGCTCACAAGGACTTAGACAAAAACGGTTTTTTATGCACTGGATAATTTTTGCAAAAGAGTATTTAAAAAAAAATAAAATCTAACGAGCGAGAGCAAATCCCGTCAGGTTCCTGTGGCTCACTGCTGTCTTCTGAGGAGTTTGGCTTCCTTAAAGGAAACAGACTCATTCTGCTTAGAGAGCTTTAATTCCTCCTGGGGGTACATGCCACAGAAAGGTAGTTAAGATGTAATCACAGAATAATTAAATATGTTCTTTTATATTTTGCATTTATGAATCATGTTTGGGCTCCAGGGTCAGTAGACACCTTTATCCACTAGCGCTGTTGTGTTTTCTGTGTTCCTGTCCTGGTCACGCACTTTAGACGCCGTGTTTTAGATGCTGTGTGTTTCAGATAGACAAGAGGCTTCTGGATCAGCACAACTCCTCCAACAGGAGTGGAAAAAGAGGGACCAATGACACGACACTTCTTCCTTGGCTGGTGCCTGGTGATCCTGCAGCCTGAGCGTTGTCTTGAGCACCTTCAAAACCCCTTGTTCAACAAGCAGAATCCCTTATTAAATATCAAATCAGATGGTGATACGCGGTAACCAGCCGCAGCTTAATTCCCTTTTTTTTTTTTTTTTAAACATAATTTTGTTCTTCCTGATCACAAACACTTGGGGTAAATTTACTTTTACTCTGTCTGGAGGGTTTAAAGATAGATGTTTAAATAAAGCACCTGCCTGGAAAACACAGGGCCTTGCAGCCTGAACATGAATACATTTCAGCGGAGAAAAAAACAACACTTCATTGTCTTTCTGTCTAAATTACATAGATCATAAGGTTTTATAAAATATAGGCTTCCTTTGGCTGCTGAAAGTCTTCAGGAAGCAGAAAAAAGTTTGTGGAAGAGTTATTTAAAAATGTGAACGCTTTATTCACAAATCTGATTTGTAACCCGTAATGCATTTTAAAAAGAAGTTCTCCCTAACAGTCTACTAAAGTCTTGTGTGAATCACTAAACCATGACAACAATCTGGAATAATTGGCAGTTTTCCATTCGGAAAAAGCTATTTAACTTCACTTATGTCTTCTGGGTCTGAAAAGAGCTGTTTTTGTACAACATCCAGAATTCCAGGAAAACCTGCAGTTCCCATTACGCGGCCACTTCTCCATTTCTAGAAACAATCGGCCCTTAACACGATAAGAGTCGTTTTCATGACTCTGCTGGGTTGTCACTTCTGCCGTCCAACAGGGTGATGTTGGTGACGGCGAGACGCTCGCCCTTCCCTTGATAATGAACCTGCTTAATGAGGTTAAACGCCTCCTCTGAACCTGGCAGAGCTCAGCCCACTCCCCTCCACAGCACCCGCAGCCTTTCCGTCTCCGCGCTGCTTGTGAGAGGCATCTGCGCTTCCAGGCGGGGAGGGGAGGGTTGAAGCTACGAGTCCGGCCCCGCCGCCTTCGTAGTTTCCATTCCCGCTTTCACCAGGACACCGTCCCCGGGGGAAGCCGCCCGCGCTCCACAGGAGCCCATCGCTGGGGCCGCGTCCGCGGCAAAGCTCAAGGGGAAAAAAGGCTTAAAACCCAACAAATTCAGTTCCAAAGTGAAGGAGAGAATAGAGACGAGGGCAAAGGCATTACCTCCTTCTAAGAAGACATCATAAAGTGTGCAGCTAATTACACAAGGGTTAAGAATCTTAATGGGCAATCAAACCATTGACCTGGGATTGTTGGCCTAGGTAGTTCAGCCGGTGCAGGTGACGAGCCCTGTCACCTCCCTGCCATCCCCATGGTGTGCCCCATCTCTAGACATGTTTAAGGCCAGGTTGGACGGGGCTTTGAGCAACCTGCTCTAGTGGGATCTTAAAGATCGTCTTTAAAATCATCTGTAAGACCTTAAAGATCATCACTGAGGTCACGCATCGACGGCGGGAGCATCTCTGTGCTCACAGCAGCTCCTTCCAGATGCAAGAACATTTCTCTTTGTAGCAGCAGGATGATTTTGGGGAATCAGCCCGTGCTTGTAAACACAGAAGGTGTTGAATGTGTAAACACTCGGTGTGTTACTGTTTTTCTTGGGGCAGAGGGTTTTGTAAATAGTTCTCTTGAGCTGCCCTCCCAGCAAACCACAACAATGGGTTCCTCACCTCCAGCCTGGTTTGGTCCATGTAAATTACGTATAAACAAGTAAATTTCCACCCTTGGGATAAATTCCTGCCCTGTGGAGTCAACAGAAGCTTTAGCACTTGGTATTTTCAAAGCAAGCTTATATATGATGTGAAAACATTCTGTACCAAATATGGTGCTAAAGTCTCTATTAGGTGGGACTGTTTGGGTCTTTCCTACCTGAAGTCTCTTGCCTTGAAAAGAGATAAGAAAATGTTTTACCTTCTCTTATCTTCCTCTCTCCTTTTCCTAGTACTCTCGTATTGTACTAGACAGAACATCATTAATTAAGATGAAGTTGAGGTTTAGCCAGCGATGAGCCCGACAAGGGCTGCGCTAATTACACCGTGTCACCTGCAGACACGCGCAGGCAGCCGAGACCTCGGCGTGGTGGTTGTACCTGGGCTGAGCCTGAAGAGATGGGACGGCACAAGGCGATTATGAAAAAGCCTCAGGAGTTAAGATAGGAACACGATCTGGATTTTTCCAATTCTGGACCTTTTTCCTCTGTCTAGAGAAAACTTTCTGAGCGTGCAGGTTTGCAGGACCAGGCCCTTTTCAGCAAGGATGAGGTCAAGCAAAGGAAGCGGAACTGAAACTCCTCCTCCCTCAGCACAGTTTCAGGGCAGCATTTCTCAGCTGAAACCAGGAGGACACCGTGCCTGGTGCCGTATTCCCAAGGTCAGCTGAGAAATGGGTGGTTCTAAGCTGGTGATGGACACCTTTGGCTGACAATCCCATCACAGGGGGCTGCTGGCCTTCCTGAGGCGGCACAAGGACTTCACAGGGCCAGTGCTCTCAAAGCACAGCTTGGCCGTTTAATAAAGATGATGAATGAGGTCCCTCCCTTCCAGTCCTGTGAGACCAGAGAAGGGCATGCCAAGGGCAGGAGCAGCCACCAGAGAAGCCTGAGCCCTCTCCTCAGTCCCCATCCTGCTGAGTGACCTTGGACAGAACTCTGTGCTGCAGGACCCACAGAATCACACGGAATCCCAGCACAGTGGGCGTTAGAAGGAACCTCTGGAGCTCCTCTGGTGCCACCTCCCTGCTCCAGCAGGGTCACCCAGAGCAGGGGGCCCAGCAGCACAGTGTCCAGGAGGGTTTGGAATCTCTCCAGAGAAGGAGACTCCACAACCTCCCTGGGCAGCCCGGGCCAGGCTCCAACCCCCTCCCACCAAAGAAGCTTCTCCTCCTGGTCAAAGTTCCAAGTGCCAAGTGGAACAAATTCCACGTGCCAAGTGAAACAACAGACACCCAAGAGGCTCATGGGGCACAGCCACAAAACAGAAGCGATCTCAGGGATCACAGGCAGCGTGTGGCCGAACAAGGTCAAGGTGTGAGCAGCGTGCAATGCGTCTCCTGGCCGTGCAACACTTCTCGAGTGCTTAGTGAGTGGTGAAAAGAGTTAACAAAGTGAAAGTACACAAAGGTCACGGAGGAGGAACAGTTGGGCTCCAGTCATTTCATTTATGGGAGTTTAAATAGTTGCTGAATGACTTGGTGGACTATTCAGTTAATGGCCTAGGTGACCTTTTGGAAAATGTGTAAATGGCTTGGGGAGGGAGCAGCTGGAAAAGCAGCCCAAGAATGTACACACACACACACACACACAGATCTATATGTTTATACACATCAGGTGACTGCAGCTCAGAGGCGATGGACCCGTCCAAAGTGACCCAACTGGCACGGAGGACCTGACCCCTCCACCCGACTCATGCCCTGGGTCCTCCCCTAGCTCTGCCCCAGGACCTCACACAGCCTGGCTCCCCTTCTGGCATTTCTGATTGTCTCCCAAATTAGATGAGAACTATCCCCTGCAAGATGAAAATTATCCCTGAGTCATATTTCCACATGAAATGTTGGTGCTCTGGAAAAGTTAAAAGTTTCCACCAAAAAAAAAATAAAATAAAAATTCTTGTCCTGCTTCATTTATCAAAACTTTTTTCACTTTGGCAATTAGAGACTCAAAATCTACCAACTTAAGGCCAGATCATGTTTTGTTTCTCATGGAGGTGGGTCATAGAATCATAGAATCACAGACTGGTTTGGGCTGGAAGGGATCATCTCATTCCAACCCCCCTGCCACGGGCAGGGACACCTCCCACTAGAGCAGGTTGCTCAGAGCCCCGTCCAACCTGATCTCAGACCACTCTGCCACTCAGATATCTAAGGCCTAAATCATTTTGCTTCGTTAACATTGCTACACACCAGTGAAGTCACCATGAAAAAAAGGAAGCACGGTGACAGAATCAGAAATTAAGTTTCATTTACTGTTTGCACTAGAAATGTAACATTTTCTATGACTGGACTGTTTTGAATGATGTAAATCTCCAACATCTTAGATTAAAGAAAAAAAAAAAAGAGGATACTTTCAACTGGGAGTTCAAAGAGTTAAATGAGATTTTAAAGTAGGTCTGCAAGGGCTCAGCTACAAGAGTGTAAATTGCTGGCAAAACAATTCACTGCTGCTGGAGCAGAATTATATAAGCAGATTTATGTGTATATAATCAGATAATAGTGCCAAACGTAAGGTGCTCACAGGCTGTTTGTACATATAATGTAGATTTTTTTTTTTTTCCCACCCCTGCAAAGAGCAGTAGAATACTCCAAAAGCCCTGTTGGTGCTGATGCTCGTACAAATCCCGGGAAGCTCTTTGGGGTCTGGTTGTTTCGTGCGGTAATTGAACATTTCTGAACCCACGAAGCAAAGGAGGTAAAACTGGATTCAAATGGCCTTGTTTAAATTTAATACTCTACTACATTTATTTTTTTTTAAATCAAAACAGCTTTGACCACAGCAGAGCAGAGTTACTACTGCCTCCAGCAGCAGTACCTTACGAATCAGCCTTACACGGTTTATTCACTTATTTTCTCTGATTACATAAAAAAATGCCTATTTTGCCATGGCAACCTCTTCATTACATGTCAGGATACCAATTCAAATATAAAGGGCTTCTCTGCCAAAGACCCTCTAAGGTCACTGCTGCACTAAAATCTTTCAGGCACAGAATGTACACAATTCACTGAGAGAGGCACTTTTTTGATATATTTAAAGAGCAATATGGTCTCTTGCTGCAGAAGTAATATACTCAAATTCTGCCTTTGGTAGAATTTCGGGTTTTGTCATTTTTTTTCCCCAGAGAATGTTTGTAGAGGCTGTTATCTGGCTGTAGCATAGATGAAATTGTATGTATTCCAGGGGTTTAAAGAGATATTAATTAGTGCTGGGAAAAAGAACAAAAGCAAAAAGAACAGCTCGTTTAAATTAGAACGTTAACAACCTTAATTTATGGTGGGAATATTTGATAGAATCTAGACATTTGATCGAGGTGTCAGATTGGTTTCTTCTTTAAGGAGCTACAATAATTGAAATTCACCTTTGCCAAACCAGGATGTTGTCAGCAAATCCTGACTGGGGAGCCTGAACCTGGCTTGATGCTCAACTCCGACTTCGGCAAAGACCTTTTCCAGGAAATGAAGTTGTGATGAACCGTCTGCCAACGGGCAACCGCCCAACGGGATAAGCGAGAGGAGACAACTCCGCAACTGACACAGTTCTTCTACAGGGCAGGTTTGATTGCTGTACAGCCAGGTAATTGTACAACACAGACGGCAAGAGGGACCACAACAAAACGAATTTCACCTAAGCTAGCGAAGTGAAGCTCACCCAGAAGCTGTTGTGGTGCTTGTGGGAAGGTCCTGGGAAGGGCTGAGCGACTCAGCAGATGACAGGTTGTGCAGAGCAGCTTCAGGGCTGCACAACACCACCAACACGAGGGACCCCTCTCCGTGCCCCGGCTCCGTCCAGGAGACGTGACGACTCTGGATGGCCCCTGCCTTGCACAGAGACATTCAATCTGCAGGTTCGAACTGCTGTAAACGTACTGACTACTGTTAAAGTCACAAGGAGTGAGACAATTATCTGCTTGAGCGACTAGGAGCAATCTCAATAGCTTGGCATTCTGAATTTTCTCGCTCCCAGATTTTACAGTTTCCAACAAAACACAGGCTGGCACCTATCTGTGCCTTCCTCCCTGCCCGGAGCCTGGCACAGGAGTTTTCCAGTCCTCACCCTGGTTTTTCGGTTACTGTCCTGGCCCATTTACTATGAGAAGGAAACACAGCAAAGTCTGAGGCAACAGCTGTCTGAAGAACAAGCCTGGCCTTGTGTCATTTGCTTTGTCTTCGCAATAACTCACAGTCTAACTTCCCCAAGCCAAAAAAACCAAGAGCAAACAGCCTACGACACTCAACGAAATTTTGCAAAAGTTGAAACGCTTCGTAGATCAAGCAAGAACAAATGTGTGATGAAAGGCTAAACAAGTTGAAAGGAAGATGGTTTTGCTCGACAAGATTACGCATTTAATAAGAACCTTCTAAAGAATCTGCTCTTTTCATCTTTAAGCGAAGAAGCCGCGCGTCGGCGCGGCAGAGCTCGTCAGAGAGGGAGCGCGCGCAGGGCACGGAGCCCGCCGGCCTCGCTCGCAGCAGCGGGGAGGCAGGGACACGTGGTCGGAGGCTTTAGATCTCAAAACGATATTACCGGGTAATGAAAAGAGTAAATATAATTATGACAGGTCTCAGGGCTTAGGAAGAAGTTTCAGGGATGGAAACACCCACACCCGAGTGCATCATTACAACAATATTTTCGCCGTGAGATGTTCCACAGCGCTCAGGTGCTCGAGGTACAGGACTTTCCATCCAAAAAACTTCAACAAGTACCTGTTAAATTAGGCCTTAAATCCATATTTGGGATTTCAGATAATGAAATCATCTGAAACAAAGGAAAATGAACTTCTTACCCAGGCATCAGATTAATTAACAGGAGTCACTTGCCTTCTGAAGCGAGCGGGTTTGAGCGCAGGGCCTTTGCTGACGCTGCCGAGGAGGCAGCGCCCAGCTCTCGGGGGGATGCTCATGCTGCAAATTTGCTTCTCACAAGCTTGCTGAGACCTTGGTCTGTTTTTCAATATTTAAAACCTTGTGTGTTTCCTTTCATCCCCCTGGTCTCTTTCAGCTGCTACAGCTGAATCTGGTTTGCATTTTTGTTTCTTTCGCATTTACAGATTAGCTTGTAATTCTGCAATGGCACCCCTGGGAACCAGGACACCGGTCCAGAACAGGTCTTTAGTATTTTTGTGCATGGATTCTAGGAGAAAACATCTTTTATGTCTAGAGTATCTACAATTTGGGCTTCAGAAAACAAACCCAAGTATTTTTATGTAACGTCTGTCGCTGGCCTTAGACTAATATGAATTCTAGTATATTGAAAAGAAATATTTTCAAATGACACCTGACTCCACACTGCAAACTCCCTCCTCTCTTCAGAGCCACTTTGACGTTTGCTTAAAAAACAATCAATGGTAGAGCACACTCACTGATCCCGACTTTGCTCCTGGATCCTGCACAAGTCTGCAGTTTCTCTTTCCCAATTCTGCCTAAAAACCAAGTGAGCAGGGAAGCACAGACCAAAAACCAAAGAGACGAGACAGGGAGGGCTGTGGCCGTGGCTCCGGGGGGCAGGACCCTCCCCAGCTCCCCTCGCCCTCCAGCCAGGGCCGCACACCAGGAGTCATCTCTGCAAGAGGACGAGCTTTTGTGT
Organism: Baryphthengus martii; assembly: GCA_013396935.1. NCBI lineage: Eukaryota > Metazoa > Chordata > Aves > Coraciiformes > Momotidae > Baryphthengus > Baryphthengus martii. The sequence goes on along the minus strand of VWZK01012980.1, from coordinate 1,035,350 downwards.
GTCACCGGGCCGGGTGCACCACAAAAACGATGCCCTTGGCATTTATTGGTGACTCTCAGACACACAATGGTCAGAGAAATAACTCTCCTCACCACTACTTAGGATACAAATAACTTTGAGTACATTTTGTGCATCAGCCCCAGAACAGACAAATACGTGGGTTTGATCTATTTCTTTTTTTTTTTTTTTGCTTCTCTGTGAAGCTGCTGAGAATAGAGACAATTAACTGCGAACAGGCTGGTTTGCTCTTGCCCTGGTCCTTCTAACTCATCACTTGGAGTCTGGGCAGAGGAGAAGCAGCAGAGCCGCTGCCGTCCCCTGCCGAGACACCAGCGTGAGGCTGTTGGTGCCTTTGGGACCGGGACAACCACATCCAACCCAGGCTGTGGTTACTGCCTGTCCCATTCAGGATCCAGCACTCGGGGCCCGCGAGCGCACGGCTGGGACTCCGCTCTCCTGCAGGTAACTACGAGATGGCAAAAATCCCCGGGGATCGGCCGTGGGTACCTCAGCAGCTGGCACAATTACAAAAGCAGAATGTGGAAGAAGATTTGGATGCTGCCTCGTGCGTGTCACCGGCACCTCTTCAGCCTGTCCCTTTAGTCCCAGGCATAGTTCAGGCCAGGAGCCAAGCCCGGGCTCCTCATCAGTCAGGATCATCTCTCTCTGCCTCTGAATATTTGTTTATACAAGTGCAATGGCTCCAGGAGACACAGAGATGCTTTAACTTGAATGGCCAAGAGCCCAGTTAGAGGAACGCTTGTTTACTCTGAGCCATGTGCTACGGGCTCAAACGTTTACCAAATGCTCTTTTCCTCAGCAGCGATTGCAACAAGGAACAGTTTATATGGTGATGGCAAAACCCATAAAAGCTCGTGCCCCCAGGTCCCAGCCCCCTGCGCCGGATGCCACTTGGTACCACAGAGCTTTATAGAGGATCACACAAGTTTTTTCCTAAACTTGTTGCTCCCTTTCCCAGGTCTATTCTATAAACTCACCCACAAGTGCTGTTTATTTAAAATACACGATTATTTGATGCGATATCCCCTTGTATGGCATCGTTGGAGAAGACGGAGGTGCCCACCCACGCTCACACCCCAGTGCAGGGCTGTGGGGACACGTCCAGTGCCTGCCGGGGTCGGTGGGGACAGCGCGGTGCGACGCATCGTTGACCACAGAAAGTGCCTTTTAATGGTTGCTTCTACAATAATTAATCTCTGACACATTAGGAAGTCACTCAATGAAACTGTGCCGGAGAGGAGTAATTGCCTTCCCCTCAAAACGAATCCAGCTGTATGATTAAGACGAGTTGGTATTTATGTCATATTCTCCTATCGTATAAATAGAGTTGCTGTGTAGAGACAGAGCCCGTGAATCATTCATTTGGTTTATGAGACTGAATAAGCTTTGGCTCTATCAGTAGTATCAGCGCTGAAGAAACAAGATTGACACTGGGAGAAACTATTTGCCATAGATTCATTTACCAGAGTTAACCTGTGCCATTTAGACATAACTCACAATACGCTGTTTCAAATTACATCAAAAACATAAATGCTTTTAGGTTAAGTGTAACGTAAGAGATGCTTCCAAACACCGGTGCTCTGGGCAATGCCTGACACTCCTTAGGAAGGCTCTGCCTGTGTTTGGGGTCAGTGGAACTCTGAACTAGGTGCAATGAGTCATTTAAACAAAAATATTATTTCTGAACTGTCCCGCTACCATTTTTCAGATCAGCCTTTCTCTAGAGCAATGCTGCAGAAAGTGCCCCCTTTCAGGATCCCAGCGCTGCGCCCACGGCACGTAGGTGCAGCTCACGCTGCCTACGGCTGCAAGAAGGAGCCCAAATGAGGAAAAAGAAAAAGCAAAATAGAAAAAAGAACAGCTGTACACACTGGTCTAGAGATGCATTTGTTTTTTGGCTTTGTAAATAACCGCACCAAGGTTTGAGCGCAAAGAACCCTCCCATAGAATTGCCTGCCATGAATTCTCAGAGGTAAAAAGCCACAGGAGGGTCAAAAGTCTGAAATAAGTTTTATTTGCTCATTCAGCACAAAGGACTCAGGCTCAGCCATCCCATGTTCACCTTCAGTTCCCCAGCACTGGGAGAGGCTAACGCCCAAAATATTTCCATAGGAGCCAGTCTCCACTGGATCGAGGAATTTGCTTTTTGTACCTGCAGCCAAGAGGATCACGCTGGCAGGACCAGCAGAACAGATGAAAATAAAATCCGATGGAAGGCAGGCTCTATAAATGTGATTTAACTGGGGTCACCCGAACTGAATCCACTGGAGTGAAAAGTGCCTTTTGCTAAGTGAGGCAGGACCTTCCCATGCTGGCAGGTCCCAATGTCCCAGTGCTCAGGAGGTGGTTATCCCAACATCTCGCATCCCAACATCCCGCACCGAGCTGTGCTCAGGCTAGATGCCCACAGCACCCAGCTCCAGCCTGTGCACAGCCCCTCTTTTCTGCCCCAGCACAGCTCGCTCGCCCTCTGTGCATTGTGCCGGAGTTCTGGGGAAAGCTACGAAGAAATTCCCGTGGATTTCGGCTCTGGCTTTGATCCCAGGCGCTCCCTGGGCCGGCAGCCAACCTCCCTCCAGCCCCTGGGCTGGAGAAACCTCCATTGCATTGCTCTGTCACAACATCCCCCTCCCAAGCAGGAAGCGATCAGGTCCTAGAACCCCAAGCCCGGATCAAAGCGCCCGGGGGGCTCTGCGCTGCCGGCCGCTCCCAGCACCAGCTCCCCCTTCCAGGGCCGGGCGGTTGGGATTGGTGCTGCCCCGCACCTCCTCGCACCTCGAGGTTACTAAACGGGCACAGATTCGTTGCAAAAGTTTACTGGTAGCTTGTGAAAAGATCAAGGGCATTAAAAATGTTTAAATGGGAAACTTTCATCACAACAGGAAACCCGGCTGCAAGCCGAACCAGGAATTGCTCTAATTTAGACTCGCTTGGGTGATTCATTTTTTTTGGTTTTTGTTTCCATTTTGACTGTTTTTCGATTTTGGCCACAAAGTTCGAAAAAGCTGCAGCGCGGCAGCTGCGGCGGGGAGCCCTGGCCGGTGGCTCAGCCCTCAGAGGGGCAGGGACACGACATTTGCCAGTCACATCTAATTACCTTGGAGGGGCTCCCCGCTCGCTTTCCTGCTGGCAGGAAAATCCATTTCACTCAATTAACATTGACCAGAGTTATTTCACCGCTGCCCTGGCTCCTGCGCCCGCAGCAAGAAACAAGGCGGGGGGCGGGGGGGGTGTATCAGGCTCCGGACCCCTCGCGGGGCTGCGCTCAGGTACCTGCTTATTTCAGCTCTGCGGAGGCAAAGCCCTTGGCATACTTTTAAATCCCAGGATATTCGTAAATGATTGCCTTAATTAGGGCTTGGAATTTTTTTTCAAAATTGTTTCTGGCTGCCTAGGATAGTTATTCATTAAAAAAATAAAAATCTTTAAATCTGTAGTGACTTACAGGACAATTTTATTGACTTAAATATTTTCATGTATATTACCTGACTCCAATGAGGCTGCAGAGGGAATTACAAGTCAGGCCAGAACGTATTTCCAGCTACAAGCAGAACTTAAAAAAAATATATAATTCAATACTAAATGCATCATTTAAAGAGAAGTGCAACGATTCGCTGAGAGGGGAAAAGCTGCAAAGCAGCAGCCAGAGAACGAACACGGAGCCCGTCTCGTTGGGAGGGCCCAAAGAAATCAATGCTTGCGTTCTGGAGGAGCACCACTTCGTATGGGAAGGAACACCCAGAAGTATTTAAGCAAACATTCGCCCCTGAACGGACTGAAATACCATCCTATCTCTGCAGTCACTGAGGATTGATAGACTACTGAAACAGCTTTACACAAGTTCCCTCCCAACGTCGAGCTCGCTGCTCGATGCCACAGCTCGGCCCACAGTTCCTCCAGCCTCCTGCCAGAAGCAGCAGCTGGCAGCGGCCGGAAGGAATTCCCCCACGACGGAAATTAATAACCCCCAGTCCAGTCCCGCGCTACCGACGCCGGTACCAGCCTGGCCGGGAGCCCCCGGGCATTTCCTAGCCAGGGACGAGCACATCACCAAAACCAACCTGACATCAGTTTCAACAATAGAGCAGACAAGCCCCCAGATTTGATCTGTTTATTCTGTCCCAAATCAAGCTTAAATATGCCTGGAGTGAAGTTACAGCAACAGCAAACACCCAAAGACGTTAGCAGCGGCTACCTGAGACTTCAGCTCTATCCCGAGCGGCCGCTTCGCAGCTCAAGGGACGATGGGTCACGGGGGAAAACGTTGGCAGGCGCTTTCTTTGTCAGAGCCTCGCTGCAGGAAAAAACAGGTCATCGCAGCCACCGAAACGGAGGCCTGAGTCACACGGCAGCTTCTGCTCCGCGAGACGCTGCCTGTGAGAGCTCTGGCTCCGACCGCGGCTCCCGTGGCAGCAGGACGGGCACCCAGGCTCCCGCCACCCCACCCAGCAGAGGAAAAGTGCAGCATCAAAGCTGCTTGTGACAAAGTACTGATGCCAGGGCAAGGTCGGTGGAGCAGAGATGCTCTTCTCAGTAGGTGCTGCCTGTGCTGCTCCAAGTAAGTCTCAAGAAACTGTTGGTTTATTGTGTGAATCGCACAATGAGCATTCACCATAAAAAAAAAAAAAATGTGAAATTACTCCACAGTGCAAAAATGACAGTTCATAATGAGAGGGAGTTTTGTTTGGGTTTTTTTTTTTGATGCCTGGTTGGGTTTATGTTAACTAATTACCAATATTAGTTTAGGGAAAGTCCTCAAACGCTTAACGCAGGTGGGCGGGCTCTAACCACACAAGCCTTTTCCAAATGAAAAGTTTTGTGTTTCAGCAGCAGGGAGTTGGGTGTCCCAGGCAGCAGAGGCTGCTTTTCACCCCCACATTTCCTCCAGGCTCCATATTTGCGCCCAAGTTTTACCAGATAAGAGAAAATTATAGCCTCTGGGTGACCCTGCTGGAGCAGGGGGTTGGATCAGCTGATCTCCAGAAGTCCCTTCCAACCCCCACCGTGCTGGGGTTCCCTTTCAAATGCCCGAGTATTCCTGCAGATAAGAGCTACAGCGACTCACAAGTGAACGGGGCGTCCTTCCCACACTGCCCCTTTCCCCTCAGCACAGAGTGTGCAACCCTGACAGAGGATTTTTCAGTGAAATGACTTTCTGTGGGAGTAAACTGAGCCTTCAAAAAGAAATAAAACTGCCAAAAACCGCTCCCCAAACCAGAGCTCCCCCTGCACACAGAGGCACGCGGGGTTACCTATGGGAGTGAGAGTCTTGACACAATTTTCAGCCCCGTCTACAGCCCTGGCCTGACAGGGGGCAGCTCGGGGCTCAAGACCCTCCTCAGCCAGCATCGGTTGCTTGACTTCACGCCAAGCTATGAGGTCAGCCTGTCAAGCCTCAGATATTTCTGCATCGTGGTTCCAAAGGATGGAGGGCAGGGGAATCAGCTCAGCCCCAAAGGACAGACTCCTGCTCACAACCAGCAGAACTTGGGATTCCTGGGCTGGGGAGATGTGCCCTGACCTGCGATGCTCTGTTCTTTGGGGGGTGCGTACACATCCCTGAGTCACTTTTTTTTTTTTAATTTCCTAAAACAAGTGCTCAGTCTTGTTTTCAATGCATGTTGAACACATTTCAAACTCTAAAAGTTTTCCAGAAAATGACATTCTTGTGTTGTAGCCAGCCCTGCTTGATTCTAGCAAATACAGTATTTTGATAACATGGTTAGAGCTTCGTGTGGTTGGATGAGTAATAAATTGGCCCAGAAATGAAACTGACTTCAAAAATCACCCTTTCTGAAGAGATACCCTTTGAAGAAACTCTTCATGTTCCTCTCATAATTGAAGAAATTGCTTTAGTATCTCTTTTATAACTTTTGACAAGCGGAGAGAAACCCAGCCATTTTGGAAGGCAGAGATGATCTCCTCGATGGAAGCCAAAAGGCACATTTGTGAACCTTCTCACGGGAGGGGGGCAGCAGAGGCTTTGTAACACCTTCCTCTGGGCAAAGATTTAACTGAAGATAATTGGAAAAAATATTAATTGGCAGAAATAGTTAGTGCTCTGCTCAGGACAGAAAAGAAATTTAAAACAAAAATAATGTGTCACAGGTAGCAGATGTAATTACTGATTAAGGTAAAGCCACTGTTAGTGCCCCAGAGCTGGCTGGGCAAGAGAGAAAAATTAAAATAGTGAGGAGAAAGTGACCTGGCCAGAAGGAAGAGTCAGGCTCAAACTGGAAAAAACTTACTTAAGCAGTGAAAGGGTTACTGAACAATGTCTATTTAATGTCCACTGTGTGTGTGGGAGATCTGCTGCAAGTGATTTTCTGCCTTGGTTTTGGAGGGAGGGCACTTCCTCTGTCCCCTTGAGTGGATGGCAGCACACACGCTGCTCTCCTGCGAGCTGGCAGACCCTGCAGGGATGAGTGCTTGTCCTGAAGGGAAAAGCCAAAAAATGGACATCGAGCAAACCCCACAGGAGGTTTGGAGGGTCAGGTCAGTGGGAATAACTTCACACAGCACCCTGATAACAACCTGCTCCAGAAACTGGCATCAGAGCTGCTTCCAGCCTTAGTTATCTGGAGTATGAGATAAGTTACAAGAGTTATAGAATCAAATTGCTTTGTGGTCCACCAAAATCAGCGATGCTCAGCTCCTGCCCCCACACGTTTGCCTATACATGGTTTGGATTAGAGGTGGCACAGACCTGGAAGGAGCAGGGGATTAAGATAGGACAAGAAGCTTTGCGGTGAACTTGGCCTTTGTGACGTAGTCCGGCCTCCCCCGTGACCCATCCCTCCGGAGCCTGCCGAGCTTGCAGGATCTCCAGGGGCTCTGCAGCACTCGGCCCCGAGCCCAGCGCAGATGAATCTTTCTGGAAGATGTACAGTAAATGTGCTGGCGTCTGCCAAAGGGTGAGGTCATCCTGGAAGGAATTTTATTTATTCAGGAAATATTTCTGGAAATATTTACATGTCAAGATTACATGTTTAAATTCCTTGACAAAGCAAACGCTGGGCCACATGCAAGATTTCTGAAGAGCTTTGCAAGGATTTCTTCAGGTTTTCCTACGCACGAAAGGATTTTTACTCTATCACCATCCTGGAGGCAGTGACAGCTCCTTTTCCTCAGATGGGGAGGTGAAATCCTCCATTGAAATTCCTCCAGCATGGGCAGGAGCCTGCAGTTTCTCCCCAGTGCAGAGACAAGGAAAAGACCTGTTTCATACACTCTCACTCAGAATGATGCACAAAACCAGACCCTCTTTATCAGCAGAGAGATGTAACTTCAGTCAAGTCCCCATCGAGCAGAGGGCACCCACCCCATCGAGCAGAGGGCACCCAGACCCACCAGATCTGGCACTGCCACGCACAGGAGCCCTGGGAAGTCCCCTTGCCCCAGACGTGGCCAAAATTGAACGACTAACCAGCACTTCCATGTGTTTTAGATTTTGACTTACTGACAGAACACCTAGGCAGCAGTATGGGGGATAAAATTCTATTTAAAATACATACATCTAAAGAAGATAAAGTAGCCTGCAAGTCTGCAAGACTGTTAGCCCAGCACTGAGAGCAGGCACTTGAGGGAAACACTCCTGCTTGGGGAAGAGACGTAATCAATCCCTCCATTGTGTTTCTGCCCATGGGAGTAGCTTAATATTTCACTTGATCACCACCGGAGACAAGGAAGAGATGAGCAAAGGTATGAAATAGCTTCTGCGTGAGGGATGACTAGACAGTGACTTTAGGCTGCAAGAGAGATTGCTGGGTGGGGGATGGGGTATATGACCGAAGCCTGTAAAATTACAAGTGGGAAAGAGAAAAGCAACGGGGAACAAGTTGATCACTGGGTGTCTCACAGCCTGAGAACCAGAGGCACCAGATGAAGTCATCACGTGGTGGTTCCCTCGCAAACAGGAGGACGAACCTCTGGGGAAGGCTGCCGCAGATGATACCACAAGATCACATTTGCCTACAGGATTTCACAGCTATTTTAGAAGAAAAAAAGAAAAAAAAAGGCCATCTAGGGTTACTAAGCCTGAAACCACCACCCTGGTTTAGGAGGGCCCAAAGCTGCAAGTCATCAGGCAGCACAGGAGTGAGATGCCAGCTCCTGCCCACCCTGCTCTTCCCAGGCACCCACCCCCGGCAGCATCCTACAGGGACGCTCCCTTAGTTGTGCCAAACTAAATTATTTTAATTTTAAATTATTTTAAGCCAGAAAATGAAGATAGCACATACTATCGTCAGTTCATTCTGGTCCTGATTTTCCAACATGCTGTGATAGCTACTCTGCTCTCCCTCAGTTATTGCCAAATTCGTGAGGTTGATGTGAAATTCCCAGAAACGCAGAGGAACTGTGACACAGCACAGCATTTTAACAGATCCAGCAGTGTTATTCCTGGAGTTAGGTCTGATATTTCTCAAGTTATATCTGGATCTAAGTCTCTATACTCTGCCTGAAGGGGAAAAAAATTAGGCTAATTAAATACTGGAACAGAAGAGACTGCACAGAGAGCGAGATTATTCAGAGAGCTTAAGGCAACACCACCTTATCTGGTTAATCATAAATCAGTCGTTGGCATGAGAAAGAGAAGCACAAACACTTCTGCAGGCTTAAAAGCTTTGGACTCAACCTCTATTCAGGGCTCAGCTTCACCAAGCACCAACTCACCCTGAGCAGACTCAAGGTATTCACAGAAACTCTTTTTGTTTTAAACAACAAAACCAAGCAAACCACAAACCACCAAAATAACTCCTGTTTTACGACGCCACGGCGATTTTACTTTGCCTAAGTATTCGCAGTGAGGCATCAAAAACATATCCACCCGAGGAGCCACAGCTCTGTGAGGGTTTTCCGCTCAAGTTACCTACTTGGAGGCTACAACAAGCACCACGCAGCTCCTCTCTGTGAGGCAAACAACAGCTCTGCTTTGTGTCAGACTCACCCTAAGAAATGGCACTCTCACAGAAATTATCTGAAAGCGATTATCTTGTGCACAAATATCTGTTTTATTTCCAGTGCCTCTTACCTGCTCACCGGGTACTATTCCAGGCCTTTGGCTTTCCATCTGGAGAGGTGCAGCCATCACCAGCACGGCATTTTGGCTGCCACTGAGAACAGCTTTATTCCCTTCCTATCTCGCAAATCTGAAAAGAAGACGTTGGGAACAGCTGTTAGAAAGGCACCTGCTCCGAGGAAATGGGTTTTGCGTGTTTGACAACGAGAACCCAAGTTTGTTCTCAACACTCAGAAGTGGGCAATCGAGAGAGGCTGTGACTAAACACACTCAGGTTTAACAAAGGGGAAAAAATGCCTCTCAGCAAACCAGAGACTTTGACCAGCCTCATGTGATGTCACCACTCTTGTTTCACTGGTCATTCAACCAGCGTTTTGCACCAGCTTTGGCAGCAAGAGAGGAGCGGAGGGTCCTGTCCACAGGGCCACCAGTGCTCCCCCACTGCTTCTCCACACTTAACCAAGCACTGGTTGCAGAGCTGCGAGGCTTTGGAAGGTGATTTCCCCACACCAGCCTGGAACAAACCACATATAGGGACCTTGTTGTTCACACAGTAAAACATCTGTTTGGATCCTTCAGAACCAGGGATGTTCTTCTTAAATTGTCTCAGACAGTTTAAATGAGTTTACATGAAGGGTGGTTCTAGGATCTGAGCTTTCTGCTGTAACTACATAAATAGCTTACCTTCTTTCTCCCGTGAGTTGCTTCCTCCAAATCTTTACATGCCTGCACATAAGTCCTTCCTATATTTGAATGCATCCTGGAGCCCCTTTTCTTCAGCCTCCTGCCCTGAGCACTCCCACTCTCCAAGCTACTATCACACCCACATCCCTTTTCCACACCAGCCTAATGCTTTATTTATACCAGCTGACCTTTGCAGGACTATGATTAGTCCCTGATTGCCTTCACTTCTGCCTTCTCAGCTGCTTCCCTTCCTCAGGACAGTCAGCTTGCGTTGCTCATAGACACCAATTAGCACCTGCTCCTGAGCTGGAGCATCTTCATGTAGTTGCACCGGGGAAATTTTTTTTCTCACTGGCAAACCGTGTATTTATAATGAGAATTTACTTTCAATGTCAGTTGAAACAACAAAAAGAAAAAAGAAAGGAAGTCTACACGAAGGAGAAGAGTGCTGGTTTCCTCTGGAACAGTCTGCCCGGGTGTCACTGTAGAATGCCCGCATGGATCACACACAGTTCTTCACACTGCCCTGAAAACTTATTCTAACTATTGCTCGGATGCTCATCAGCATTATTTACGAGTTACCTATGAAGATAAATACAACAATATATTCTTGAAAGAATATAATTCTGATGAGACTGGGGAGATGCTAAAATATAGGAGCCCTGGGATTAAGAGCCTGAACTAATATCACAATTTTCATCACATTAAGAGGATCTCGGGAGACTGGAATATTGATATAACTGTGGTGTGAAATCAAAATGTTGTCATTTGTAAAGGCAAAAAAAAAAATGTTCCTGGCATGCAGACAGCTAGTTATGCATGAGTGTAGCACATACAAACCACAATGTTAGAGAAGACCCAAGAGATGCTATAATTCTGCAAATATAACTCTTCAGTATATTCAAATGAAAAAAAAAAAAATCATCTTTACCACACTCTTCAATCAGTTATTTACATAATTTTAGGGCCCTGTTATTCTATCTATTTTTCCTTGGGTGTTCTTTATTTCATATCATCATGCATTTGTGGTAATCGAGCCACATGAAAGACCTTAATATAAGCTAAAAACCATCGTCTGCTTGGCTGTGAGGGGCAGTAAACAGCAGTCGTTTGCTACCGCAAACAGCTTCATTATAATTATCCTTTAGCAAAGAGTTGAATTGTGAATATTTTCATTTCTCTTAAAAAAGAACCGTTAAATTTCCCCTGCAGAATCAATCCCTCAGACAGTCCACTGGGCAACATTAGCAAAGCTACTTTGCCCAAAAACTCATTTTAACATCATTCCACCAGCTCATTATTTCTCTGGAAAAGAACCGACCAGGGAACCGCGCTGCTCGTTCTTCCCCAGGGATTTGGAAGGCAGGCGGCTGCCCCTGGGCTTAGCGAGCTCCTGAAAACGAGAGCCGAGCGACCCCACCGCTATTCGTGCCACTGGGTGGGGTGGTTTCTGCCCATAGACTGGGGAGGTACCAGCGAGGTGGGCTCACCCTGTCTGCAGGTTTTAAAGACATCAAATGGAGCGAGGGGATCTCAGCCAACAGCGATGCCCAGCACAGCGGGCTGGGACCCTGCTCCCCTTTATCGCCAACAGCCAGAGACACGGGCACCCGCAGGTCGTACACAGATGGGCTTCACATCTGGCACCTTGTGGTGCCTTTCTCTCTGCACACGTGTTGGACATGCACAGGGACTCCAGGAGCTCATCAACCGTGCTTCTAAAATCATAGAATCACAGACGGGGTTGGGTTGAAAGGACCTTTCAAGGTCATCTGGTCCAACCCCCCTGCAGGGAGCAGGGCCATCTGCAACTAGAGCAGGTTGCTCAGAGCCCCATCCAACCTCCCCTGCAATGGGGCCAGGGATGGGGCAGTGACCACCTCTCAGGGCAACCTGGGCCAGGCTCTCACCACTCTCAGCAGCAAAAATTCTTCCTTCTCTCCAGTCTAAATTTCTCTCTTTTAGTTTAAACCCATCCCTCCTTGTCCTGTCCCAACAGGCCCTGCTCCAAAGTCTGGCCCCATCTTCCTGACAGGCCCCTGGAAGCCCTGAAAGGCCCCCAGAAGATCTCCCCAGAGCCTTCTCCTCTTCAGGCTGCACAAACCCAACTCTTCCAGCCTGGCCTCCCAGCAGAGGGTTCCAGCCCTCCCAGCACTGCTGCAGCTCCTCTAGCCCTGCTCCAACAAAACTTAAAAAAACAATAGGCACTTAAATTTAGTTTTCATGTCACGTCCAGCCCAATTTAAATAAAACATGGCTTTCTTAGTCTGGCATCTCACTCCACAGTTGTCTCCTGTGTACACACATTGACTCAGGAGGAGGAGTAAAGGTGTTATTTTGAAATGCTTGTCTCTGGTCCCTTCATTCATCTCTTCTAAGAGTTGTCAGGTTCAATTGGAGTCAGCGAGTAGAAGACCAAAACAAACCTTCTATTTCACGAGGAAATATTTGGTCTCTGACTAGATGAGATCATGGTTTGTGATAACAATTGCATTCTTTTTATTCCCATCGCAAAACAGAATCTGGATTGTGGCCACCTGTGTAAACAGTGCTTGGTGCTGCCAGGAGAGCCCAGAGCATCCTCGAGAGCTGCCACCTCCACCATCACCCCACTGCCACCCCAGCCGGTGTCCACGTGTGGGGAACTGGAGGAAGTGCTAATGCTGGTGTAACCTGGGATGTGGACATCAGGAGAACATCCCTTGCAAATCTGCACTGGGGAATCGTTTCTGGTGACCACAACTTCACCACCCCCCGTTTTCTCTCGTTTCTTGAAGAACAAGACACAAACCGGAGCTGTAAGGGGGTTTTGCTTTCACTAACTGGGTTCTGTAGAAGGCAGAAGGCGGCTTTTTGAATGTCATTGCAAGGGAGGCAGGAAAATGCAGTGCCTTGGATACTCCTGGTAATGTCTCTCCTGAATAACTATCTGAAAATATGAGTAATGTAAACAGGGATGCTGAATGGCACCTGCACCCTTCACGTTGTTTCAATCTTAATTATCATACAGACGTGAATGCTGGATACTTATCGTAGAAAATGTGCATCTAGAGTGAGTAGAGCTGAGGAGTAAAGGAATGAAGTGCTCATTTCTTCATGACTTGAAGTTAAATGAGCAAATAGGTATTTTACCTGCTAATATTTAACGCAATCTAAAGCCTAATTATTCTGGCTGCCAACATCCCGAGCGAAATGAGTATTATATTAGCTATTCTATTTCCGTTGTCTCCTCTTGAAAAGGAAAACTGGTTTTGGAACTCTGATTTTTCCATAAGGGAAGGGCCAATGGAGCTGGGAAATGCCAAGGTCTATGGATGGAATCAAGTACTCCAGCTATTCCAGTGCTCTCTCTTAGGAACGCATAAGTGGAAATGCAAATACCATGTGCTCTTATTGGGGCTGTAATTAATATAGTTGGGAAAAGAACCAAAGTAAATGACTTTTTATAACAGTGAGCTCTTATATAAGGTTGGACTATTTAAAAGCCCGCTATGTAAAGGCCGAGAGGGCGATGTCAGGCCCTATTTATGAACAGTCAAGGTTGAGTGGTTTTTCATAAAACTCTTCAGTAATGGTTTCTAATTCTGACGCTCAGCTTAAGGGCCCAGGAGCTCAGGTCTTCTCAGGGGCTCATAAAGCATCTTTAAAATCCAGATGTGAGTTACGCGCTGCACCCTCAGGGGTGGGTCGCCTTACCCACGTTGAGGCCTGAAGATGCTGGAGAGACTGGTGAAAGTTCTAATGGAGCTGGTATTTTGAAGAGCAGTAGTTATTCAGCACTGCTGCCCAGCTCCCTGCACAAGGGGATCTTCTCGACATGTCCCCCGGGACGCGATGCCTATCAGCTTATGGGAGAGCACCAGTCACCCTCCATCAGCCCTCCCTCTGCTTTAGCAGAACTTTAGGAAGTTTCATCTCAACATGAGGAGAAAATTCTTTCTTGGGATGGTGACGGAGCCTGGAACAGTCTGCCCAGAGAGGTGGTGGAGTCTCCTTCTTTGGAGACTTTCCAACCCCCCCTGGCTCTGTTCCTGTGTGGCCTGCCCTGGGTGACCCTGCTCTGGCAGGGGGGTTGGACTCCATGATCTCCAGAGGTCCCTTCCAACCCCCACCATTCTAGGATTTCTATGATTAGGATCCAGCACACGTGTGCCGAGGCAGCCCCACGCCAGCTACCAAGTACAGGAGGTGGGGATGGGTGGGAAATGTGCAGCCAGAGGCACCTGCTGCCCTGCTCTCAGGTCCACCCTCGAGCACCACCCAGCTGTCCCTACGCAGCCGCTGGATATGGGGACCAACAGGGCCAGGGTGGGAGAGGCCACCCAGAAATGGACATCAGAGGAGCAGATGACGCTTGGTGGTACTCTTCATGTAGAAATACGTTATGAATATTAATGGAGTTATAATCTGATGAAATGTGCTGTTTGTAAGAAGAATTAAGTGTACCCTGGTTCCGCTGGCTCATGGCAGCAGAGCGAGGTTTGAGGTTCTTGCCTTTGCAGGCAAAGGACGACTCTCGAGCCCCTGCTCCTGCAGGAGGAGACACAAGGCTGAGATGGGAGCCAGGCTGAGCCGGTGGAAGCTCCTCGTGTGCCCTGCCTGTGTGGTAGCCGCAGCCTCCACTCTCCAGAACCCTGGAATATCCTTCCTGGGAGAGGAGAAATTAGCATTAAAAATTTCATGCATCAGAAGGAGATGATTAATTCTCTTCCAACTAATTAATGAAACGAGATAATTTTCCACCTGCTGATCTGGAGTCCAGCAAGATCAGCAGAAAAGACCAGTATTGACTTCGGAGGCTTTTGCACCAGTGTCATTTTCTGGTTCACTTCAGCAGAGTGATACATTCGTATTGGGAAAGGAAGGTTATAGAGTTTGCTGAGAGCAAGCTCATTTTTCACAAAGAAGGATGTTTACCTACATTTTCTCTGCTGCTACGGCAACTGAAGGAGAGCATTGTTGTTTTGTTTTTAATTAAAGTTTTTAGCATTCATCTCAGCCACTGTATTGACTTTTTAATATATGAATAAATATTAAAAAGCACACGTATTTTATACTCCCTGCTCTGCATTAATTCACTGCAACTTACAGAATTCTTTCCACAGAACCAAGTTATACATTTTCAGCAGCATCCTGCCACAACTGAAAAAAAAAAAAAAAGTAGGGCAGAAAACCCACATTAACCCACTGCCTCCTGAAATGAGTGTGTGCTCCATTGAGCATCAGTAGGTTCCGTACCTATTTATAACGAGGAGGCTACAGCATTTCTGAAACATCCCGTCAACACCAATCCGCTGCACCCCCCAACAACGTCGCCAAGTACCGCTTTCCTGCTGCCAACGTGCAGGGATTGACTCCCAGTCATAAACATCAGTGCTCCGATATCACAGCGATGGGCTCCGGGTCAAAACCGCCTTCGCCACGGCCTGAGCTTGGAGCAGAGCTCATGGATCCCAGGTGCCACGGGCTGAGGGTCTTCAGGGGAAAATGAGGGGTTTAGTGAGAAAATTCACCTCGATCAAACCGAGAATGGTCTGGAGAAATGTGCTGGTTTGTGACCCTTTCCGCAAGCTCACCAGCAGTTTGCCTGTTCTCCCGCCCTGCTCCCCTGAGCTCCAGGAGCAGGGTCTGACCCGGCCTTCTCAAAACCTGTTTGGGCGTTGAGGTGCACCAAGGCACCCACAACCACTTCTAATTTTCAGCCTGAGTTATCTGCATATTTTCAGAGCTGGCCCATTACGAGTAATTAGACACAGATGAATAAACAGCACAACAGTTCCAATTTCCTAAGAAAGAGATTTTTCTCTGAGAACGGCCCGCTGGGTGCTGGGCAGGGGCTGGGGCTGCAGCTCTGTCTCCGCTGAGCTCCCTACGGTGCAGCAGAGCAGGTCAGGTGTCCTCCCATCTCGGTGTGTCTGTGGATGGATGGATGGATGGATGGATGGATGGATGGATGGATGGATGGGCTGGCTGGATCTCTGGTTAGTACCTTGTGGAGCTGGGGCTGCGCAGTTCAATTTCAAAGGTGTGGAGAGCACTGATAGGGCAGGAAGCAAGCGACTGGCATTAATGAGGTGATAAGCTACGGAATGGGAAGCTGGATGCTCTTCCTGTGGAAGGTTAATTAAACCAGCAGACCTGATGCACCGTGCACAGCCCCGCTGCCTTTCTTTTCCCTTTAAATATTTTGCATTCTGAATTAAACTTTACTCCCCTCCCTGCTCACACACAAATAAATAAATAAGGGCGGTGAATCCAGCCGACTGCAATTCCAATGAGTCCCGGCTGCTCTTTTCCCAGCCCTTGCAGAGCCCGTCTGTGGCGCTCGGAAATCGGTTACCCGCGGCCACACGCAAGGAGACACCCTACAATTGCTTCAATCTGAATGAAGAGTAAGTAATTTTGTTCGTGTATTATTCAGGGTGACAGGGACATTACTGTCGTAATTCTTGACTCGTTCAGTATTCTCAAGAACGGTGGAGAAAAAAACCCTCCTGTGTTTGCGGCCTGCTCAGCCTCCCTCCGCCTGCCCCCCGCGGTATTTTGAGCAGCGTTTCCGAATCACACGTTAACCACACTAATTTTCACAGCTAAGATTCATTTTGACTGGAAGGAGAAGGAGAGCTCTTCTTGAGCCAATGTGACCTGCTACTGATTTAGCAAAAAGCAGATGGTATCACTGGAAAGAAATTACTCTAGTATTTTTTCTGTCACTGGTTTTCTCCTCAAGAAAGAGTGAGCTACCTTGGTGAGCCAGTTATCAGTAAAATTAGTCAACGGTGCTAAGAAAATATTTTTGGAGAGGACACCTTTAGATGCTAATTTATTATAATTACTTATATTTAGATACTAATTATACTTTACATTATAGGTTAAATATTAATTATAATTGAGCTGCTAATTTAAGCAAATTTATTTGTTAGCTGTTTATGGCCGCACGCATTGTAGCCTAGCTTTCAAAAATTTGCATTATGGTTTAATGAGCTTGCAACGAGTTAAAAAAAATAACTTAGAAATTGTCATTATTAAAAAAGAAGAGAAAGAATAAAGACAGGGATAAGAATAAAAGGGAAATTAAAAGAGGGACAAGGCATGAAGAACTACAATGGATGGGCTTAGGCACACACCTCTGTCAGCTGCTTAATGGAAAGAAAAAAGATAAAAATACCTGGGAAGTGTCTTTGTGGGAGCTTCAAAAGTTTCACTGGTTTGAAATCTCAAGGTAACTGATCAGATGTTGAGTGTTTTCCTTTTTCCCTTCCCTGTGTAAATTAACAGGGATGAGGAGCAAAGAATGAAAAGAAAAAGTAAAATCGGAGGTTTGATTACAGAAGGTGATGTTAAAAGAAGTATCCAGAAGCTGGCTATTTCTCATGGGGAATTCTGGCTGAAATGGGAGCGTGAACACCCTGATAGGCAGGGCAAGCTCCAGAGCAGGGAAATTCGGGAAATTGCTTTTTTCCTGACTCGATTTCGGCGCTCGAGCGATGGGGTCGATGCCGGATCTGGCAGCAAAGGAGGAGATGAAGCAAGATCTGAAATTTAAGCGATTGCGTTTGAAACCCTGGGAGCGCCGGCAAGGGGGCGAGAAGCAAATGAGCCAAGGATGCGCCGGGTTTCCGATCGTGGCTGCTCATAAATCAGGGAGAAGAAGGGAAATTATGCTTTGCTGTTTGGTCACAGGGGCTGACATGAAAAGCCCCAGCTCGAGAAGTTGCGTACGTGCAGGTAGAGCACGCTGGAGCTGATGACAACAAGCCCGGCAGAGCGAGTTCCTGCAAATCGATTTGAATATTTAGTGATTTGTGGCTGTGCAGGGACCTCGAGAGCAGCATGTGGCCACGTGCCTGGTCAGAACTAACCAACAGAAACAGCTCGACAGCTGAGCAAAACCAGAGAGATAAAACCTGGTCCCTAAATATCAGTGTTATGCAAAAGCTTGTAAGACATCAGAAATCAGCTGGAAAATACTACTTTTTTTTTTTTCTCTTGAAGCCCCTATCGGCGGGTTGGCAGATGCCTGTCAGTGCCTGCACGCCTGGACTGTCAGGTGCCGGTTTCCAGCGGTTCTCGGTGACTAATTACAGCCTTTGCAATTACCACAGTACTGTTATGATTCTATAAACAATAACATTTTGCTCACCGAATGCTGAAAACTTAATTTGCTTATCACATTGCTTTCGAGAGAGAGAAACAGTAAGGAGACTGAGGGTGACTCATTTTTCTTTTTTTACCTTTTTTAAACTGTCAGATGGTCCTTCAACAAAGAAAGGTCAAGAAACTGCCGTAGGAGACCCGATGGTTCGTAAAACCTCGTTCCCACCACCAGTGCTTGCTCACACCGGTTCAGTATTAGCTAAAAGTCCACTGAAAGTTCTCGATGGAAAAGTGCAAGTTGTAGGATGGGGAATTGCAGGATGAGACTGAGTCTGATGGACAGACCATCCAGCTGTGAAAACCTCCTGCCATCTCTATTGCATTTCCCAGTCGCAAGTGTCTTACTGCAGTTCAAGGGCTGAAGTAACGTGTTAAAACAACATGGTGTATTAAAAAAGAAAGACATTTCTGTATTGTATGAGTCTTGGAACTGCAGCTAAGGAAAACACTGCCGTGAAACTCACGATAAAATCTCACAAGCTGGCTGTCCTGAGACTAAAGGTGGGTGAATAGCAGGGTAGAAAACAGAGCTGCACCTTGCTGACAGGTGGTTTTCAAGCTGGATCCATTGTCACTGTTTTCACCTGCATTCCCAGTACAAAGTCCTCCTCTCAGTGTTACCTTCAACATTAGCGGTGCAGATCCAGCTTCTGCAGATTCCTCTTTCCTTGTTGAACACCTTACAGATACTGTAGGAAATGAAAGCAGGTTGTCAAGTCGCTTTCTTCTATTTATGCAATTTCTATCCCCACAATTTTCAGAAATAACCAGGGATTTTAAGGGTTTCTGTGCTCCAGTACTTAGTGTTGGATCTCACAGAGCACTCTGTGAGATGCAGGAGCATCAGTCCTAATTTATTGTGAGGTCTTGCCTCCAAAGCAGGCAACACCCGCCTGGGGCTGCTGCTACTAAAACCTGCCCGTAGCATTGAGCTCAGCTCAGCTCAAGTGCATTTTTCTGCCGTTTGTACCTCCTGGAGCCAGTCCATCTTGCCTGTGATTTGGGATGACTGCTCAGTCCCAAATCTAACCCTTATGCAGGCAAGTATATACCAGTTGGCTCTGATCTCAAACGCAAGCTCGTGTTGGGTAAGGATTCAGCTATGCAGGACAGTCTGTAAAACCCTCCCAGTACGATCGGCAGTTTTGCTGTAGCGCTCGCTGACAACCGGCCAGGAATTCTTCATGAATGTATATGCAATTATTCTCCTGTTCCCTGGCCTTGCATGAACCTCCCAAGTGTCTGCAGGGGAATGATCCTCCCAGCACACCAGCGAGTGCTGCAGATGGGCTGTGGGCTCCTCGCTGCTGTGACCGGGCACGAGGCTGCCCTTTGTCCGCCCCACAACCATCGGACCCGCTGTGGTGTCCGGCTAGGGCTGACTGTGTAGGGAGTGGGGCCAGGCTGGGAAGAGAAAAGAGGGTTTTTCCCCTCTAGAAGTACGACAGAAATTTTGTTTCTCATGATCACCATCAAAAAGGCTGCGTGAGCTGTCCCTGGGCTGGTTAAATATCCACGGCAGTGCTCAAGGGCCCATCACCTTACAACTCTGAACCATCACCCCTTCCATGACTACACCCTTCAACCCTCCACCCGCTGGCTTCGGGAATATTAAGTTATATTTTGATGTGGGTAATATCTCTGCTCACCTCACCTTGTTTCCACTCTCAGCTGTTGAGAACATTCTTACAGGTTCATCAGGTAAGGCTTTATTCCTTTAAAAAATAGATTACAGAAGCCATCTGGACTATTTTTTTAAAACCAACTCAAACTCCTCCAGCTGTTGTGTGACCTCATCCTTTATTAATTTCTGTAGACTTGTATTTACCATTGAGATCAACCCTACAAGTGTATAATTTCCTGATATCTTTCCAGCTACTTTATTAAAGATTGGGGTTAGAGATTCCCTCCCCTCGAGTCCCTCGATAACCCTCCTTCTCTCGCAGGAGTTGTTAAGGAGCAGATGATGCATCACAGGTTCCTTTATAGCAACAATAATTGTTCTGCTCAGAAGCAACTGCGGCTTATATATTGCAGTCTTTCTGAAATTGTTTTTCTTCTTTCCCTTATTGCTAAGGAAGATATTGGCACCAAAATGTGATTTGAGAGCTCATGTTCTCTTATTTTCTCCCCTACCTGAAGCCAGTGCAGATGCTACGTTTGCGATGCCACCGCTGACATCTGTGTAACCGAATCCAGCCTCATAAACAGGAAGCAGAAGTGACAGCAGCAATTTCAATAGGTGCTTTTCTTCTGCTGAAGTCATTATTTCAGACAGGATGTGTAAATCACACCGTCTCTGAAGTGTCCAGTTCCCAGTCCATGGCAATCCTCAGCGACACGGATATGCCCCAGCCCCTGGCCACGCTGACAGCCTGGCTGCCTTCCCCGGGGCGTTTGGAGCTGGCCACTCTCTGCTTTGGGGCAGGAAAAGTGAGAATTCTCGTCACTACAAAAGACTATAAGATGATTTTTGTCTCTGCCAGCCAGGGCTGTCAGCTTGTGCAGAAGCAGGAGTGTTCGTAAACCCTTCCAGTGTGGCTATGGGTTCAGTACCCAAACGCCAAATGGGTTTTCCTGCCCCAGATGTCTCAGTGCCTGCTCTGGAGGTGCCACCAGCCTGCCAGGCCAAGCCACCAGCCAGGTCATCCTTCAGGCAGGCTCCTTTATTTGGTGCTTACTTTGTCTGATTTTGGCCACTGATCCCCCAGCTTTAATCTCGTAGGTGGCGTTTGCCATGGTAGCTGTCAGACCTCAGCACCCTCCACCCACTTCACGATCCTGTGCTGTGGCCAACCTCACACTGTGAAGAAAAGATAAGATGTGGGTATAATCCCAGCTCCTGCCCTTCTCTGCTGAACCAGCACCGAGCGAACACGCGATGGGCAGGGACACCTCCCACTAAAGCAGGTTACTCAGAGCCCTGTCCAACCTGCCCTTGAACACTTCCAGGGAAGGCAATATTCACGTGGGTCCTCAACTAGCTGCAGGAATGGTGATATGCCAGAAATGTGAACATTTCCTTCTGGCTCGTGGAGGAGGGAGAGGAAAAGCCACCTCACCCAGGACAGCAACACAACAGTCCAGCACGAGAAGCGATTGAAACTACGGCAAAAAGGGGTGCAGAAGCTGTGGCAGAAGATCCCTCACCCCAGAAAGCCTGATGAAAGACATAGGTCGGGATGTCACCGTGCTTCCAGGAGGCATCTGAGCCCACTCCAACCTGGGACAAAAAACCTTTCATCAGGCCCCCAGCTCAGCCCAGCTGGGGAGCGGGAGATAATGGGCAGCATTTGTTTCAGGCTTTATTGGAAACACAGAGGTTGCATTTAACATATCAATGGGTATAAAGTAAATGGGTGATTTATAAATATTTGCATCCTGTAATTGCCTTCAGGAAAGATCAGCTGGGTTAAATCGCACTGGGGCCATTTTTCCGTGAGGAACAGCAGAATTGTTAACAGGTTTCGTTTCCAGCACTCAAGCAGCTAATGTGCAATCCCTCAGTCTGAGCACACTGCTGCTTCCAAATGGCACTTCCCGAGGGAGCACCTCTAATCGGACATGTTCTCTCCGGTTTCGTAGGGGAAAATGACTTCCCAGACCGTCTGAAGGTTGCTGGGATGAGTTTCACTCATGGTACTCCTGAGTGAAAAGAATCGAGTGTGTGGCTCTCCGTGGGGAAGACGTGACCAGCAGCTGGGAATCCGTGTGGATCCGGCTGCTCATCTGCAAACTTTCTGAGAAGAGTGAAGGCAGCTGAGAAGGTCTGGGTCAGACCTCTTAAGGCCTTCGTGGTTTTTAATACCCTAACACATGATAAAGCTACGTCTTGACTTGTGTTTAAGGGTTAATTCTGAATCTAATGAATCAATTCCAAATCAATTTGTCACTTCAGTTACTGGGGCCAGTATAAGACAGGGACTAGTGGAAGTAGCACAACGTTCCGTTGCATTTCTCCTGGCTGGGAAGATACGAGCCTCTGAGACATTCTTGGAGACATGAAGATGATGACTTATGGACAGGATCAAACATTTAAATTTTCTGTAGCTGTCTCCTTTCTGCTAGGAGGTACTTTCCCAATATTTCAGCCACATTGTACAAACTCTGGAGGGTCAGCAGTGGATGGAAGAAAGATCTTTGCTGTATCTACACTAGAGCCAGAGCTTCTGGAAGAGGCCCTAAGTAGTACAATATTTGCTAACATCGTAACAAAATAAGAGCAAACCCTCCACTTTTCTGTGAGAGAATGAACAAAATTAGTTCCTTTTCAATAAGTAATAGGAAAAAAAATGCTTATCCTAAGAAATGCTGGCTGCCTTCACTGAGCATCACCAGTTTTAGCACCTTCACATATTATGGGGGCGTTTAATTGATCCAGAACTTCATAGCTGAGGGATGAAGTCTGCTCCCAGTGAAGCCAGTTGTCTTTTGGCCTCTTCTCCAGCACAGACAAGACTTCACACTAACGGTCTGCTCTAACTCTGCGAATCTTTGGCTCGGGCAGAGGAGTCTGTTGTTGATAGGACTGGAAGGATGATGTGGGGTAGGGGATGAAATATCAAGGGAAGATTGGAGGATTTTAATAATGCCTATTTTTATATCTACGAGATGCCAACCATCTGAGCTAATAGAACATAATTGGAAGACTAGATTTAGTCATTTTCTTTATTATTAGGTCTTGATGTACTTCTGTCAACTCCGAAATACTCATTACATGTAATTAGGAAGAAGATTAGAGTGCTGTTAAGATGCAGAATAATGATGGAGCTCAATAAGGGCCAGTGGAAAAAACAACCCACTTAGGAAAATGTCTCAAAAGTGCTGAGCAGAAGAGGGCATTTAAAAAAAAAAAAAAAGATAAAGATGAGAGCTGGTGCTAAATAATGAAGATGAGCCTTTGAAGTGGGAAGGAATTGATATGTGGAATCAAAGCGTTTGATGACTATACCTCCCTCTAAAATGAATCTCTTGTGTTTATTTAGACGGCTGAAGTAACATTAGTGGGATAATTCCCTAGGAGACACCCTCTGTGTCTTTTTCATAAACTCCCACCCCAAATGGCATAATTAATTTCACAGTTGTATAGAAGAATAATACAAAAAAATCCATCCTTTGGGAGGTAGGTGGTAATTTCTATCTGATAGAAACTGTGATTAGACACAGCATATAGAACTTTCTGATCATTTATTCACCAGAAATTGCTGTATTACACCTATCAGAGGGCTGGTGATATGAAACTTAACAAGCTGATATTTCACGCTGATTTCCTTGAGCATGGTCCAATTTGTTAAATCTAGATTCTAGATTAGCTCTAATAGGTCATAAGATTTTTATATTCCGAAGTAATGTAAGTCAGAACGCGTGAGGCAGCTAACGGGACAGCTAAGCAGTAACTCTCTGTGTGCAGCACTGAAGGACAGGTTAAGAAGGGAAAGAAGAAAATGTTTAAAATTTCTTAAAATTTCTATCAAACTAGGGAATAAACCCAAGAAGGCGGAGCAAAGCTCTGTCTGTGCCACCGCACAAAGCCGCGCACCACAAGGGGTTGCGGAACGGGGAATCTATTTCTGGTTCTAACACCAGCTCACCATATGACATCAGATGAATTATTCCAGGCCAGAAGCGATTTTCCAACAGGTACATATTAAATAGCACAAGAGCCATTAAACCGCAGTTTCCCATTTCACTGTACCCGGAGTCCCACCACCGCAGGGCAGCATCCCTGAGCTGGTGCCGATGGAGGCCCCCCCCGCTCCTCACCAGCTCTGCATTGGCCTTATGTTCATTTTGTTATGATTTGGTTTTGTTTAGTTCACTAAAATAATTTTGCCAGGCCCCTGACTCTGCTCCCTCCCGCCCTGCCCCTCGATAGAGCCGGAGCAGGGGTGGAAGGAGGTGGCAGCATGGCCAGAACAGCATGTGCCGTGCAGAGATGTAGGGGACAGATCTCCCCTGGGTGGGAGGAGGGTTCCCTTCCCAGCCCCGTGCCGTGGGTACTGGGCATGGCACCGTGCCCTGTGAGCAGAACGGTGTCTGACTCCCATCCAGGGGCTTATACTGTCAGAGGTGGGGATGGGAAGGCTGCAGGTAGAGCAGAGCGGTCTCAAACCGTCCCTAAAAAATAAAGGTCATGTGTAAATGACGCTAAGCTGTCTGAGGAGCCAGGGGATTGGGAGAGAGCGGGCAGATAAGGTTCCCTCAGGACACCTCCCTGCCAAAATGCTCTTATAACAGGTCTACTGGTGTGACAGCCCAGTCGAGCTTCTTCCAGCCTTGCTGCTCCCCACACGGCTGAGCAAGCAATGGGAAGAGTCTGGGGCAAAGGGAATCCTCTCCGCCAGCACAGCTACGGTACAACGGCCAAGGGACCCTAAATGTCCTCTTCTTTCCTCCCTCAAAACTGCAGAACAGCAGGTGCCATCTGCTCCCCTGCCTGCAGCTGCAAAAGCAGAATATACATGGGCATAAGGACTGGGAATGGACCAAAATGTGGGCGATTAACCCCAAAATGGCACTGGTGGGGCGGTGGTGCTGCCTGCCCGGAGCCAGGTGCCGTGGTCGGGGAGCTCGCCGTGCTCGGGCAGTTGCCACTGCAACCGCCCAATCAATCTCCTCTGCTCAGTTCATAAGTATCTGTGACTCACAGACGTTTTTCCTGCTCCTTAATTGCCAGTTTCCTGAGAAACCATCGCAGGCAGCCAATCGGCTGCAGAATTATGACTTAGCGACTAGATACAATTGGGAAAAATAAATATGACATTATTGGTAAATTGAGCAGCGCTTTTCTAAGTACATCGCGTATTTATAAACACCTACATCTGCAGAAGCCGAGAACCCCCTTGCCTTGTGAAAAGAGGTCTCCAAAGGTCTCATTCCCCTCCCCTCTGCCTCTTTCCTACCTGGCTGTGGGATAAAGGATGCGTGCAGTGGATATCGGTAGCCCGTGTCCAGGGACCGCGCGCTCCCTGCAAGCCGCCGGCACTGGCAGCTCACTGACTGACACCGGCACCCACTAACCCCAGAGGAGCCTGGACCAGGAAGGTGATTTAGCTGAAGATCACTCTCCTGCCCTGGGGTGCTGTCCCTGTACCAGCTCACTGCATAGACAGCAGGGAGGGGACTGGGGGAGGAGAAGGGGATGGGGACAGGGTTAGAGCTGTGACTGGTGCAGCAGGAGGGATGCTGGGGACCATGGCTTCAGGCCAGTCGCTGAATCGCTGCGTTTTGATCTCTGCACCCATAAAATGAGACCAGTAATGCAGGGATCTGCCAGAACTGGGCATCAGGGCACTACCACCCTCTTGGCCAGGTTTTTACTTTTAACAACAAATTATGGCTGAGGGCAATGAGGCACAGAGCACGCTATGGCTCACGGGAAGGAAAACCCGGAGCCGCATCTCAGGGCAGAGTCCGCGGCTCAGGCAGAGGCTGTAGCCAAGAACGGGCTGAGGAGGGTGAACCTCCCACCTTGCCCAGCTTTGCTCACTCTGCTCCCCTTCCCTGCTCCTCGCTGCACAGGGGGACACTGGGGGGCACGGGTGGGGTCTGCACCTTGGCACAGCAGGCAGGGAAGGGCAGTTGCCTGTTCTGTCAGCAGCAAGTATCCCGCTGCCCCAGCTGGCTCTCCTGTGTATTTCTTAACATTAATTTGAATCATGGAATGGTTTGAGTTGGAAGTGACCTTAAAGATCATCCAGTTCCAACCCCCCTGCCATGGGCAGGGACACCTCCCACTAGAGCAGGTTGCTCAAAGCCTCATCCAGCCTGGCCTTGAGCACATCCAGGGATGGAGCATCCACAGCTTCTCTGGGCAATCTGGACCAGGGTCTCACCACCCTCAAAGTGAAGTTCTTTCTAACTTCTAATCTAAATCTCCCTCTTCCGGTTTCAAGCTATTATCCCTCATGCTATCACTACAAGTTCTTGTAAAAAGTCCCTCCTCAGCTTTCTCGTAGGCCCCTGCAGATACCAAAAGGCTGCAAGAAGGTCTCCCTGGAACCTTCGCTTCTCCAAGCTGAATGAAACCAACTCTCTCAGCCTGAATCTTACAGCTCCTTAACCATGCTGGCTTCCTAAGAGCCCTTATGGATTGGCACAGTAATTTGAATAAACAAATTCGAAGCCTTGGAGAAACACAATACGGTGGTATTGTTATTATTTTTGTTAGTCAGCATTGTTACAAATGCAATGCAGAAGATCTAAATAAGAGAGAGAAGACAATCTCTGCCGTCAGTATTAGTCACTGCTCAATTACAGCTTCATTCAAAGCCATTAATTGGTAGAGAGAAATAAGCCTGTGAAGTCACTTTAGCCCAGCATGTAATTTCCTTTATACTTTTAATACGTGATTATGTTTGGGAAGCTTGAAAGTCTTTTTTAGCAATCAGTTGGTAAAGCCACTCTAATAGTTGTTAAAAGGCTAGGAAACACAATGTCGGTTAATTTTGGATGAGATCATGGGGAACCGGGGGAAAGGGTATAAAAAAAGATATAATGGCATAAAAGAAAATGGTGAGTTGAAGGAGTGCAGCACCTAAACAACTGCGTGATACGTCCGATGATTCAGCCCTGGCAGCCGAGGTAATTGGAGAGCCGTGTACCGCTCGGTTTTCTCCCAAGAGTAGGAGCAGCCGATGTACCCACGGCCTCCCCCCCGCAGCTGGATGTCGGAACTGCCTGTCTGCAGACCTCAAATTGCGAGGACCTTCGGTGCTTCGGTTATTGAACATTATGACAGTGGGCAGCGCCCATCCTCTGCTCCTTCTCCCAGCGCTTGAATCAGAGCGATACGAAACCCTCTCGCCCTCCTCCTGCCGCCGGCACATTTGGGAAACCGAGGCAGGAGGCCGAGGAGCGGCGTGTGGGATTACTGTGAGCATCCTGCTGTGGATGTGGTGAGTGGGGAGGGGTGTTTGCAAGGACTGGCCACCCCAAGTAATGCCAGGGAGTCCCCGCGAGCCCCATCCTCGCAGAGCTAACGCCAACACCAGCGGGATGAAGATGGGGAGCTGGGGCACCAGCTCTGCTGCCCTGCAGCTGGAAGTCCCTCTCTGGAGAATAATTTTTGTCAGTTGCCTAAAACGTGCATGTATTCCTCGAATGCTGTGAAAACGTGTGTATTTCGGCTGGATACAGTGGAGACTGAAAGTCCCAGATGTGGAATAATTTCAGCAAGGAGTCTTGGAAATGAGGAGTTCAGTCCCTTTCTTCCCTCGAACCAAATACACATTTTTTTTTGCAGGATGACAATCTTTGTTTCTGCCCTCAGACTTGGAGCTCAAACCATGGTTCTGATCAAAATAATTTCAGCTGGCCAACACTCCTCACTTGACATTCCACCTGTTTGAAGCAAAATTGGAAAGGGTATTTATGATAAAGATTAGCTCATGGCCATTAAGCGGTCTGGGCTGAAGATGGATATTTGCTGTCAAAGTGCTAGTGGTGATTTATCTCAGTGGAATGTTTCCCCGGCTATACGAAGTTACTGCCACAGAGCTCTTCTGGCAGAAGAAATCTGTGAATGTTCCTGAGCTGCATTTTTGCAAAGCTGAAGAGCTGACCCTAAAATGCTTTTGTAAAAGCAAGAGGGGAGATTTTGCATTTTCCTTTTCTCAGACTGAGTTGTCAGAATTACTCAGTACCAGAGCAGTACCAAACAGCTGGGGGAAAAGAAAGAAAAAAAGGAAAAGGAAGTTAATTGTTTCTGCAGTCTTCACTGGTCAAAGAATAAGGGGTTTGAAACAAATCTGACAGTTGCAGAAAATTCAAACCAGGTACTAAGCTATATATAAAAAAAAATTCCATGCAAGTGATTGCAGTGAGGGAGAGGCAGATGAACTGCGCTGGATCAGCGGACCATCCGTGCT
Source organism: Baryphthengus martii (assembly GCA_013396935.1). Lineage (NCBI taxonomy): Eukaryota > Metazoa > Chordata > Aves > Coraciiformes > Momotidae > Baryphthengus > Baryphthengus martii. The sequence goes on along the minus strand of VWZK01012980.1, from coordinate 1,007,600 downwards.
GGATCAGCCCACACGGTCAGTCTCTTCCAGGCTCTTCTCTCTGCTGTGAGCAGCAGAAGATTGGGGATGCTCAGAGAACAGCACTAAGCTTTTCCCCTAGACATGCTCCTGGAGTCTCCTGGCACTCAGGAGGCCTGAGGAGCTGGGGAGCAGAAGCTGTTACCTCCTTCACAATCTCTCAGAGTCACCACGTTTAGCAAGTGCTTGGTGGAAAAAGGAATAATGAACGTCTTTGCTGTCCAGCCTTTTCCTCTCCACTGGAAATCTGTCCTCCTGGGCAGTGAGTCAGAAACAGGCATCAAGCAAACGGCACCAAGAGCAGTGATGAGGCCTGGAGAAGGACATGTCCTACTACAGACCCCCCATCAGTGCCGAGGTAGAGGGAGACGAGAACCACCACCGGGATGAATGGCCCTATTCGTCCTATTCACACCTCGCTGCGTAGCTGTTTCCAGCAATACTTGTCCGGTCTTTCAGGTGAAATCACTGTACTGGAGTGGATGGATTTCTTCTCATTTCTCTTAAAAACCACTTTTGTTTGAGCGTCTGATTTCCTACATACCAGAGACCATTGGCAGTGCTATTGCAGATTCCCACAGGAGAAGAACATTGTGGGAACAGGTTATTGATCACATCATTGAGATCATTTGTACAAGAAATTTCCAAAAGAGAGACTGTTCCCTTCTTTCCCACAGCAGTACTTTTGAAAATCTCCTACCGCATTTTTCTTTCTGAATAAACCAGACCAAGCTACCTCGGGAGGGATTTGCATCTTTACTTTTGCTCCAGCATAGAAATCTTTTATCTTCTATGAAGAGAAAATATCAAAGCAACTCAGTGAAGGGCTGAGCAGACGGGCACAAACCTAAAGATGGATATAGAAGTTCAAACCTTTCAAACCCAGAAAATAAATCAAGATGACAACAGTCCCAAAACATCAGAAACCCTCAGACTTAGGAAAACCAGAATGTCAGAAGTTAAGACGTTTCTAACCCAAATCTCTGGAAACCATGAGATGTGTTTCCTGTTGCATACAGGCGAGCAACAGCCGCCCGGCTCCCAGAGCCTGCTGCCTGCAGCCCTCATCCCTAAGGATGGAGGTGGGACATGGGAAGACGAGCAGGGAGAAGCTGTGGGGTGGTGGTCAGGGAACTTTCTATGCCCCTGTCAAACCTTGCAGAAAAGCCAGGAAAGCTAGACCTCAAGTGTAACTGCTCCAAGGGCCAATGCTGGCATCATAAAAAACAGAGGGAGCAGTCTGGTGTTCCCAGGATAACTTCTGCTCAGAAAGGGCTGCTGCCCTTGCTGCCCTCTGCTTCCCTGCGGCTTCTCGAATTGTGATGTAAAGTGATATATGGAGCTCACTCTCTACCTAAACACACACCTCTGTCCCTGGAAAATGTTGTTGAAGAGGATAGTAAAGCTGTCTCTTCCAATTCTGCTCACGGAGTCTCTAACCAGGATGTCAATAAGGCCACATAATCATAATCCGATGTTTCAGCTTGCTATAGGAGAGCAGCCAGTCTGCTCTCATTCATGAAGGTTAGATGCCAATTGGTGATGAAGAATGGTGATAAACCCCAATCTCTTCAGTTTTATCTAAATGTTAAAATTAGGAACCAAGCCAAAATACATGTTCTTGAATGAAGTCTTGTTCGCTTAGTTTAGGTTTGGTTACAGAGGTTGGAGTAAAGCACATGTAGATATTTCCTTAACATGAAATTGTCTTGTGTAATGTCCAGGAAGAAAGCCCTGCAGTCACATTTTCCGGACATCTTTCCCAAGTCCTCTGCACTGTGCCACAAACCTCAGCAAGACCAAGCACGAGGGAATGCCTCCTACCTGTGCTGGAACTGCAGGTGGTCTCCAACGAGATGGAGACAAAAACTCAGTACAAAGCAGTTGGGTGTTTCCAGTGAAATTGCAGTTTCTGAATCTTTAGTTGCAGAGCTGAGTATAGGTGATAGAAACATTTTTTTTTATTTCCTTCCAATTACTACAGGCTATGCACAGACTGGAGGAACGTGCCTCTTCAGTCAGAGTCCTCCCTCATAGGTCACCACTTCTCATGCAATGTATTTCTGATCACCCACATAACTGTTACTAGCACCTAGACATGAGGAGATAAAGGTTCACCAAGCAGCAAAGGCTTGCTGAAGAACTGGGAGGAAATTGAGAAGAATGAGTTCTGGAAACCACATTCTGCAAGATCTTGAAAGGAAACTCCGTTGAAGCGATGATAGAATTTTTCAGGGCTGCCTCAGCCTGTAGCCACATAATAACTACAAGGACATAGACTGGCAATCTGTTGTTCAGTGAAAGTACAGCAGAATTTGTGCTAATCTCATTATTTGATTTCCTTCTCTGTTTAAGACTTAGATTAAATATAAGCAAGTAAGAGGAAAAGAATCATTGTGAAGTTCTAACCTCGGTATAAAGCCACAGTTGGTACCTAAAGGCAGCTGAGAGCTCAGGGGCACCAGCCGCTTTCAACCGTATTTCACATTTTCTGCCGATGGGGAGAGCAGAAGGTTAGTTACATTCAGGATAATGTGTAAGGAACACAGGATTTTCCATAACTCTGCCTCTGTTCTGTTATTGCACTGACTGCTCCCCACAGCTCAACAGCATCTCCTCAGGCCTTCCAGAGGCTACTTCATTTAAATTAACTTTAAAAAACTATTTTTTTTTTCACACCTCTCACATCACTTGATAGCAGCCTGGCTTGTGCAGATGGAATATGAAGTAACTTAAGACTGGCATCAAAGGATGGACAATAGCTGTCATCGCTGACGCCTCCGGAGAGTATTATGGGCTTTGCTGCTGGCAAAGGGTTGTGAATACTGTGAGAGTGGTTTGCTCCATCCTGAGACGAATCTTTTGACAAAGTTCAGCTAATTGCATTGATTAGCTCTGCACCGACAAACTGGTTAATCATGAATTGTTTGGATCTCTCTCCTGAAGACCTCTTTGGATTTTGGAGACACTGATATGTACTCGGAGCCGTATGAAGCTGGTTTCATTTGACCCTCCCCCAGCTCTAGGTGTAGAGGCAACAACTGTCGAAAAAGCAATTTTAACGTTGAAGATTTTTAATCACCATAAAGGTGCTGGTAGTGCCTCATTTGATTATTTTAGCAAACATAATTATTTTGTAGATGGATGTTGCTATTACTTATTGCTCCTGAACTGAACCCTGAAGGACCCGATTCTGTCCTCCTCCTACTTCTGCATAGCGTAGCCTCCAAGATTTGATCCTCGTGCACGAACACTGACATGCAGAGCAGGCAGAGTCTGGCTCTACTTTTAAATTATAGCTTGTAACAAAAACTGTCTTTTGGCATTTCGAGGACTAGAGAGAGCAGCAGTTTTAAATAATCATCTATCACACAGGAAAACATTCAGCTGTAAATCTGAAGTAGAAATCTTAAGACATGAAGCTGCACAAACATTTTGGCTGAAGTTCCCCGTTAGGATTGTCAGAGTAAATATTAAAAAGAGTTTTGTATTCGGCTAAAACGTCTGTTTACGGATTTCTCCTGCTGAAGCCGCATATTGTACAATGAAATGAGACCTCCAAAAACATTTCTGTTCTAACAACTTTATAAACTCTGCTATATATTTTATGGAATTTGAGTGTATGAGTAGTTGGCCCAGAACTGCTTCTGCAGGAGATTATTGGGAGAAAACATTACCATATGTCAGTAGAATGGCAACATCCCGCAGATACTGAAGAGGATCTCAGGCTCGACCCAGCTCTTGTGTTAATAACGTGGCAGCATTTCCATACCTCACATAGGGGCACCTCGGCTTATATAAACAACAACATTGCAAGGATTCTCAAAGACACTTAGAGAATTCCAGTGAAAATAAAAGGAAATTTCTTCTTATGTATTTTTTAAAGAACCTGCTTCTGCTGGTGAGAGATCACAGGCCACCATCCTGATGCCCAACGCTGGAAAAAGCCTGTAATGTAGACCTGGCCGAATTCTTTTCTGCACGTTCACCTGGGTGGTCTGTCCATAAGACACTGTTAATTCTGCAGAGCTGGCCTTCCTGCAGCTCGCACGTGTTCCGTGGAGAGCTGCGATGACTCTGATTTTAAAGCATTTGGCCACCACCGAGTGCACTCAAGGGCTTTACGAAACATCCTCGGTGTTTGGTGTTCACCGATAGGATTTTCAGAAGAAAGTTATTTTCCTTCTCTGAACATCTGTGTGCCCTTCCTCATTACGTAACTCAATATTGTCCCTGATCTACCATGTACAGCTAACAGGCAAGGTTGATGAGGTGGCTGAGTCACTGTCTTGCTGTTCAGGAGACGCTGGCTCCTGGGCTTGGGAAGTAGCACAGACCTGGGTCTCAGGCAGGGACCTCCTGACAACGGAGGTCAACAAGGTCCGTGAACTGCCTGATCCAAAACGCTGGAAGAGAAGTGGCAGCTCAGCACCCGTAGAGTACAGTTTTCCTGTGCACAGAGGACACATTTCCCTTGCTCGGCAATTTTTATGACACTTTTTGAACAAACCCAAGTCACGCAGCTGCGTGTCATTCCAAAGGCATTTACTGGTACAGTCCCTGGCATCGTACAAGTGTAAAAAAACTACGAGTGGCTTAATCAAACCTTTGTCTCCTAAAGGACTAAATGAGGTATTTCTCACAAAAGAAAGCTAAGCAGTTATTGGAGAATAAAACGCGTACTTGAGAAGCCTGAACAGAGTCCAGACAAATAGAACAACTTTTCCTATAAAACAATAATTGTGCAATGTCAAAAATGACAAAGTAGTAGCTCGTTAATAGAGTTTTCAGCAAAGATATTAAAAATGCTTTTGCTAATAAAATAGGTACCGGAAAGCATTACAAATTGATCTGATGAGGGAGAGGAAATGGGTTCCCTTTGACACTGGGGTAACTCCAGAGAAAGATGGACATTACAAAGTAACTTTTGCCAGGTAACGGGTGGAGAACTTTGGGACAATTAGCTTGAAACTGCCATTTCCAATCTCGCTGGAAAAGCAAAGCTGGGATGTGGTGGGAAATAGCTGAAAGAACTCCTGGTATACTGAGCTTTGTCCAAAAGTGCCGGTTCAGACTCTCAAGGAACCAACACCCAAAGGTGACTGGCAACAACACTAGGGGTTCACCAAATGCATATGCAAATTATGAGGAGCTGCTTTATTTTGTAAGAAAAATAAACAGTTTCCTACTCTGGTAATAAATCACTTGTTACATTTTAATGGGTTCCATTGGACCATTGGAGATTGATATGCCCAATTAATATTTCTAATTAGTATCTGATCCTTTTTAATCAAGTAAAATTAGAGAGTGGAAGATGTTTATGTTATTTGTTTGACCTTTCCGTGTAAATTCCAGCAGTTCCCTGAGGACGGAACAGGAATGGTGGTCGCAGCAACTGCTCCATTTTGTTTCCAGGGAAAAACTCCTTTTGTGCACGGGCAGTGAAAGGGAACGAACAGCCCCTTATGATCATCCCAAAGCCCTGTGCTAGGGGAGAGACCAGAATAATCTGGGCAATTCGTCCTAAAAGCCTGTCTTTTAGTGTTCTTATATGAAGTGAGTTCAGCTCTGCACTGTGGTGAGCCCTACTCCAGTACACTAACTTGTGTTTCTAGAGATAACCATTTCCCAGACAGCCGAAGAGAAGTCAGACTTCTTGCTTTCTGTGTAGATTGTCCCTATTTAAGACACAATCTTTTCTCTGACTTACTTAACATTGATTCCTAGGCCAAAAATCTTCACTTAAAGATCAGGCTGACCACGTAAACCCTTCCACGGCTTTTCAGCAAGCCAGCAGTTTCAAGTACGTTTTACCAAATTAATTCTTTAAGCAGGGACCTGTTCCAAACTCACTAACACCGCCTTGGTGCAGCTGTAGGGAAGCAACGCTTAAGTCACATAACCAAAATTAGCCAGAATTTACTCTCCTTTTCTGCACCAGGGTCCCCAAATTTAGGTGTTTTGAGCCTTCTATAAGCATTTCTAGAGCAGTGTTGTGATGCTGGTCTAGTTTAATGTAAATTGTTCATATAAGTTGCAGCTTTTTAGGGGGGAGGAAATTACAAAACTCAGACCATTCAATTTCATATTGGTCTGAAATTTCAGAATTACTCCTTGGCAAGGAAGGATTTTTCTGCCTTGCGTTACTTCTCAGTGACAGAAATCCCAGAGAAGGGTATCCAGCCACTACAAACAAGGGTTGATATATAAACATAAATCTCAGGTGCTATCTCAGGGCCTGGCAATCCCGCTGACCTAACGGTAAAAATATCTGGAACATGAGCGGTGAACAACTTCAGAAGTACAGTTTACGAAACCGTTAACGATCAAAACATTCAGCTTCTCACCTCACAGCGCCCTGGCAAAAGCTAACGAGTAGGGCTCGTGCCGGATCCGGGATTTACGGTTGGTAACGAGGATCGGCTGTAATTCAGAGATTAACAAGATAAATGATGGAGTTGCTAAGGAAGGTTAGCTGCTCACTGCAGCACCTTTTAAGATGGATTAGTCGGAGCCACTGGCGGGAGCAGCAGAGCCGCCTGCTACGGCGACTTTTAAACGCGCGTGTGTTTTCATCACCAACTGCACAACCATACCGATTTCCCGTAACACCGGAATTTTCTCTGCTAATGTCAGGAAAACAAAAACTGTGTTCCTGCAATATGAGGCACAAATCCATAAGGGGAAGGTGGTTGCGGCGGGTGCAAGCTGCAGGCATCGCCAACATTTGGCAATCCGTCACCAGCTGGAAAAATCATAGAATGGTTTGGATTGGAAGGGACCTCCAAAGGTCATCCAGTCCAACTCCCCTGCAGGAAGCAGGGACGCCCTCAACTAGAGCAGGTTGCTCAGAGCCTTGTCGAGCCTCACCTGGAATATCTTCAGGGATACGCCCTCAAATACCTCCCTGGGCAACCTGTGCCAGTGTTTCAGGTCCAGAGGGGTCAGAGCTGCCCAAGGGAGCCGAGGGCTCCGTCTCACTCCGGTAGGAAGAGAAGAGACTTTGGGAGAGCAGCACAGAGAGAAGATAGAGACAGCAGAGGGACAAACTGCTGCCCGGCCGGTACCAACGGGAGCGACGCAACCGAAAGGGCAAAGTCAGGTGAACAGTTCAGTGCGAAGATTTGTGTTGGTTGTACAAAACCTGATGTGTGCTTCCTGTGACTCTGAGGTAATGAATTGTTCCTCTGGCCTGATGTGTTTTGTCTTCCAGGCCCTGTGTTGTGGGTAACCATAAAGAGCACACAGCTCATGACTTCCCACCGGTAGCTGTTTCTAATAACAGCTGTGCCGGCAAAACGGCACCGGCATCAGATGCTGCTCACACCGAAGGGTTGTTAAATACCAGACAGAGAAATGGCAGCTTGCTTTATTTTTGGTGCTTCTATTAAATCAGATTGATTTAGAGTCAACGAGAAAAATGGAAAAACATGCCCCTGTGTGTCTGTGTGACAGAGAGAGGAAGGAAAGGAGTCAGAGAAAAAAAAGAAACCTACGCCCCTTTCTCTGGGAGAATTTTAAACCCTGGCTATTCTATTTATTTTTCTGCAGGTCCATCCAGTGGGTTCACTGCTCAGCCTACAAACCACATTCACTGAGGTTACTCCCCTAAATTTCATGTTTGTCCCAACACATCCAATTTTTGGAGATACTGAACAGTGCTGACCTTTCTAGAAGCCCTTTGGTTTGTAAAGAACGATATCGGAAAGAGAAATTTATCTTATCAACGCTTTCCACTCTTCTCTGCCAATTGTAGCTGGATTTAGAATTTCAAAGATTATTTGATAGCTCCTCGTTTCATGCCCCTAATGATGGCAGTTGGTGTTCTCTCCTGTGACTCCTCACCAGAGTACAGGTTTGAGCAGACGATATCACTTTCTAAGGCACAACAGAACATTCCTTGGTGTGTTTTTCCATCCTATAGCTCATGATGCCAGTCAGGAAAAAAAATATTTGCTATCAAAGCTCTCAAACAATAATTGTCCCATTGTTGGGTCACCTTTCCATTCATCCACGTTTGAGGACACCCCTCGGTCTGGCGCAGAGTACAGTAGAAGAGGGAGCAAAGCCAAAGCAAACAGGCCCACGGGAGCTTGCGGGCTGTGTGTGTGATCCGAGGCATGTGCCTTGGAAGGTGGAAGACAGAAATGGGTCTGAAAAGGTCCTTTAACTGGGTAGCAAAAGTTAAAGACAAGGCTGTTCTCTTTTAGAAAGGAACCTGTGTCAGAGAAAGACCTACCATGGTGTTTTGACAGCAGGGATAACCATGGGCTACCCCTGCCCTCTTCACTCTCTGCACCTTTGGGGGACCAGCAGCTCAGAGAGACCTCGAGGGGTCCTGCAGCCACGAGCGCTGCTTTGTGGGACCGAAGGTACTGAGCCGTGGGTGAGTCTGCATCCGAAACAACCACCGCCAGAGCATCTGCAAACATCTTGTGGCTTTTCAATCTGTTTTTGAAATAGCTGCTATTAACCAAAAACACCCAACTAACCAACCCAAACCTGCTGACTAAACCCTGTAGACTTTTCTGCATATGAACTTGTGCTACATGTGAACAAACGGCCTGACTTGTGCCGGGTCGAACAGCGTTAGCCTGCACCTCAGCCTCATTGGAGCTGCTTCACCAGCACCCAGCAAGTAAGAGCCGGGGTTTTCACACAGCCCCGGTGACATGACCCGATGTTCTTCACCCTGTTATTTACCTTGGACCCTAATCCGGATCTTGAGTGCTGCTGTTTCCACCTCAGCAGCGTTCATCTCGTCCAGAGTTCCCCGCGCTTCACCTCAGCCCACAAGCGCAACCCGGCACTTCAGCGAGCGCTGCCTCGCCTCTGCCGAGGAGATCCTTCCTGCCCAGGAACGGGGTGTTCCCCCGGCCGGCAACCGCCTCTGGGCTGGCTGCAGCCTCCTGCAGCGCGTTCAGAGCACAGCCTGCATCCCAAGGACAGCCACCGCTGTTCCTTTTGATTTATTTGTATTTTTTAAATTAATTATTTTGTAAGCAAATTTGCAAACACGTCAGGACTTCAGGACAATAGCTGTGAAGCTGCATGTTGATGAGCTTGGGGCACTCCAGCAAGGTTTGCATTTTCTGATTTGAGGAAGAGGCCCCTCCGGCTCTCAGCGATATCGATCGTTTCTGTCATTTGCAAGCATCCCAGCTCGCTGGAGTACACGTGTACCAGCAAGGCTGCAGACAGGCTTCAGAATCCCCCAGGCTGTGTTCTCCAGCCTCTCTGAAGTCACCGCTTACTTTGGGTCACTTTTCCATCACAAGGAACTCACAATCTAAGCCTCCGCTTTATGTGTTTTCAATTAAGCGCAGTCAAACCTTCCATCGGCTATTTCCGTTGGCAGCCCCTCCGACTGCCCCAGATTTCTCCCCGCACACTTCAGTCCTGGCACAGAGAGCAACTCATTTTTCACTCGAGCAAAGAATCTAAATACACTTTACATGGTGCAAAGACCACAGTTAATCCCCAACTAAGCACCAGATAAAAGAATGACCAGAGGAAACGGTGAACAGTCAGCAGCGTTTTAATTTGGCTTCCAAGCAGATACAAGAACCATCCCAAAAAAATGGTTCCTTTTTAACATTCCCTTTTACCCAAGATGAAAGAGAAGCTGCTTTACCCAGACGGTGCTGCGTGCAGTTTTCCTCATGGTAGTACAGAAGAGGATCTTTGGGTTAGGTGTCTTTCAGTCACCCAAATGAAGACATTAAACAAGTTAAGGATTTCTGTTCCTCGGAGCTGCCACCAAGAGAAATGTAATAGCTCTGGAAAGAAGGAACAAGTGAATCGCTCCATTTCTTGCAGGAGATTAAATAGGCGCTATCCAAAAATAGCTAATGTACATACTTTTCTCTGGAAAATGGAGACAACTTCCAAAGTCAAAGGTGTCAGCCAGGGATAGAATTGATGCTGTGGAGGCAGCCCAGCCAGTCAATGGAGCTGTGAGCAATTTTCAAGCAAAACCCTGGCAAAACATCTCCAGCTTTGCATATGATCACAAACCCAAACCTCGCTTCGGCTCACAAAGCTTTCAGCCAAACTAAGCCATAGAAGAGCAAATTTCAGCGGGATGCCGCTCGGCTGCGTGGTTCAGTCCCTACGTAGGTGGGGAAGAACTAGCTCAGCACTTTTCCACAGCGTCCCTTCCATCCTCTGTGAGCTTCCCATCCAGGGAGAGGTGGCCACATCCCTGTGTGGAGCAGGAGAGGTGAGCAGTCGTTTCACTAAGCCTTGACATGGGGCTTACGGGCGGAAAGGCGCACGCTTGCTGAGCACGGCAGAAATCAGCAGGCAGCTCTGGCTTATAGAAAGTTTAGCTGTTCATAAGATATATTTCCAGTTGGAGGGGACAGGAACTACTTTCAGACGGGTTAAGACTGCTAAAAGTTTCCATTTTGCAGGTGTGATTTCACCCTGCAAAGAGGAGCCACGGCCGTCTCGAGGAGCTGGCCGCAGCTCACGGACACTGCAGGTGAGGACAGACGTTGGGCAAGACCCTGAGCAAGGCGACCTCTCTGCAGCGGGTGGATGGACTCGAGACCTCTGGAGGTCCCTCCTCACCAAAATTATTCCATGATTCAGTGGGGTTTCATTCCTTCCCTCTGCACTAATAAGGTGTATATGAGAACAGAGAACTGCACACGAAACACTTTTTGTTCCTCTTGGCCATTTCTCACCGAAAGCCGTGGAGCTGGAGGGCTCACACAATCCTTTCCACAGCTGCTGGCTGAGATGTCACACACACGGAGCGTAGCGAGTGCCAGGGAGGAAGCATACAGCGATGAAATACCAGGACCGAGAAATACATTAGAAGTATGAATCAGTAGAAATGGTTTCAATCAACCTTACATCTGGTTTCGTCATTTCTTTCACCATATCTGACGGCCTTTAGCTTCTCCAAGGTGCCAAGCACATCCATCTCACGAGAGACAAGGCACTGACACGTCGTCAGCTTCTAGGTCATTCCTTGCTCTTTTCCTTGGGAGCATTTTACCTTGAGAAATGGGGAAAGGGAGACTTAAATTTCAAGGTGGAGTCTAAGAAAAGGTAATGGGAGATTAAGGGTTTTTTTAACTCTAAGGTTTTTTTTTGCAGTTGGAAAGATAAAGAGCCGCTGAAGACAAATTCTGAAAAGCATTTAACACGTGGCTGCAGAGTTGTACAAGAGCAATCCCCACCATGCTTTCCCACAGCCAGAAGCAGAACGCTACCTCAGTGACCCAACCGCAGACCTCTTCTACTTGTATTTCCAGTTTGAAGGCAAACAGACCTTCAGAAGAAACAGCCGTATCTTTCCGGTGTCTTTAAAAGATGTTTATAGTCAGCAAGCCGTAAGGAGGAGGGACTGGGCAACGTGCCTAATGCCTTCAAACCTCAGCTCTCCGTGCACCTCCGCTGCTTGTGCAAGGATGCAGATGTTTGCAGAGCAAGTGGTGAAGTGTGAGCCATCTGTGCCCAAACCATGAGTTAGAAATAACGGGAGATGCCAATTCTTTGGCTTTCTCAAAGGCCGGACCCTCAAAGGCCCTGAAGCTGGGTGGGTGGAGCACTGAAGTGCCTGGCTCCGGGTGATTTGGCCAGAAACACTGTATAAAAGATCTGAATTAGAAACGGAAAGAGCTGCTTCCTCGTCATCAACGGAGGCTCTTCTCTGCATAGCTTCCCCACCTTTAACCTATGGTAGGAGGTGAGTGGAGGAAGTCAGGGGTTGAACGCAGCTGGATAACCTCAGGATTTCACAGAGATCAAGCATTTTTGAAAATCTGATCTTGTAAGCACCAAGTACTGGTCTTCCCCCTCCTTGTGGCAAATTAGGGATGGCAATTAATTACTGGGCATAGCCATTCACTAAAAAAGGGAGAAAATGGGCTTGCACATCAAATGTTACCAACCATTCAGGTGTTTTGCAGACTTTCAGGACTGAGAGAGCGCTCTGAGGTGGGAAATGAGCTTTGCTGCTCTCACATGATCTTGGCTGCAAGTTCACGAGTGTCAAAGAGTGAGTTGTGCTGCATTCAGTGAACTTATATAGGGGAGGATTTAAATGTGTTTAAAGTTATATGGCTATAACCTTTACATGCCCTTCCCTCATTTCTTGGCCTGGCCAAGGTCAATGGATTTCATTTTCTGAAAAGTATCCTTGCCTGGAAAAGCTGCTGCAAAATAAAAACCAGAGCGGTTTTATTTGTCGAAAGCTCATCAGGCGAGTTTTTTACATCGTAAGACCAAAATCCAGTGGTGTGGTTTGCATAAATATTCTATTTTAATTCTAACCTGCAAAGTCACGAGGGTTTGGAAAGTAACTCAAGCTTTGGCCCATCTCTATCAGGAAATATTGACTGGTGTATACTCGGTATTTTCCTGGCAGATTTCAGTGGTTGTCGTCTCCGGCTTGCAGAGCCTTCGTTGAGCAGTACTACCCTGTGCCACCAAAAGGCCACTGCCTCCTCTCCAGCCAAATGCTCACCAAGAACAAACCCCTTTTCCACAGCCGCGTGATCTCCTTTAAACAAATCATACCCAAAGATTCCCAGTTCCACACATTCACCAACTCTGACTTTGGCTTTTCACCAGGTACCGTTTCTATTCCTCAAACCTGTATTTCATCCCTCACCACCAGCTCTACTGTCACCGCAGAGACGCTGCTGATGAGGAGCTCTGTGCCAGGCAGGCAGCTCTCCAGAAGAAAGAGAGGAGCTTTCCAGAAGGGCTGCCTGGTGTGCTGGACAACTCCAGGTCCTGCAGCAGCATCTGGGTAGCGCTGGGCTATTGGCAAAAGTTGTGATGGAGACCATAAGCATACCCTGCTAGCAGGATAAACCCATTCTCCTTCTGAACAGTAACATTCAAACAAGCCAAAATAGAAGGTCTGGAAGGAAGGCTGCACATGTTTAAGAGAAGGCAGGGGATATTGGTTCTGATTTGGGGTTATTTGGTTATTCTGAACAGGCAGGATGACTGTGCATGTGAAGTTGTGGCCGCTGTTTTTAGATTGCTGTCTCTCTCCTGTCCGTCACTGCAGGAAGAGACATAGGATGCAATTTGTACATTTCACCGCATCTTTTGGGCGCATCTTAATGCATCCTGATACACAGGGCTGAAGTACTGATTCTGAACATACACAGTTGCCTGTAGGTACATGTCCATGGAGTTTGGAGAATCAAGGGTAAAGCATGACTAATATTACTGCTTTTTTTGAAATTAGAAAATGCACAAACTATACATTTTATCAAGGTTATAAAGGTCAAAGATACCATCAGCTTTCTGCATCAGTTTTGCTGTTAGTCAGTTCAGTCATGTATTTAATAGAACAGTCCTCAAGACAACACTTCAAGGCAGCGCGAGCTCCTCGCCTGCACAATGAGTCATTTTCTGAGCGCTCGGCTCTTCCTTCAAGTTCCGTTGAATAATATTTGCTAAAAACGCTTTCTGTTCTAATTCTTATTTGTGGAAATAAAGGGCTTGGCTCAGCCTTGCTCTGCAAGGCGGCTGCAGCTCTGCTCCTTTCCGCGCAGTTGCCTTGGTTTTGGCCTCAGCAGAGAAGCAGCAGCTCGAGGTGGCTGATGGCAATACAGCGAGCCCAGCGAGCAACAGGAGGAGCAGGAAAAATACTTAAATGTTTAGGGAGGTGGAGATACAGCCTCAAGAGGTTTAGGCCTTGACATGTGACATAAATTACAAAGCATGCTCAGCTATTTGCACGTTCAGTTGAAATTTAGTTTAAAATTCCCTTAGAAAGAGGGGAAGGAACATTTGGTAATACTGAACCACCTAAATTCAACCTTTTTTTTTTTTTTCTAGAATTTCTTGGAAATTGTGCAAAACAAGAAAGAAGAAATCATCCAGTCCATTCTCCTGCTCCAAGTCAAGATCAATTATAGTTAAATCACTCCTGATAATAGCTGCCAAACCTATTCTTAAAGACTTCCCATGATGGAGTTTCCTTAAGCTCTCCTGGCAGCCTCTAGCAATGCCTCACTCTTTGAATCATTAGCTAGCTTTTCCTGATGTCTAGCCTAAATTGCCCTCTCTGAAATGGGATGTTTCATCAGACCTGCTTTCTTGAATAGAACGCTTGATTGTATTAAGAGACCCGTGCAGACAAAATGAAATATTTCGTTTATAAGAGGCTGTTCCATTAAGGAAAAAGTCCGCAGGTGCAGAATGCAAAAACCAAAGGAACCACGTGACTGATGCCAGCACTCATCTGAGAAATGGGAGAGTCCAGTGAGTCAAATTGCTGTTTTGCTTACAATTAAGACACGAAAGAAACGCATTTCACATTCTGGAATATCCTGTAGCTTATTAGGTTATTCTTTGGACAGATGAGATTATAGCCTGGTCCCAAAAAAAGGAGCCTGGGATAGGAGAACAAAATAAGTTGAAATTATTTCTCCAAACTCAGTGTGTGAGTTAACCAAGGTCAGCCCTTTATCTGGGAGAAAAGAAAAGAAAAAAAAAAAAGACATGCTTTTGCACCTGGGCTTTCCCGCTTTGCTCCAGAAGAACAATTGACGGCTAAGAACAAGGAGGAATCTCTGCTCCTGGCCGACCTAGTGATGGAGGAGCAACGTCCCAAAGCCCTTGGCACGGTTCCCCTGCCTGGCTGGGAGGAGCTCCTTCAGCTGGGGTCCACTTAGCCCTTCCCACCCTGGGCGGGATGTACAGCATCTGAGCTGGGCAAGGGGCAGGCTGCGTGAGAGCCTGCTCACTGGGTCATGAGAAGCAGGTTATTTACTGCCAGAGTTCGTAACACATTTTAAAATAACCTGAATTCACAGGGTGGAGGTCTTGGCAGTGCACACTTCGCTGGTTTCCAGCCAGTGAGCCCCGGAGGCTGCCCTGCCCAGATGGTACCTGTGTCAGAGGCTCTTCTCTCAGCAGCTCCCCCTCTGAGTGAGGACCAGAAGTCCACCTGCCCTAGGCCCTTCCCTGAGGCCACCAGCCTAGGCACAACTCTGCATCATCAAGACTAATAACCAAAACCAAGCACATCCAACCCTTTTCACTATTTCCAACAGCACTTTGAGTGAACCCCATTTTCATCTCCCCGAGAGGGACGGTCCTGCCTGTGGCAAAGAGTCTTCAGTCCAGGGTGGAGATGGAACCAACCACAACCCTTTTAATTTTAGAGGGTGGCAATGGGATATCTGTGGTACCAAGGACATACATAAGGAACACGCCCAAGGAGAATCACTTTTGGATTAAAAATCACCAAAACTAAACAAGGAAATCAAACATATCTGCTCATCGGAACATGCGTGGAGGTGTCCTGGTGAAGGGGTGAGCCTGGGCACCGGGACAGAATGAGACTGGGTGCCTGGGGCTGCCTGGCACGGCTGCCACCACAGGCAGAGCGCTGCAGAAATCATCCCCAGATCTCCACTTCCCTCAGCGCTACTGCTCGGACAGGGTTTTGCCTCTATCGCGTCGCTCTGATCTACCCGTCTCCATCCTAAAATGAGTCTGCCTTTGCAGGAGGGGTGCAGGGCCGCGCAGGCAGGCGGTGCAGCCTGCAACAGGCTGTGCAAAGTGCTGCAAACCAGAGATCAGCTTCCTCAGGGTCAGCAGAACGAGGCCGGCCTCTAACGACAGCAAACGCACTTGGAATCGGGACCGCGTCGTTACTTATTTACCAACTACAGCAATTAGGCAGCGCAGAGATAGGTGAAGGTTTTGGGTCTGGCTTTCTTTAATAGAGTGATTTAGTCCAGCTCGTTAAACAGTTGAAGTAAACCAGATAAATACCATTTAAACCAAGGATTTGAACAAGCGATAAATTTAATGATTTAAATACCATTTAGTGATTCTCAGGCTGCCCCCCAACTCTCTCGGCACCTTGCAAGAGACAGTTGCTCTCAGATCCCTTGAAATGGGTAGAAGCCGCTTTTGTACTTTAAAACTGCTCTAGGAGAAGAAAAATCGCAAGAACATTTTGGTGTTAATGAGCCTGAATTACAAAATTCAGGATGAGCGTGACACTAATCACTGAATCAACGCATCGCGGAGCACAGTCTCACCCTGCAAGTCTCTTCCTCTAGTTATTGTGACAGTGCCAGATTAGCAACTAAAGACATATTTGGCAGATAAATTACATTTTAAAAAAAGAACGTGGACTTCATCAAATCGTGCAATAATTACTGTGCTAGCAGTCCCAGTGACAAACGCTTGGTGTAAGTTATGAGGGATTTCGAGAGAGCTTGGGAAGTATCTCGTCCCATTTCTGACGGACACAGATCGTGTCTCTGCGCGGTCATTCAGGGCAGATCACTTGCTGTGGAGCCTGTGCACAAGGAGTTGTGCAGAAATTGGCCTCAAGGATGAGGGGCATCCAAAGCAGCAGGTGACACACTAGCCAGGGTGAGAAGGGTTTCTTGGCCTTGAACATGTCAACACGGCTGCTTTGCCAACGGCAAGATGTGGTAGAGACACCACCGAGGAGCTGAAGAGCAGCTGTTCTGGAGATGGATGAGTGATCCCTACAGAGCCATGGTGACACCCTCACCACCCGACAGAGCTGAAAATTTTGTGCCCACGTTAAAGTTTACAGGGATCACAGACTGGTTTGCATTGGAAGGGACCTTTAAAGGCCATGTAGTCCAATAGCCCTGCAGTGAGGATGCCAAGCACAGGAGCAGGAGTGTGTGCCCAGGTCTCCAGTTAAACTTGCCCTTTGATCACTGCAAACTCTTTGTTAAATAAGTTATATATGGGTTTGTGTCCCCCTCCCCCATTACTGAAAAAGCCACTTCAGCCTCACCACCTGTAGGTACTTCGGGGGTTCCAGGGTGGAGGAGGGTGCAGGCCCCAGCATCTGTCGGCGCAGCGGTTGGACCACTGAGCACTGCTGCCCATCACCTCCTGCTTCAGAACAGCCCAGAGTGCCTCAGGCTCCACATCTCCACAGGGCTTTCAGGCATGGTGGGATTAACATCCAGCACAGCTTGTATCCCTCCAGAGCTCCTCACAGGAGCAAGCAGAGACCTGCCAGGGAAAATCGCTTTTGCTATAGAGCAGCAGGTCCTGCAAGCCCCGGACGTGAGGCTGCGTATTCTGGAGTGCCATCTACTGGCACCATCTCGATACCAGCTGATATTTATACACAGCCCCCAAAACTTTCCAAACGGTTTAAGTGCTGGAAAGAGCAAGTGGCTAAAAGCCCCCGGCTGCAACGCTGCCCCAACACATCCCCCCCCGCCAATCCCTGCCGTGCAATGGGAGCCACTGGTGTAGGTCTGGGATGGGTTGTTCCTCAGCACTGCTCACTTCTGCATGGAAAGGTGAGGAAAAAATAGGAGAAAGGAAAAGCTTCTCTATAGGCAGCAGCGCTGCAGTCTCCCACGCTCTAGCCCTTATTTTTGCAGATGCTTTAACAGCAGCAATATATTTAAGGGAATTTGACATGCACACACAAAAAGAATCATCACTTCTCAGGAGTATTATCATTTTGCCGAGAAAAAAAAAAGCAGCATTATGGGACTCTGAGCAGCCGGTTGCAGTTGCCTACAAATTTACATCTCGCAATGCCAGGGGTCCTCCTGCCTGCTGCTTGGGAAAGCTACACACTGCCTTTTGAAGCCTGGCACTGAGATTTGGTGGATGTAAAAGGCAGGAGGAGCAAGCATATGGTCCAGCTAAAGCCCCAGGAAAAGGCAGATTTGGGCAGCAAGCGCTGATTCTCTTTGGGATGCAACAAGCTTTACCCAGCCACCTTCCAGCTGGGTGGGTTTCACTACCCAACATCCACACAGCTTTTCCCAATTCGCCAACAGCCCTCCAGACACTGCCAAGGATTGCTTAATTTTTGCTACGTGGGAACCAGGAGGAGCTCTGTGTTTCAACAACAGAAGTGCTCCTAGAGATGGGATGGTTCAGTTTCGAGGTCGAGCCCTCAGAACTCCTGCCAGGAGGCATCACCTCCACCTCAGCCTCCTTTCCTACACTTCAGCCCTGCAGTGAGGTGCGTGAAGGAACATTCTCTATCCTCTGGTATGTGCTTGCTACAGCATTAAGATGGTCAAAAATCCTCCAACCAGAGTAAGAGGAGTTGATTTTGAATATAAAGTGAAATACACATTCTTCTGCAGGGGTAAACTGAATAGAAAATTAAAAAAAGAGTCTGGTATCATCCTTCAAACAGAGTTTGAGTCCAGAAAAGGGCATAATAGACAATCTTTTTGCTTAAGGCCATCTTCATACCCAAGGCAGCTGTCAAAAGCAAAACTCAGCTCCGCTTTGCAGGGGTTAGGAACAAAAAGCCGACACCAACCAATCTAGAGTGGCCCCACGCATCAGAGTTCGGTTATTGCTTCCTAAAAGCTGCAAACGGCAGTTAAAGGCAAACAGGATTTTTTTTCTAGGGAATTGGACTATAACATAACTTCTTCTAGCTGCTAAGCAGACAGCTGATATTTCCAAGTACTCTGTGTTTTGAAAATATTGTTCAATAGGTGGTATTTTCCATGAATATTTTTCACATTCTCCCCTCCACTCTGAGAACATTTCTCTCAGGCACATATAGTAAAAGTGAAGCGTCTGGTACCAGAGAAAACTTGGTTTTGTATTTTCAAATGCAAATATTAACACAAGTAACCTGGCTTATATTTCTTCTTTTGGCAGCACAACACGAGTTTTTTCACCTATAAGGGTAGGTGCTGTCGGCTGAACAGTAAAGATTCAATAACTGCAGAAAAATACTCAGAATTAATTTAGTGAAATAAAACCAGGGAAAAGTGGTTATCCCAGCACTACAGACAGAGGGAAATAGAGTGAATCAGTAAGATCAGAACAACAGAGCTCAAGTTTCCTGAGTTAGAGACCAGAAGACATTTTCCAAGTCATTAAATTCCTATGGGTCTGGTACCGTAGGTTGGAGCAGTTGATTCCTGTCTCCCATCAAGTACTTTCTGGTCTGATTCCATACAAGGCGAATGGTTTTTAAGTCTTTTCAGTCCCTTTTAATCTTGTTCAAACACGGTTTTGAAGCCAAACATGTCAACTTATCTACAAAAAAACCTTTTGCTATAATTTTCAGTTTGTAGTTACACACAAACAGTAGCTGGGAAAATGGTCTTCCGAGGATGAGCTGAAAGATGTTATTTGGAGATGCGTTTTCATCATCATCTTTTCTCAGAAACCAATTAGTTTCAGGTGGTACATTAGGAAGCCCAGTCCCTTAAGCGGTAAGAATCTTGATTAAAGACGACTCGTGGTGGTGGTGGTAGTGCTTCTCCTGCTGTCGCAAGATCTCAGAGCTGCCTGTGCAGAGCCACACAAAGGCAGCTTCAGGCCACACTGTGCATCATCCTGGGGCGAGAACAACCACCTCACACATGGAGAATTTGCCCAAGAACTAGTGTGATACAGTTCCCCTTGTTGCTGAGTGTGTGGGGTGTAAGGTCCCACATGGCCCCGTGCCATGCAGAGAGACCTCACGTGCTCAGCTGGCTCTCGGCTGGAAAGGAGAGCTGGGTCTTTTCCTAGAAGGGGAATCGCTCCAATGGCACGTGGCAAGTTTTGTGAACGAACTATTAAAAACCCATTTGAGCTCATTTGCCTTTGCCAGCTTCGGCTTCCAGCTATCGGTGGGTCTCCTGCTTTCGTTCCTAAAGAGCCTCCTCAGCAGCGTGCCAGACTTCGCATTAGTTTTCTTAGTCATTCCTGACATTAATTCTAGATTTTTAAACACCCTTTTAAACTTGAGGATATCAGAAGCCAGAGAGACACTAGTGCAACACCAAAACCACGGCCGGGTGACAGGTCCTCACTTCCCACAACCATCCCCAGCTGAGGTCCCCGGTCCCAAGCAGAAAACAATGATATTGGTCACCCCTTGTGCACTCAGGTGATGCCCAGATGATGGATGGGAGATGCCTCCAAGGAGCAGTGCTGGCAGCAGCATCAGCAGCCTCAGCAGCTCCTCATCCCCAGGGCTCAGCCTTCACCTGGGGCTCTTCTGAGTACCTGTCTTCATACCTAGAGGCCAGGCAAGCTCTGGAGTGCTTTGAACAGCCACTCCACGGCCAGGCCTGGGAGGAGCTCAGGGCAGCTCATGCCCAGGTTTTAACTCAACATCTCCTTCTCACTCACGCATGCTCAAAATGTCCTATTTGATGCTGTCTTTGAAATTCTATGATGAAAAACTCTTTTCAAAAGTCAGAAGACAATACTTTAAAACAAAAATTCAAAGCTTGTTCTGAAGTGGTACTTTTCAGTGTACTTGTCATTCTTATGACTACAAAGAAAGCTGCTGAAAGTTGAGATCTATTGGTTGCTTATGAACTTTGAATTTACATGACCACAGCTGAAGCTTCATATACTCAATGCTCAGATGGAAGCAAAGCGTTGCTGAAAGCAGCGTTCAGTTTCTAAAATTCGATTTTCTTTGACTTTTGCAGCCATAATACTTTTAACAGCAGGTTGACCTTCGACTCTCTTCTCAGGAAGAACAGAAGCCCCACTCTTACCTTCTGAACCCGTAAGGCAGCAGCGAGGCTGGAGTGCTGGCACAAGGCTGGGCACTGATGTAGGTTCACTTTGAGGTCCACGTAACAAAGCTTAAAAGCATGTCCCTCACTCAAAACAAACACTGTGCTTTGCTTTGAGTATAATTCAGCTTGGTTCAGAAGAGAGAAAAATCTGGGAACAAATACATTCATAAAAGCCTAAGCCAACAGCTACAAATTTGGATCATTTTTCCCTGCGTATCTATTTATGATCAAACAAAGAGCCTGAAGTTTTAAGATGCGATTTGCAGAGTTGGGTTTATGGTCATATAGGAAGAAACTTGCCTTTCTATTGATTTGCCACCGTTACTCATCATCTTTTTACTGTTATCAACAAGACAGAAATAGAATGAACAGACAGCTAAACAATAAGGAAAAGTTCTGCAGCTGCTCGAAGCCAATAAAATAACTGTATTATTGACGAGGTTATCAAAGTGTCAGACGTGCCAGTCCAGCCAGCATTCTTCTCTGCCTCTTTATTAAAACCGCACTGCGAAGTAGAGCAGGCAAGCAGAGAGTTTAGCATTTGGTTCCTTTCCTGACCTAATTGTTTAGGAAAGCTTCCTAAAGATCGAGTTTCCATTTGCATCTGAACGTAAATAAAGTGCTTACAGATTAACAGCCTCATTGATCACATTTGTTGTTTTTTTTTTGGTGTGCAAGGTTCACATCTCTGCTGCGGCTGCAAACACACGCTCGGTCTCTCCCCCCACGGCCCTGAGAGGAACAGCAGGCTGGAGAAAGAAGGTTTTATTTCCAGGCTAAGTTTAGAATTTCGATCGCTGCTGGGTACAAACACGCTCCTGATATAAACACAGGCGAGGGGGTGCCTTTGCTGGCGCCCACCCTGGAGGTTCCTGGCAGGGACTCCAAGCAGCGCGTCACCCTCCAGCCCTGGAAAGGTTTTTTAGCAACTCTGTGGTGCAGCTCAAGAACCTGATTCTTCTGATGGCTGCTGTCACATCTCAGCCAAAAAGATCAGGGAAGCCAGATTCACCAGATTTAGCTAAAGATTCGCTGACTTTAGCCAAAGAGAGCTGACTTTGGCTCTTCTTCCATTGTTCACTAATCCTACCTATATACGTGGGAAAAAATATCCCAAGCAACCCTACAAAAAAGCTGTTTCAAATGAAGATGCCAATGGCAACCAAACACATCACATCTCTGCTGCCTGGTGTGAAAGTCCTAAAATCTGAGGTTCCCAGCACGAGCCCGGCTGCCACGATCCGCAGCAAAAAGTGTGGCATCGCCTTGGCAACATTTTTTTTGTACTTTNGGCTTGCGAATCAATCTTTTCAGAGCAGCGAGCGCAGTAGACAATGCTGCGTGTTCCAGCTCAAGAGATGCTGTTGGGAAGCTATATAGGCATCAATTATGGTTTTCTAGATGCAGTTAATTATAGCAGGGAGAACTCTGATCACAAATCAGCTTTTCTTACTCCCCCCGCTTCTGCCTTTTAAAAATCATGAGAGAATTACTATAGATTAGCAAACTAGAAATCGCAAAAATGTAATTATCCAAAATTAAGATGAGTTTTCAAAGCATTGTTTCTGAATGGATTCATGCCAGAAAAGTGAAGGAAAATAAAACTGGCATCCCTTAAAGTTTTAAATGCAATTGTAATTATTTTGCTGTTTATGTTTTGTTGGGTTTTTGTTTTTTGGTTTTGTTCTTTGTTTCGTGTTAAATATAAAGCACTACTTTTAAAAACAGAGTTCTATTCCCAAAAACGTGCACAGACATCAAAATAAAGTGGTCAATTCAGTTAATATAGAATTGAGAGAAATTAAGGAGAACAAACCCACCAAAATAACAGATGCCCACAAGGAGCTTGACAAGGGGAAGGGGCTGCGCAGGCACCGCAGCCTTTGCTTTGCTAAAGGAAGAGGATTAGAAGCAGCCATGAGCTCTACCTGAGGAAAGCCTCAAGGATCCACCTAATTGGACTCCTTCCATTTTTATCCTTTTTAGCTCATGCTGCAATGCTGATGAACACAGAGAAAGTCTCAGCTCCCTCCACCACCTGGGACCCCAAGTCAGTCCCCAAAGCATCCCAACCAGCAAGAGCCTGGATGCAAACCCTTCGGGTCCCTCCTGCTGGACCCCTACCCTGGGGGCGCCAGCACAAAACACAGGTTCCCCGGCACACACATTCGTTCCACTTGGCCAAAAACAACACGAGGGGTGCGGATGAAACCTTCCCCGTGCTCGTCCCCCCCATCCCAGCAGGCTCCCAGCCAGTCCCTCCTCGCCGCATCTGCTCGTTGGTGCCTTGGCTCGCATGGGAAACACGGCGGGAATATTTCCATCAACTCAGCAAACACCTTCCAGCCCCTGCCTGCTGCTGGCATGGAGCTGGTTTGAGACGGGTGCCAGGCCTGCGGGCAGGAGGGGAGCTGCTCAGGCGTTTAGACACAGACATTTCTGAGCAGTTCCTTGATCTAGATCAACATTTACCTTCGACTGTAAATATTCACAACCGTGCAAGAGCAGCATATAAATGAAGCAAGTCCCTGTGCTAAGGTACACCCGATGGGCTGCCCTGCACCTTCACAGTGTTTGGGCAGGTCGATATTCCGGGTGCTTTACACCCACTCGGCCAGTAAAGCACCTGTTTTCCAGCTGAGGAGCTGCTGCAGGAAGAGAAAGGCTCCTTCTCCCTTTCCCAGGGAAACCACAGCCTCACAGAAACAAAACCAGTGGCCCACAGAAATACTTCTGCCCTCAGTTGTGTGCTTCTGAGCGCAGCAGGCAAGCGTGCCTGAAATGTCGTAATAACAGGTGAGCAGGAAAAGCAGGAGGGAGCTGAGCACGGGCCCACCGGCTGCTGCAGGGTGCTCCATGGTGGGCATTGGTGCCCAAGAGTATCCGCAGCTCCGTGCGCAGCTGCCACAGAGAGGGGATGTAACCTCTCAGCACATTTCCAGAGCTCTCTAAGCAATGAGAATTTACCTCCTGTAAAAAAAGGATAGTGGCGACACCCGGCCCAAAGGCTGCACTTCTAAAAAAAGTCTGAGTGCCCGATCCCCACAAAGAGCAGAGCCCCTAAAGCTTTTCCAAGTCTTGGAAAATCCCAGCTGAAAGCCAGACACAAGGTGCACAAAGTCTCCAGGCAGGGATGCGCAGGAGCAACACGGGTCATCATATGGGTTCCAGGGTGAGATTTTGCTACAAGTGCCCCCTACAGCACAAGCTATTTCCTTCCAAGGCAGGCGTTACACCTTCTATACATACTCTGTACACGACGCAGTTATTCAGCATGATAACATCTCCCCATCACTTCAGCAGCTTTGTTAGAAGCCTGGCACACAATTCAACGCCTGATCGAAGACTGGATCATCTGCTCTTCTACCAACAAGGACAGATTTTCAATTTGTGTGAGTTTTATTTTAATAAATAAACCTTAAAAATATAGTTCAAATGGTAGGTTGAGTATCTGAATGCCATTATTATTGATGCAATTTCAGGGCACATGTGTCAGGAGTCAGAGAGCTTCCTGGTGCTGCTGCTGAATATCCTGCCCAAGTGAGACCAGCCTGAGCCAAATCTTATTTCGGGAATCTCTGCTCCACCCCCATAAACCTACCATCAGTTTCAGATAAAGGATGGCTGCATTGCTGTGCAGCAAGAGGGACAGAGTTGTTCTCCTCTCTGATTTCCAAGTGCCTGCCTGAATTTCTCACAGTTGCAAAAGTATTTTGGGAATCAGGCCGCCTAATGGGACTGCTCAGCTCTCTTGCTTCTGATTGAGTGGAAGTGAGGGAAGCAGCATTTCAATGCTTTAAAGCCTTAGCCAGTACCTAAAGAATTCAACAATGTGTTAATTTACAAACATGCCCCCATGACTTTTCAATTCCTGAAGGTTTTATTGGTTGTTTCAAATTCTAACTGATTAATAGTTTCTCTGAAATAACAAAATAATTAGAAATTACAGTGCATTAATGTAAATGAATCTTGTTCGGGCAGGTGCATTCAAAAGGAATTTAATTTCTCTTTTGGAGTTCCTCCTCATTTAAAACCTTGAAATGAAGATTAGAAGCTTCCCTTTTCCTGACTTCGTCTTATCAAACACGATTTCATATCTCCACAGCTTTCTGGAATCCCTCAACTATATCCCTTTAAATTCTGTGCTAATTGAATTTAAAATTAGTCCCCAGTGGGGACTAAGTAGAAGCCAAGTAATTTAATGGTCAGACAATTATCAGCTCTGCATTAACTGGAGCTTCTAAACAACAAATGCTGTCAGTGAGGTGGGCAGACACTCACACCGTGCTTTTCCTTCCTTAGGAAGGAGTGAGAATCTCAGCTCAGTACTATTAGTGAAAAATGCTGGTTTCACTTCACAGAATGATTAAATGTTGACTTTTCTCCCCCCAGACAGAAGCAGCTTTGTGATCTCGCTCAGCTGTTTTTTCCCTTAGTAACTTCTTGCTCAGTTTTCACTCTGATAGCCTTATCTGTGCCTTTTTCAAGTATTTTCATGGCAGACCGAGCAAAACATTCTTCCTTCCATAGCGGGCAAATGTTTGGTCATAGCACAGCATTAATTCAAATCAGCTTTTGAAACGGAGTTTCCATCTCCACTGAATGTTTTGGAGCCATGGAAATGTCAGCATATTTAAAAACAGAAGCCATCCCACATGGATGCAAATATAACAGCATAGCTGCACCTCATGTGGGTACAAAAACCACTTCTAAGGCATAAAATAACCCTCCTGCAGAGGCTGCCACTCAGAGCTGCTTCTACAACAGAGCCTCACTTACAGCTTTCAGGGTCCATGACTTCCCACACCCTCCACTAATTTAGCTACACCAGTGGAAATCCATCATCAGCTTCCACTTCAGAAGAGATCCCCACCGAGGACAGAACCGTTTGCGTAACTTCCCCCCCCCTCCCAAATTTCCCCATTTTAGGCAAACCTTTTCTTGCCCACGACGCTCAATCAGGCTGAGGGGCAGAGCAGGAACCCTCCTCCTCTCTCCGACCAGCACAGGCTTCCTGGAGAAGGAGAGTGACATAAGCACAGTGCCCTACACAGCCTCCAGCCACCACCTTTACATTCATATTCCACCAGCATGTAGAAGGAACAAGAACCATTTCAGCTGCTAAGGCAGAGCTGGTGTTTAACTGCAGTGATTCTTTAATTAGCTTAACACCTTCAGGTCATCATTAGCAGTATGGTAGGGAATGGGCCTCAGGATTCTAACTGTGTGTGTTCACATAAGGGGAAATCATTGACACACAACTGAAAAAGGATTTCCCTTTTAAAAAAAATCTCCAAACAACTATTTTTTTTGATAACATGAAGCTCTGTCACAGTCAGAAAACGTATTTTCTAAATACATTTGTTTTCTAAAACACCTTCAGTGCCAGCTTTGGATGGTTTCTTACTTGGCCAGTCACAAGGAGCCATTCTCTCATCCTGGGAAAGGCAGTTTTCATTTCTCTAAATGCAATAAGATCATGCCTAAAACACTGCCAGGGAGCTCATCACTTCCATCAGCCACCCCTCGCAGACACCCCCCAGCAGCACGGCTCGGTCCTGCTGCCTGAGAAGCACCTACCACCATACCTGGATCTCTGCACGCCACGGTGCCAGTCTCCATCAAAGGGGAGAACACTCTTCTCCCTGAGTTGCAGCACCCAAAACCCAACCTCTCCCAGGCTCTTCTACTTAAGCCCACCCCAGGGAACCACCCGCTTGCTGCCCACCCCCAAGCTCCCAGCTGCACCCCATGAGTGCCTGGGGTGGGCTCGCTCAGCCTGCACGAGTCCCTCCCCCAGGCACAAACAGGTTCCTATGTTGTTAATTGGTTAAGGACAGGTTACCCTCACAGCTTATTGGAAGCTCAGCTTCTCTTTTTTTTCTTGTTTTATTCCCCCTGCCCTTGAAAACCAGGCTCCAGGCAGCGTCGTGGTGCTTCTGACACAAGTGAAGTCTTGATCCTGAATCAGAACCATCTTCACACTGCACAAGTCAGCACTTCCACAACCAGCCAGCATGAGTCCTCTCTTTATTCTCTTCTCTCTTTCTCAGATTTACAGCCTGCCACACGTAATACACTTAAAACTAAGTACTTCCATCAAATATTCTATACAAAGTGTAAGAGCGTTTCTTCACTGCCTTGTAGTTGTGCTGCTAATTGGAAAGAGACAGGGTTACTAGAAATCTCCTTAGTGCCTCGCCTACAAATAAACACCATCAAACACAAGCCCCGAATATTATTTTTTTTATGGAATGTGTACAAAAAGGGAGGATCTTAAATTTAATAAGGGCAAGTCTGTCAGGGCAACTATAAACAGAGATATCAAGGCTGGGAAACGGGCATGTGCCACAAGTAAAAGTGGTGGGATTTTAGGAAATGCTGAGGAAGGCATGATTGTGATAAAAACACTTGGTAGGTCAGCTTTTGTCTTTTGATTGAGCCATCACTGTTCTCTGCTCTCTATTCCACCGACTCCTTTCTCCTGGCTCCTGACGGTAGGAGCTTTGCTTCTCATGATTTTCATTCCACTGGCAACAAGTGCCATTTATAACTCAGACAGACTGTTTCCATTTTTACTTAGACCAAACTCCACTGGTTTCTGCAGAAAAATCTCTGAACTACTTAGGCAAGAGGAAAACTGAGCATCTCCAACTCGATATGTGTCGAATTCTGTAACCTGAGGACCGGACCCCTGTTTTCCTTCTCCTCTTTCATCCCCTGGGGTTAAGGATGTGAGTTAAACTCCTGGGTTTGATGGAGATATTTATTCATATTTCTTTTCCCAGTGTTCCATCTTTTTTTTGATAGTGTAAAATGCACATCTGAAGAGCAAGAAAAGGCAAATGGAATGAGCTTAGTGTGAGTGTAGGAGGTGATAAATGGGCATATAATCAGTTTTGCAGAAGGAAGAAAAGAGATCTAATGTAACGTTACATGCGGAGCCCTGTAACGCGGCTTCCTCGTTCAAACCCCGCAAACACCTCTGTCCCCGTCACTGCCCAAAGCACCTCATCGCCCCAGTACCTCGGTGTGCAGAGGAGCACACGCGATGTCAGGGTCAGGAGCAGGGCGGTGTGGTACATTTGGGTCTGGCCCGAGTTCGGAACATCCTCCAGCCAAAACTGCCGAGCGGCGGCAGCAGCGCGGTTAACACTGGGTACATCTGCATTTCATTCCCACTGAATCCTGCATGAGGACTCTCTAACTCCTAAACGTTCACTCACTTCAAAATTAAAAAAGATTTTGCGTCACATTCTAAGGCTGGGTTTAAGCTTTGTGTTCTCAGTGTCTGATCATAGTCACAGGCTGGATTGGGTGGGAAAGGACCTTGAAAGGTGATCTGGTCCAACCCCCCTGCAGGGAGCAGGGACGTCTGCAACTAGAGCAGGTTGCTCAGAGCCCCATCCAACCTCCCCTGGAATAGGGCCAGGGATGGGGCAGTGACCACCTCTCAGGGCAACCTGGGCCAGGCTTTCACCACCCTCAGCCTCAAAAATTTCTCCCTTCTCTCCAGTCCAGATCTACCCTTACTACATATCTAATCTCAATTTACCCTCTACCCTGATAAACAGGTGCTTTAATATCTCATAAAGCTGAGAGAAACGAGCTGGGAAATCTTATGTATGTTTGGAGGAAATCATAAAAAGTACCAGCTACCCATGGAACTGGATTTGCTGAATATAATTTTCATTGCAGGACTCTGGATATCAAGGATCCGCAGGTTAACCAATTCCTGTTAAAATCTTACTTCTTAACATATAAACTGAAATAGAAATGCCATAGTTTTACATCACATTGTTTATTTGTGTAGCTGCTGCCCCAGACAAAATGCAAACACAGTCGTTTGCTGCATGGAGTAGAGAAAGAGAGAGAAAGAAAAGGAAAACCACAAACTTTGCAGGTCCTGTTTTGAAGTGACGGTCAGCAGGAGATCCCCGTGGGGCCGGGCGGGTGGTGTCTCTGCTGCTCAACACGGAACCAAAGCCAGAGAGAAGAGCAACCAGGCTGGTGGGAGGCTTTGGAGAAGAAGGACCCTGTGGTGCCACATCACACCGCTCTGGGATATGTTCTCGAGTTCAGTCAGGCCCTGGGTTAGATCTGAGCTTTCAAAGTGGAAGGTAGATCTTGTGCTTGAATTCTGGTGTTGCTTGATACGGTTTTTTAATCACCCCAGCACCTCCTCACCTGCTGAACGCAGAACCGTGCCGGTGAGCGGAGTGTGCGCCAAGTTTTAAATAAACCCTGGGCTTTCTCTCTGAATCTCTTGCTTCTTATGAAGAAGAGTAATGGAAGCGCCGTTCTCCGTGGTTCTCACGCATCAATGGCAATGGCTTTCGTTATCAGAATGGCTACGTGTCTTGAATGGAAATAAGGTGGTAATGCATGAAAAAAAAGTGAAAATATTTAATTTAAGAGACATTTTTAGGTGAACTCATTTCCTTTTGCACGGTATTAATTTTTTAATCTTGCTCCTGCTGTTCTTCTTCCACTTCCGTTTACACCACAGCCATTTGAAGCTTCAGTTTATCGTTAAAATCCTTATGCAAAATTTAAAATAAATATTAATGCATCATTAAATGTCAATTAATAAATGCTTTCCATGAATCATTGCTATTATCTTCCATTTGAAGCTAGCTTTTACCATCTCTGCATGTAGCAAGCTCTTACATTCCAGCAATGCTGGTTCACGTACGGAACCGTCTGTTTCTGCTGCTCCACTTGCACTTGGACTGGGCATAATGAATTCTATAGACTCAAATATATCTGCTGGAAGGCTCCGGGAGGCTGTACTCCCTCACTCAATATTTCAGTCCAGAAACACCCTGTATCTATCTCCTTCTGGGCAGACAAGAAAAGGTTTCCTTTAAACTGAAGCATTGAGAAATCCCCATGACTCAGTGAACCATTAGCTCCAGAGAAAATATGGCATTTTCAGCCAAAGTCTATGAATTTTCCCCTCTCTGAAAGAGAAACTCACTCACTCCTGGCAAACTGAGACACCCCACCCCAGCCCACAGGAGCAACTGTTCTGGCCCTGGGTGGCCCTGGCACCACGGGCTCTCTCTTGGCCACGATGGCCAGCCATAGATTTAGGGGAGATGCTGCAATAGAAAACTTCTTCAGTTACTGATTAGCCACAAAAAAACAAACAAACCTGTTTTAGGAGTTTTATTTGTTTCAGGAGTTTTATTCTTAGAAACTCCGCTCCTGAGGTTTATGCTGTAGTACCCGCTCCGTTCGCACACGAGGGCAACTGAGAAAATTCTCTATGAACTGCAACAAGCCCTGTGCCAACAGTAATTGCTGTCTTTACAAACACAGGCAAATTAGCATTGCCATTCATCCTGAGAAATCCACGTTTTCCACTTCTTTGTAAGAGATGTGCCTTGGAGAAGTTCTTTCCGTTATACTGTTCGTCTTTTTTTACTTGAGCTACTGGTGCAAGAAGGTGTATTTGTGGGAATCGCTTTATTTGTACTCCGAGGGTGCAATGCAGCCTCAAAAAACACCCAGAATTATTTATTTGGTTTTTTTTTTTCTGACTTTGAGTTAATTTTTGTTAGTAGATTAGGTAATCTTGAGGCTGAATTCTGCATTAATGCAATATTTATGCGAACAGCCACATTTCATAGGGTTGACTGTAAAGGTTTTTACTGTTTTATTCACTCAGCTTTCCTTCAACTCTCCACATAATGGAGAAAATAAAGGATGTCCTTTAAGATGAATTATGGATGGTTACCTTTCCTGTTCCAAACACATAGTTTTCTGAGCAGCCAGTGACTAATCCTTCGGTTACACTGTCGGCAACTATTAGATTGACACCTCTACAGCAATTTATTCTGGGCGTACGACGACGGCTGGCAGGGTGTGCTTCATCTTGTAACATCTACCGCTCAAGCAACTCTTTTCACTTCTGATCTAATTAATTACATCCAGCTAAAAGGGAACTCAAACCCTGTGTTTGTAATTTTAAGTCGTTTGAGCTTCTAGGGCTATTAAACGTGGAGGAGTTGTCTTTTACATGCTCTGGAGCTTTTCTCACATGCTGTAGCTGGCATTTCAAAGTTTTAGTTTTTAAAAGAATTAACCCACAGGGAATAATTCCAGCCTGAGACATTACTTATTTTCAAATGAGAGGAGACTATAACTGTATTTGTTTTCTTGCCTTCGGTAGTCAATATTTTGTAACTTTATTTTTCAACATACTGGGGCGAGTTTACACACACACAGCTTCTGCACAGCATAATTCCTAAAGGGATGTTTTCAGCCTTGACCAGGGAAACCTATTCCTGCAGTGACCCAGAGGAAATTAAGTACGATATGAGGACAGTGGAGCCTTGTCGAGCTCTCCCTGGGGTACGGGTACGGGGGCCAAAGCACACTCCAGCCTCAGCAGCAGCTCAGGTAACTCTGACATTTATTTCCAGTACATATAATTTTGCATCTGTGAATTGGAAAAGTGCAGTGAAGCACGTGATGAAGCCCAAACGAAAACAGCAGTTTCCTCTGAATTGGAGCAGTGGAACAAAAAACCTTCTGACGTGCAAGAAAGGATGAAGTTGTAGGTGTTGGAAAAAAGCAGCAATCATCTGCACATTCTACAAATGGAACAACCCAGAGCAGGTAGTTGTTGGGGTTATGGAACAGGGCTCAGCATTTTAAACAAACTCTTACCAAAACTGGGGCTACCACTGAAGCTGAGTATGGAGCGTTAATAGCCTTCATAGGTTTTTATTCATACAGCTCGGTCTAATTCATCCTCTGGAAAGAAAGAGCTGCTCTGGTGCAGTTCTGTGCTTTGGAGCTGTAAGATGATGTCCTTGTCACAAGAGAGGGCTGTGGAAGGGAAAGAAGCAAAATCTGGCTGCAGAAAACAGCACAGTCCCTTCTGACCGGAGAGAGGGAGACAAGCGAGCCCCAGAGGGAACGCACATCGTGGGAAAGAAGCAGCAAAAAAAAAAGAAAATGTAAAATGCAGTGGTGTTTTGTGTACCTGGTATTTCTCTTTATCTGAACTAAGAGATTCTTTTCTGATAAGGCTACTTGGGATAAAGGAATGAGACCTAGCGGTGGAATTAGAAAGTTTAGCATAATTGGAAATAATCTAAGGGAACTGAAATTTACCCGGCAGTGGTTCAGAGTGTACTTAGAGGGCTCTTTCCACACTACAACACTTGCACGAGGCACACGTGTTTTATAATCTGAGGAAGAAATGGCCACATTAAGGTTAAGTAAAATTTGAATGACCTGATTTGTTTTTACAAGCTGCGAAGCTGAGCGGCGAATATCGGAGCGTGCTCCAGCTGAGCGGGGCCGCAGGCAGCCCTGGGCTGAGGGCAGGGCACGGCGAGCCTGGGGAAGAGCTGCGGAGCTCGACTCGACCGCTCTGTAAGTGCTCTAATGAATGGTGTTTAAAGGTTTTACAGATGCAGTCACTTCACCATGAAGGATAAATGTTTGCTCCAGATCTCACAAAAAAGTCAATAGATTAGGACAAAAATTCAGATCTTCCTCGTGGTGATGCCATCAACCCCTGGGATCAAAGAAATCCCAACTTCACCTTCACGCGAGGGCCTGTGGACAAGTGCCAGTGTCCAATACTAACGAGCTAAAATCTCAGTTAACCCCCTGAATGCTTCAGAACTGGGCTGCCTTTGTTTCAGGGGTCAGGAGGCAGGGACCCAGAGCACTGTTTGTCTTTGGCGGTCTGACAGAAGGACACCAACACTTGATCATTCTCTGAATTCTCACCACTGCTGTGCAACAGATTTTGTTTCCACTTGAGTTAAATCACAGAATCGTAGAATCATTTTGGTTGGAAGAGACCTTTAAGATCATGGAGCTTTGACCTCAAACAGATGCAGTCACTTAACCATGAGGGATAAATGTTTGCTCCAGATCTCACAAAAAAGTCAACAGATTAGGACAAAAGTTCAGGTCTTCCTAATGCTGCTGCCAACAACCCCCAGGAATGAAATCATAGAATCATTTTAGTTGGAAGAGACCTTTAAAATCATTGAGATTTGATCTCAAATTTTTCATTATTTTTTTTCCACCTCAGTTACTGATTGATATCTAAAGCCATACAAACTCTTGAAGTAAAACATTTTCAAATAGTTTTTCACCTTTTTTTTTTAAACCCACAATCCCAAAAGCTAAATCCCTCTCTGAAACAAATACTAGTCTCATTGGAGTTTTCTGAGATTTTTATCTCATTATTTTCAGTTAAAATAGTTGTGAACTTAAGTCCAAAACAGATCTTAGTCACCTGAACAGAAACTTCACACCTGATCTGATATTCACATATTTTCTTCAGGTATTGTAGAAAAAAAACAGTTACAAAGATGAATTCTAGCTTGTCCATTTGTAGCTAAGGGTAATAAATAAAGACTTTAAGAACAAGGAAGGAGCTTTCTCTCTTCAGCTGTTTGAATCTTTTTCTTCTAAAGAGAAAACAAAGATTCTTCAGCAATTCAGTCAGCCTGGACACTTTATGAAAAAGAAAAAGAATGCAAACAAACAATACAAATTCTAGGATAAATTGTTACTGCTCAGCCTGGCACAAATTCTATACAGTTCTGAATATGTAACGATCTTAAATAATTGTATTCTCAGCCCCTTTTCCTAAGTTAGGAGTGCACACGGCGGCAGGCAGAATGGAAACCAGAACACCTGGGAGACATCGGTAACCTCCCTGGTCTACAACATGTGAATAAACTTCTTTTGGTTATGAAAGCTGTTCTTTCCCTGCTCCTGGAGCCTTAGCCAAGGACCTCTGCAGTCCATAGCACTTCAAACTGGAAATCAATATATTTTAAGTAACCTGAAGATATTTTAATGCCAAACCACGAAAGAGAGAAGTTGGCAGCCGGTCTTTTCGAAGGAGTTGGCACCCAGGCTGGTTATCATGGCATTTCTGCTGATCGGTAAACACAGCGTAATTTGTGTCATAGAGACGATTTGCAATTAAAAACTTATTAACAAAGTGCAACGATAACAAGAGGGATAAAATGCCAAGATGTGGAATTGCTTAATTATGTGAAATAGTTCTACCAAACCCAGGGCTCCGTGGAACATTTTTTTCCTCTCTCTAATGAACAATCAGTTCTCGCTGAATTCTAATTAGCCTCAATAACGTTGATCTCACTCAAGTATCAGCAGCAGAAAACACAAACTGAGTGTTGCCATTAAACAGCTGCCTTCAGGTACAGCCGTGCTGTGCAAACTGCACAGTGAGCTGCAGAACGTCGGTGTCCCGGAGTCGTCAGAAATGACTGGGAGTTACCTTCAGAGGACAGGAGGGCACCTGCGACGCGCAGAGTGCTCCAGTGTCACATCCAGCGTGTTGCCCAACCTACCCCTTTCAAACAGATTATGCCTGTGAGCTTATCCAGACCTGTTCGAAAGCCTATTTTTGATCTTGAAATAGGACTGAAGAATCTAACAAGAAGAGGCTTGTAGGAGGTTTTCTTCTTTAATCAGCATTGGAAATGCAAGAATTGGAAACTTGAGACCAGACCCCCTTCAGCACCTTCCTTTTGCCAAGATTACAAAGCACTAAAATATATGAAAATGAGACGATGACAGCTCTTCTGATCTGCCAAGCCCCAACTGCTCCCTGGCCCCGGTAATGAACAAGCAAATCAAAGAACAACTCCTGAGAAAGTTCTGATAATTTTTGCGTTACAGATGCCAGATCCCTCATCCTCTCTCTGTGTCACGTTCCTTCTTTGCTCGGGGAGACGAGCACCAGCCTCGTTATTTCTTGCTAATTCCCTTTGCTTTGGCATTCGCAGCAGCTGCATCGCCCTCAGCCACCACCCGGCCCCTCCTGGGCAAGGGGGGAACTCCGTGGTCCAGCAGCACACATCGACATCTTGGCCAGTCTGGGAAAAATCAGCTGCTGCAAAAGAATTTCTGCTCTTGAAAGCCCTTGTTATATTTGAGAGTCCCCAAATTCTTTTCTTGCCTTTCTTAGAAAGCAAAAACCTCTCCCCACCACATTCTCCTGATGTCTTCCTAGAGTCTCCCCACGAGGGAGAAAATATACTATTGTATTAAGTAGAAGTGCAGATCTGCAATGTGGGTTGCAAGCATAAGAGAAGCAAGGAATAATTCTTGTGCTCCCATGTAGTTCCAGCTCTGGTTTATTCCTGAGAGGAGGAAGGAATTTAATTCATATTTCAACTGACAAAATTTGGTGTATCTGTCCTCAAAATGCAAAAGTGATTGGTTGTTAATGATGTCCACTGTAACAAGGACAGAGATTTTTAGCAATTTCCTGCTGTTGACTATCCTCAGTATCACAAGGAAGTTTTAATTCTGCAAACCCAAATTTGTTACCACAGCCGTTTGAAATGGCGCAGACGAATTCCCTACCCGTGAGAATATTTGTGGAAAGAGTCTATCCCACCTTACTGGGATGGTCAACAAAGATATTAGACTTTAAACTGAAACAAAAATCAGATCCCATCCCTTTAACAAAATTCTTTCAGTCTCCAGTGGCAGTGTGAGTGGCTCCCCGACACTTCAAGCACTTGAACTGGAACAAAGCGCTCTCTCTTGATCTACTTTCTCCCACTCCTCCTTGCCAGCCTTGGCTTTTTTTAGTGCATTAACCCCATGCAGATTTGCTGCTTCACATGCCCCAGCAGTGCAGAGAAATGAGACACATGCTAAAAGAGGAAAAAAATCCAATTTAAGCAAAAGTCTGTGAGAGGGTTGGGTTTCTTTGTATTTTTTTTTTTTTTTTTTAAAAAAAAAGGGCAGAGAGAGAAGGAAAAAAAAATCCCTCTGTAATAACATATTACGGGTCAGACCACATTAGCAGAGCGGTAAGTGCTGGAAGTCCCCGCAAGATGTTAAGTCTTTACACGGAGATGGAAAATAGCTGTTTGTGTTTAATGTCAAACAGTCGGCCGCGTCCGCCGCAGAATGCAGGCTTTGTTCTCCCCCGTGCTGAGCAGGCTCACGCCAACTCCGGGGTATGCTACCAGAGAATATTTTTAGTTATGTAACCATACTAATGTAAAATAATTCTTTTCAAGGCCACGGCTGGTGTTCAGACAGAAGCACGAGATGAAGTCATGCCATTTCAAAGCCTTGCTCTGGTGGAGAACAGTTACTGGAAAAGTGCTCCCGGGGCATTTTTTTCTTGTCTCTGCGGCCGCAGGAGACACGACCCTGGTACTGGTGCCATTAGCATCACACCATGAATTCTGCACAGTAGCTGTCGGGATCCTGCTTCAGGTTCTTTACCTGAGCAAATCATCAATGTCAGAACAACTGCAGGTGTCCCTCAGCTGGGGCGGCAGCTCTGCTCAGAGCTGGGATTGCTTCCCGCAGGAACTGCTCATCACCTCGGCTTGACCACGTCCAGGGTGAGATGGGCCAGTGCTCATCTCTCTCCATAGCATTCAAGGAGGCTTTCAGACTTCACACAAACTCCTTCCTATTGCTTTGGCATTTCAATCCCACATGCAGTTTTCTTCTTTTCTGGGTTTTGTCCAAACTTCATAAAGCACCTAATCTATGTACATCTTCTACAGCCTCCTCACACTCCTGATTGCCTCACCTTACCCAACACACAGCTCATCTCCCCTTCCAAATATCTTGCCTTGTTTACCTTCCATGAGGCAATTACTTTCTCATTTTCTCTTGGTTTAAGGCTCAAGAGATCTTTGACATTCTCAATTTCACTTTTGACAGTAGCTCACAGGAAAAAGAGAAGTTGATATGTTTCAGAGGACCTCAAATTTCTTTCACACCTGGAACCGAGGCATTAGCTCAGTCCCCTCCTCATACATACATCTATTTACACCTCTGTGTGTGAGTTTAAGTGAAACTGTGTTAATTTCCTAAGTCTTTGGGTATACACGTTTGTGTAATTAAAGGCACTGGCACAATAGCAATAAATTAAATGCCTAATTCCGATATACATACACACCTTTATCGCTTTGCTGCTCCGGCCCCTGGGACACTGCGGGACACTGGTGGGGATGTCACACTGGCCTCAGCTTCTCAAAGGACACCCAGGCTCTGCCCAGCACACGAAGTTTCTGTGCCCAGCTCCCTTCCCAGGACACTTGGCTGAGCATCCTCCAGTGATTGGGGTTTTTTTCAATCACAAGTTCACAAGCCATGCGGCTGCTTTGGAGAAAACACCAATTCGGTCAAGAGTACAGCAAAATACACACTCTTTTACTGCATATTTTAAAACACAAAGCATACACATCCGTAAATCTGTATTCCTCAGCACAACAACTGCATATGCATGACATCTTTTGTGGGATATTGAAATGAAAAAGGAAACAGGAAGCTCAATAAATCAACCTAAAGTGAAAAAGGAGGCTGAATGGCAAGGAGGAACATGAATAAACCTTTTCTCCTGGCACATTTGTACACATCTCCCCATGGATTTAGAAGTCAGTTTGACTCCTGTGAACCCACACGCCAAGAGTGAAACGAATGGCCCTGTAGCCCACTTGCCCAGCCAATTATTGAGCCAATTACTCAGGAAGTCAGCAGCTTTTCATTTTTCATATTTAAAATTAAAAAAAGCATGTGAGCAGCGACTTCTGTTCAAATCAATTATTCAGATCTGTTGACTTACAAAGTCAATACATATTCTGCAGCAGCAATTTATGATGCAGAAAACCAGAGCAATTCCCTGTTGTTGACATTGGCTCTGGATGAAAACTACCAAGTATGAGACAGCCATGAACACTGGTTTGAACACAAGCTGGAGCGTTTCTTCACTGCTGTAGGTGACACCCTATCCTTGCTCTCAGCAAGTACTTCCATTAGCACAGTTCTCTCTGGAAAATTATACAGAGCGCAGGCTTTTTTCAATGGTCCTATTTATGCAAATGCTGTAACTGGCTGTCTTGGTATCTCGGAAGCCCTTCCCAGTTCTTTGCCCAGTCAGGACACAGCCGTGGTACCTCGGGATGGGCAACCGGCTTCCGGCACCGCAGGAGCTCGGCAGTGCCCAGGCCAGCATTTGTACCTGGCTTTCACACCCACCTCTGCTTCTCTCCAGAAGCACCCGTTGCTTTCAATAATCTCTAATTTCACTTGAGCAAAGCAGAACATTCCTCGGGCTTGACAATGCTTTTTCAAAATTTTGTTTTGAGGTCTCCCTTCCAAAGCCAACAGCAGAGCTTTTGCCAGGAGAACATTACAGGGGAAAGCTGCTGAGAGAGGAGAGGCAGCAGCATCACGTCTCACAGTCGCCTTTCCCCTCGCTTTGCTCCTGCTATACAACAAACTGCTGATTTTCTCTCTCTGCTTTTCTTCCTTCTGCTCATTTCTAAAGAGTCGTGATGGACCCTTCAGCAATGCAAGCAAAGAAAGGGCTGCCCAACCCGTGCTGTATTTTTCTCTTGGGCTGCTGTTTTCACTGAGCACTTGTGCCATACAAAAATAAACCAATAATGAGACTGAAAATCAATGACAGCAAAGCCATTAAAGACGCAAGGTCATGAAGAGGACAGAAGGTAAACTTAAAAAATGTGTGGTGCTGCTGTGAGAGCACACCAGTCTCACCAGACAGGCAAGTCACATCCTCCCAGGCTAAAGTCCTCAGAAATTATTGACATTCACCTGGAAAGATTTTAAGAGGCCAAATTTTCAAGTGACAGCTAAATATCAGGCACTGGAGCTTCCCCAGGCTGGGCATTGGGACATTCCCGCTTGGTTCCCTCTGGCAGGTGAAACCCAGTGGCCCTCTGGCCAGGTGCTGAGCAGCAGCAACAGCTTCTCCCTAGAAAACTTTGATTTCCTCCCATCATCTCAAAGCAGGACAGTTGATGTGATACTGGTGCCTTGGATGGGGGGAGGCTGCATCCTGGCTGAGCTCCTACCTGAAGACACCTCCTACCTGAAGACACCGCCTCACTTGAGCCACAGGAACACAGGGAGAGCATGAAGAGCTCTGGCAAACAGCAGATGGAAATGTGAGGATGTATTTGAGGCCACAGGAGGGTGGTTAATGGTGTCACAGATGTTAGTGATTTCCTAGATTACACTTATTTCACAGGCTGGTGGAGGGGGTGAAGGGAAGGAATTTGCAGAACTTCTGTTGGTGCTGGTTCTTTGCCAACTTCCCCCCACCCCCACCCCCACCCTCCTGCAGCGCTCCACGACCGTGGTTTCTGATCGAGCCTTGCTCAGTGCTGCGATGCCATCACCCACGTCCAGGGGCCATGGCTCTCCTGTCCCACCAGCAGCACCAGGTGCTGGTCCCTTCTGCGGTGCCACGGGTGGTTGGATACACGTTTCAAACTCAGCTAAAGGCCGTGGTAAAACTGAGGTGAACATGTTTGTGTAGCTAACCGTGCCCCAGGGAATCGTGACATAATTGCTTACAAGCATTTGCTTATCCAGTGGGTGAAGTAATAATCTACCAAATGAACCATATTAGGCAATGCACAGCCAATTACCCACTGGTTTAGAAGCCCAGTAGTCATGCACTGCAGCAAGCTAATTAAAATTTTTGCTGTTTTTCTTCTCAGATACATAGATCACAGTTAAGTGGCATCATTAGCTAATTAGAATCAGAATCAAATGGAAGCAAAGTCTGAGGTATCTGAAATAAATACTGATTCTCTAGTAAAAATAGGTGAGAAATCAAACAAAATACTGCTTTGGAAATGATTTACGTTACCTCAGAATGAAAGCACATCCCATGGCACAGGTTTTCTGGCGCAGTCACGTGGCACCGGTCAAAACTATGAGAAATCCCGGGAAAGGTGCAGTCACGGGCTGGCGCAGCTCAGGGGGGTGTTGGGTTTGTCTTCTGCACTTTGAGTTACGTGTTCCTCGATGCAGATGCCGAAAGAGGGAGAGTCCAAAATCCCTAGTGCTCAGCAAGGCTGGTCTGTACGTTCCCGTTGCTTCTCAGTAGCTCTATTTTTAGTGTTAGATTTTGCTGCACAGACCCGGCGCTGGGTCTTCCCGCAGCACATGAGATGCCTCACACCTCCGGAACGCCCCGAGCCGCTCTGCTTTCGTGAGGGTTGAAGCCAGAAGAGAGGAGAACTTGCCAGCAGGCTGTTAATGCCTGGCTTGCCAAAAGGTCATCTTCAGTGTGGTACCACCAGCTTTGCAGACACTTGTCGTCTTTAGCATCGCCCGCAAAGAAAACCTTAAATTTGAATGCTAAGGAGTACTTACAAGGATGTTATAAATTCAGATTCCCACTCTGACACAGCTTAAGGCAGGATAATGCTGAATTTCTTAGGATTGCAAGCTAAAACTTTGCCTGGTTTCTCCTGCTAATACATCACTTTTCTCTCCAAGTGTGTGCGAGCGGCTTTGCTGCACAGAAAACGAGCATTTCTGTATCACAGGCATCACACAGTTTGACAGCTGTCTCTGCTTCCATGCATGGGTATCATTAAAGATTTAATTGATCATTAAACCAGGTTGCACCAGGAAGCTGAAGAATCTCTGATAACTGGGTGAATACGTGGTCTCCTGCGGGGCCAGAGCCCGTTCCCCGTCACGCTCCTCATGGGTTTGCTACAAGTCTCTCAGCAAGGCTTAATTGGGGTTTTACCCTGGGTTTTTAGCGTGTTTGGTGGGATAGAGCCTGGCTCAGCGGCTCCAGGCACCTCTGAAGTACCAGTAATAAGTCACTGTCCTGGTGACCGCGGGACGAACTCTGCAGAGATGATTTAATCGGGTTCAGCTCTCAGCACAGCCGGCTCTCTCCTGCTCCTCATCCTCGAAGGATTTTTTTGCTTGTTCAGGCAAAGCCGGCCAATTTGCAAAGCTCCAATAGAGAGGCCGCAAGAAGCTTGCAAAGGTGAAGATGCAACGAGTACCCTCCGCTCGCCACCAACCATAGGTCCCATCCTTGGCCATGCCGGTGCCCTTGGCACAAGGTGTCGATGGTGGTGATTTCTGAGCCGAGTGCCTCTGGAATCCTTCCAGTAATGAGCTCAACTCGTCCTACTAATGACTTGTGCCTTATTAGTAAAGAACACCGAGTTGCTGGGGGTTGCAGGTGGTGTTAACACAGACGATGTCACGGCCAACAAGCGACAAAGGCACCGTTCACATCACATGTGGTTGTTCCTGTTAGAATTTCTAAAGGCATCTCGATATTTTTCAGGAATTTCTAAAAGCATCTCGATATATTTCAAGCATATTCTTTAATGAGAAGGATGTTTGTGCTCACAAACTCTCTGTTCAGCAGGGACACGCAGAGCACAGCGCTCAGCACTGCTCGCGGGATTTGCTCATACAGCTCTTTGGTATTTCCTCTCCAACCTGCACGAACCAGTTGGTTAATGGGAAAGCACACTGAAAATCACAACTGACCAGGAAATTCCCAGCAAAGTGCATTCCCTCGCTTTCTCGCTCACCATCATCTTGCACATCCCCTTGGCAAAACGATGGATATTTTTCAACACATCTTTCATGCATCTGTTTAATTAGTGACTACATGTATTCCTGGCTGTATCTGAAAGTGGAAATGAAAATGTAATCCCCAAACAAAGAGAAGTCAGTTATTCTGAGACCTGAGGATTCTCCACTGCTCACACAACTCTGCGCTCAGGTTTATCTGATCCCACCTCACACTCGGTGTCCTCTGTCATGGAAAACACTGTGCAGAGCTGGGGCCGAACGCGGCGAGTTTGGGTCCTAGAGCTGGACCCGGCAGTGATTCCTTTCCGCTGGCCCTTGCTCCGCTCGGCTGCTTCTCCTGGAGCTATGCTGCACGGGCTGCCCTCCGATGAAACCTCCACCATAAATTTCCAGGCTTCTAATAGGTATAAAGCACCTCTCTGCCTTCCCAGCCCTGAAGAACTATGTGCTTTTCAGGACTGAGTAAATACTTTAAAGCAGATTTTGTTCAATTCTACAGTCCGCAGGTCAAAATGTCGGGCTGCTGCAGAAGTACAATCAACTATTTGTTTCATTTTAGCAACCACTAAAATAAAATCTAACCACTAAAACTTTGAAATGACCTTAACCAATCTTCTAGAAATCTTATAATCCCTTAATCTGATGAAGTATTTTGACCTCTGAGCGTTGGGTGGATTAGTGCTTTGACTGCATTGGCAACAATTCCTCCTCAAAAGTCTCACAGAAAGCAGAAAATCTCACTGGGGCAAGTTTAGTCTAAACTTCTACATTTTTCTTATCTAGTGAAAGATTTTTTTCTGAGGTAACAATCAATTACCCAAGGTTTTCTTTTCAATTTGCTTTCAATTACGTGTTACTGCCTGCTCTGCCACTTCCCAGACAGTTTGAAAAGCAAAAATAATAAGAATGTTGGTTTAAGTTCTTCATTGTTAAAAATTACTAAAAAAAAAATAATATTGCACATATTCATGACTTCTCTCTTTTCACTTACAGCAAGGAGCCAACATTTTTTTATTTCCTAGGAAACATCACTGGATATTACTGGATTTTATATCATATTTTCCTCATAGAGGGAGCTAGTTTTTGTCAACAGTAGGTAAGATGTCATTAGCAGGACACCGTTTCTAGGCTTTTGTTATTTTTTTACCAATTTTGAGGCATGAAAATGCTACTGATTTGGATACATAGCATAGGAAATAAAAAGCATTTATACCATCTCACTAGCCAGCTGGCATGAGGAGACCATTCTAGCAATATTTTCTTCAGATGTTTTAGGCATAACCTAGAGAAACTAAAGTCTGCAATTCAAAAATGGGGTTAATTTATATTTCTCTTTTTAAAAAGGCCCAAAGGCGCCATCCCTAAGGGAGTGAGGACATCCCTGAGGGAACGAGGACACCCCCAGGGAGCCGGCAGCAGGCATCACCTGCAGCCCTCCCTTCAGGGAGAAGTTATGGGAGATGGCGAGCGCCAAGCTGCGTAGTGTGATGTTGATTATCCAGAAGATCCTGTCGTTTTGTTCCTCCATCTTTCCCTTACTGCAAGTGAAGAGGGAATCTGCAGTAGG
Organism: Baryphthengus martii; assembly: GCA_013396935.1. NCBI lineage: Eukaryota > Metazoa > Chordata > Aves > Coraciiformes > Momotidae > Baryphthengus > Baryphthengus martii. The sequence goes on along the minus strand of VWZK01012980.1, from coordinate 965,132 downwards.
TGCATATTTAAGCCAAAATAATTTCTATAGCATTTGGTTGATCAAATGGATGTTCCATGTTTAGGAGCGTAATGCACCTTCTGCTCACTGGGTGTTTCCCAGCAGCTCTTCAGCGACCACGCTGCTGTGGCACGAGCAGATTCAGCCGCCTCTGTCAGGATCACAAAGATCCCTCGTGGATCTCTGCAAAGAAATGACTATTGCAACGCTTCAGATGCTGTGGATTTGTGAGGGGTTTGCAGAGCAACTTCAGGCAGCGCATTTCACTGCACCCTGCACCAGCTGCCCCCACCAAAAGCCTGATCCCTACTTTACCACCTCCTAAGAAAACAATAAAACATTCTAAAAGACAGGCGTTCTCAATTCTAAACCACAGTGGATGGTAACTCTGGTGGCAGGGAGTCCTCCTGCAGCTCTGCCCAGACTCGGCTTCTTCCCTCTGGTTTTGCTCCTCATTATCTCGCTCTTCTCCAGTAATCATCTGGAAACTACAATTTCCATTCTAAATTGCGAGGGTGAGCCAGGGCTCTCCAGACCATTTCTGTCCTCAAGCCATAACAGTAAGAAAGAGGTTTGTAATCTCTGCCTCCGCAGCCCAGCTCCAGCAGTTAGAGAAACACACCGAAGGGAAACGAACAAGGTCATTTGGCCACATGTTACAAACAAGGGAAAGCAAATATTTTGGCGTAGCTCAAATTTCTGTAGTTGTGCTGGTCCTGCTCAAAGCCACAGAACAAGCTCTGACCAGTACTTTGAATTAATTCTTATTTACATCATCTTATGGCATTTATAACATCTTTAGACTGGACCTTGGAGGACGTACTTTTCATTTGTTGTCGTGTTCACAATTCCTAGGCACGTTCTAAGACCGCAGACATCTTCAGACATTAATTCATTGCTCCTACAACTGTAAGGCTTCCTCATGAGGAATAACAAGAGTGAACTACAGAAAGAAGATGGAGTTGATTACAGCTTGACTTCTTTATTACAGTCTTCAGAGAACTAAACACGCAGCTCCAACAAAATGAAGGTGCACGAAGCTCCAGACTACTAAGTAAAAGCTCACAAAGGGGCCTCGATGTTATTTTGACATGATGTTCATCCTGTGCATACGTATTTTCAGCTCAAAGCACCTTTTTATTCCAGTCCAATACAACACATACAACACCTGGCCTTGCTCAGATGCCTGGTCATTCTCAAAGCTATTTTTTCGCAGAAGCAGAAACCTTTGTTTTGCAGCTACCAGATGAACCAGGCAAATTTCTGTGGTCACAGAAGTCATCTGCCCATAGATTGTGGATCTTGTTATCTATTTGGCTCTGCACTATACCACTGCCTGAGCAGTGGAGAAATTTAAGTTAAACCCGAGTTCTTCCACGTTCTCTCTGTAGGGGTCTGAAGGTTCCTTCAACAACCTGAGCAGAATTATTCGCTGAACATTTTCCAATTTCGCAGCCAGCACAGGGAGCATCTTGTAGCCTGTGCTATTTGATATTAGTAGAGATGCTTACCTAAGTCAGCCAGTTAGGAAAGTGTGAGCAACAGAAGCACGTGGGGATCTGGGAAGGCTGGTTCTTCCCAACGTGGGCTGCTCACCCTGCCCACCAAGACAGCATGCGAGGAGCGACCTGTCATCCAGCTGTGGCGCTGGAGCAGTTTCTGTTCTCAGTCATACACTTTTCAGCACATAAAGACTAACATCAATCCTACCTGACATGGCTGATCACCCCCGAAGACACATCGTCTATCATCCTACAAGGATCCTAAAAAATCCCAAGATGCTCTAAGTTCGGTCTTCCCAGGACCCTTCTCTGGTCCTTTCCACCTCTTCCTAAGCACAAGTGCCTCTGTGTCTAGCTGTGAATCTTGTCCTCACCTGGGTTGGGTCTGCCATCCTCTCTCCTAGGAAGGTCAACAGATAAACCCCCCTGTTCCTCCTCCATATTTCTTGAGGAAGCTCCTGGAGAAGGCCTGCTGAGACCTGCCTTCCCCCTCCAACCAAATCCAACCAGAAAGCACGTGTCCTGCTGAAGGTAGGGTGGACATCTTCAATGGGGCCAACTTCACCGCCTTATCTACATTCAGGGCTTCATATCACAACCACAGCACAGGCTGCTGAGAGCTCAAACGGTTACAGGACATGAAAAGGTGACCCCTGATCTTCTGGCAGAAGTCAGCTGTGCAGATGGCTTTTCAGATTTCCTGCTGGGGGAGAAAAAAAAAAGAAGTTGGATAAGCTTTTAATACAGCAGATCTATAATTTGTATTGCAACGTCCAGATCAAAAGCACTTGGACGATAATATACAGAGAAAAAAGGCATCTTGCAGAGACACTCCTTAAGGAACGTAAGAGCAGAGAAAAATTTTCCTTAGTTGTGAGTGACTCACTAGAGTTCTGCAGGTAAATCTCAGCTCATAAAATGAAAGTATGAGCTTTATTGTCCAACCTCTCTGCTCATGGTAGTTATTGTATTTCAGGTTTTCCATGTCACTCGGTGCCGAGGAGGACAAGAAATCTTGTTGCTGTTCTCTGAAAACCCAAAGTCCCAAAATTCATTATTGGAGCCAACAACTCTCCTTTCAGCACTGCGCCATCATTCTTTTCTGCAGTCCCCACCTGGATTTATTTAATGAAAGTAAAACTTTTAGGAAATATCTTTTAAAATCAAAGAAACTGTTGAAGATGATATTTAATTTCATCACAAGCAGTGTCCTCTATTTATGAAATTGAAAAGTGTTTTCACCTGATCATTTGGAAATGAAGTCGTGAACTTTAATAACTCCATTTAGTCTAAATGAATAAATAGAGCCAGAAGCGAATTGAAAGTCTTTCTGAGTGCTAACCAGAGGATATTCTCTATCTCTTGCAGTCATTAATAGCTGATGAATTCAGCTAATAATGTCAGGAGACATTGTCAAGGTTGATGGACCCAAAACTTGTCCTTGTTTTGACAGTGCTTCCGCAGAAGAGGGCTCTCTTAGGGAAAGCAATTACCCCAGAGAGGAGGATGGGGTAATAGTGGACTTCTTCAAAAGGATTTGGATGGATGGGAAGTGGTGGATGGATTTAATATGATTTTTTTTTTTCTTTTAAAAGCACAAATTGTGATTCACCCTCATTTTCAGTTCTGGTTATTCACCAGTATTTAGTGACAAGCAACATTAGCATGGGGCTTTGTGACTCCCCACGGTGTCAGGAACAGCAGAGCAGGGAAAACTCCTCCAAAATGTTGCCATGATTTGTTGCCTGGTCTTCACTTTCTTAATATTCTGTCACTGAGGGCTTTTTGGGCTCCTTTTCAACAGCTATGGACAAGCTCCCCCTGCCAGAAATACAATCCTGAATAAAAAGGAAGTTTGAAGAATAAACCACCGGGTGTCAGAGAAGGTGACGTGCGCAGTCCCCGCGTAAGCACCAGCAGCTCACCTGAGCGTCTCACCCAGACCGCGTCAGCTAATCTGACTTTCTATATTTAGCACCGTGACCTGACTTCAGCCAAATGGGATGTGACTATCAAACCCAGCTGGATTTAAGCGTGTGCTCAAGGCAGACTTGGGCCTATTTCTTCAGGTAACTGGATACTACTTGCATTGCTAAATCAAGGACTGTGATTGGAATATGGACTTCAAAAATAATTTACATTAATCTAGAGGACCTTTAGATTTACAGAAAGCAAATATATTTGTTTTGCCAAACATTTAATCTAAAGCCACTTTACTTGTCAGGGAAATGAGCGTTGCAGCTATAAATCACCCAGCACTGGTACGGAGAAACAAAAAGATATTGGACATGTTTATATGTGTTTCATATTACTCTGTGCAAGATAAGGTCTTATTTTTATTTGGAGTAATCTCCACCTTGATCTTCCCAATGAAATAAAAAAGCTTGGTAAAGTCAGGAGGAAAAAATGTATCTGTAGGGTTACTGAAGAATACTAAAAATGGAAATAAAAAATGGATCACAGAGAATATAGAGTGTCAGCATGGAAACTGGGCTGGTGTTTGTTGCCTTTTGATGAATAAGAGAGTGTAGTGAAGAGAAGTAGACATGAGAAAAGTATTGAAATATTCCAATATTAGAATACAGAATATTTATTTCATTTCAGAGTTGCAAGTATCTATTATTTTGCAGTTATGTGGTCATAAAATCATGGAATGTTTTGGGTTGAAGTAACATGTAAAGGTCATCTAGTCCCACCCCCCTGCAGGGAGCAGGGACATCTGCAACTAGAGCAGGTTGCTCAGAGCCCCATCCAACCTCCCCTGCAATGGCGCCAGGGATGGGGCGAACGGTAACGTCACCTAGAGAATGGCCATGTTTGGTCACTCTGAGATACATGGGGATATTGTCCTTATAAAGCGAAGATTTTCTCATGTTTTGCCTACAAAAGAGCTCTCTGTTTATGGAGATGTAAATTTTGTGGCGTCTGCTAAACCGTGAATATATTTTAAAGCGAACTTTTATAGATCAGTAACCATTAAATAGAATGTTTCAAACTGACAACTGTTAAACGTCATTATACAACACGCACTCTAATCATTTAAATCAGGGGTCAGCTTCTCGTCTCAATGCCAGTATCAACTCAAGTAAATCCGTTATTATAGTGGGGAATTACTTTAGGTTTACATGAGCACAGCTGAGATTAAAACCTGGCCCCTGGTTTTCAAGCTCTAATGAAGTTCAATTATACAGAGTACTTGAAAGATTTATTTTTTTTTTTGGTCTGTAGTGTGTACAATTAGGAACATTGGTCATTTAAAAGATAAAAAAGCTAAACACAAAACCTGAACATATGTAGATGTTTAGGCCACCGGGAATAAAATTCTCTCATTAAAATACTAATAAATGCAGAATATCCCCTCCCTTAATTAACTGCTTAAATAAACAGTGAGACTAGGTGAAATACTTCTATGATTATCTAACACAGAGAAAAATCAAGAAGGTTGACTGAATAACAATTCCTCAATTAACACACAATGAAGAACATTTGAGTTTTAATTAATCCTTATTGGCATTGCAGCAACTTCCACAGAGAATCTATTCCAACTCATTTCATAGGCAGGCGTTTCAAGTTTAGGTAATTTTAACATTTGGTGTCCAATATAAATCTACTTATTAAAACTGATAGAAATACATGGGACTAAAATCTGATACAAAGGGCAAGTACACGTCAGGAGTTAATTTCTCCACACAGCGCGTCGCTGGTGTTGACGGAACGGGGAAGGCTTCATTTCCTTGCCCTGCTGATGCAAAATGCTTTGATTTATTATTATTACAGGGTTAAATCCTTTCTTGTAAATGGCCAGGAATAGACAAACTGACCTGGGCTGAGCTGGCCGGGTGGACTAACCTCTGAGGCAGTGACCGGAGTTGAGGTTGGGCACCCGCGCTCTGCTCAAAGGGTGAGGGATGAGCAGAGGAGCGAGGGTATGGCCTCTGCGCACACCTGAGACCTTGGCCCTTGCTGTAGACGTGCTGTGGCAACCGGTGTCACGCTGGCGTCCTCTGCTCTGCAACTCCCACCCCCACAGCTGCAGCTGCAGCAGCCGGCTCCTCCAGATGGCTGCCAGTTGGAGCAGCTCTTGCGAGAAAGTCACGTAAAATTTAATACTTAACTAATAGGTTTCCGTACAAGTTTATTTAAAAGTCATATAAATTTAATAGAGTTCACTCTTTTATCAAAGGCCTGTAATTTTCTATTGTGTTCTTCCAAACGGCCCAGAACACGTGTGGCTCCGTAGCTGGCAGCTACGGACCTTTTTGGAGTCAGGAGCTGCTCCGCAGGGGCCCGTGAAAGGGAACTAAAGATAGCACAACTATTTTCAGTGGTCCCAAATTCACAACAAAGAGGTCCACACTTCCAGTTGAAAAAAAATTCAAAATGACTGATCTACAAGCTGAGGTCTGTAAGACCCGTTGCACTCGCTAGTCATCCAGCCTCTGTCCGACGTGCGGGAGCAAGCCTGCTATCCAGCCGGCAAGAAAAAAAACAAGTTGTATTTCTGTATTTTGTTGACACCAAGGCGAGTAGTCTAAAGCAACAAATATTTACACATGTTTAATGGCAACGCTCAGTTTTACAGGTAGGACTAGATAACAAATATTGTTAAAGACCTTTCAAACAAGATACAATAGCTCAATAACTAAATGTTGCTTTTACGAAAAACACCTGCAGCGGTTTTGCGTTGTGTTGCATTTCAATCCTCATACCAATTTCTGCATTGTATGTTATGAAGCTGATAAAACAGCCTCTTGTCCTTCAGTGATACAGCAGAGATTTTTTAATTTTAAGTTCTGACCTCTCATAACCTTAATTTCTCTCTCTTGCTCAACAGAAGTATTTATGTTTGGATTGATAGCTATCTCACGGAATTCCTTTTTATACTTTAGATTGGATAAGCAAAGGGAAACTCACTGAGGTCTGTGATATATTGGTCTGCTGATCTGACCAAGAGACAGGATCATGTTGGTGCCGGACAGGGATGGGAAAGTCTGGAGATCTCTTTATCTCCTTGAAACACAGCAAGGTGAGCGTGGTCTCTGTCTTGACATGAAGAATTTTTGTGGTTTTCTTGGATCTGATTTATATTTTTTCTATAGATTCACTTCAGGTTAAGACATGCTCAAAACAATCCGGTACCATACGAAATTCAACATCACGCTACTTTCATAAACAAAAGTAGGATGGTCAACAGAAGAGGAGAGAAAGTCTACAGAAAAGCCACAGAGAGCAGACTTTCCCCAAACTAAAACATACTTGGAAGGGAGCCCATGTAGAAATAGAAAACCTCTCATTTATTTAGCTCTTAATGATGCACCCACTTACCCCATTTCAGACCCTTTACGGAGAGGAGCTGTTCAGTTTACCCAGGGGCCTGGGTCCCTTTTCAGTGAGCAGAAACACTCCCCCCGCACTGGCTGCCAGCCCCAGGAGAGCACGACACCTGCAGGGATTGCAGAGGGGAGCAGGACCACCCGTGCTCACTTGTCACATGTCTGGAGGTTCACTACCGTGGGTCATTCACAGGAGCTTGGTGTGAGGTGAGAGGGGCAGACTTGGCTTCCATGTCCATTTTTTCCCAGGACAACACAAAACATCCTAGGTAGGTTTGACCTGGCCTCTCGGATCGATTCTACTTTGGATACAGGAGAGCAAGGTAAGAGGAAATGCAAAGATCCAAATTTGGGAGGAGTCGTCTCCCTGTGAAGTCCCAGAGATTTCCCAAGTTATACTTTTCCCAAGCTACACTTTTGTGCCCTCTCCAGGTGCAGGTGATACCTGTGTGTACGGCAGACACCCAGCGATGCGTGTGCCTCCAGCTGCCTGAAAAGGTACCGTGCCCACGGCGAGAGCTGGGTGAGGAGGGCACGGAGCAGACACGTGAACCAGCAGCTGTCAACAAGGAGCCAGTGGTGAAGCCCCTGGGCAAAACCAGGTCTCTTGGTTCAGGTCTCCCTCTCCTCAGCATTTTGGGATATATTTCTTCAGTTGCAAGGAAACTCGATGTGTGTTCTCACACGGGTCAGACAAATTACCCCCTGCAACGGTCCTTTCAGACCCAGCCCAAAATTCAACCTTACAGAAGCTGTCCTCGGAAAAGCCTTGCATTGTCCAGAGCCTGTCTCACCATCGCTGTGCCGAGGGCCATGCCAGCTCCCAGCCTCGCTCCTGTCTTTTGGGAAGAGCCCGAGGCTGGATGTGTTAAGTGGAAGCTGTCAAACCAGGTGGATTTCAGTTCACTTGCTCCAGGCAATGCCCAGTGTTTGCGCAGCTGGGGCTCTGCTCAATACGAGCACTTTCTGAGGGGCTCAGCGTTTTCACCTCACCCTTTTTCTCAGGAAACCTAATGCCCAAATGGGAAAGCTGAAAATAAATCTGTAGTGGGGAAGGGAAATGTATGAATTGAATCACTCCTTCAAAAAAAGGGGCTTTTATACAAGTCAGGCCGCAGCAGATTTTTTTTTTTTCAGGGGCATGTTTACATTACAGATGAAAAAGGCTGTCGCATAATCAAATATGAACCAGAAGAACATGGCTTCCTAGAAGGAGTTCTTGTCTAGACGCCCATCAGCAGCCTAACCACAGAGCGGGCCCGATGGCAGCTGCAAAGCTGTCAAAACAGCTCCATGTATCGTCTGTCACCGAGCCGCAGCCGGAGCAAACCCTCTGCGCTCGGTGGTTCCCGTACAGAGACGGGGAACAGCCGGAATAGAGCGTGTGAGGGAGCTGCGCTCTGCCACAGCCTGTTTGGGCACTTCTGCAGAAATACAATCACGGCACCGACTGAGCTCACACCTTAGGAAACGGCTCCATTACCGGCTGGTGGCAGGACCACATAAACCTTCCCCCAAACCCCTCCAACTTCGTTATTCTGCTTCATTAAGAGCCCCGCAACACCCAAGCGAGAGCTGCGTGGAAGCGTCTGCAAGCAGCAGAACATTTGAAATCCATTCTTGACTGTAATTGGGTAAAGATCAAGCAAGCAGGATATTTATTGGTTTTTCTGGGAACATAAATGCTTTAGGAAGGAAGGCTCGAAAAACTGCAGCGTGCTGAAAGCGCGCTCTGCAGCCCCCGCCGCGCACGTGCCACGTGGGACTCTCCAGTTTGTGTGCCCGCCTGCAACTGGGGATGCTGGAACCGCTCCCTGGCTCATGCACGGGCTAATGGCACGAGGAGGATTGGTTTTAGAAGCATATGCTACCGATCGGATTCTTGTAGAGTGCTCCCACAGCCACGCTGCTCTCCAGTCAGCTTTTTTTTTTTTTCACTTATACATAAGCAAAATATACAGTGTGATTTATTCCCCACCCTTCCTGCTTTCTCCTCCTACCAAGTTCTGTGCAGGCTTTTTAGCAAGAGACAGCAGCAGCCTGGGTTGAATTACTGAGTCTGTAAGTGCCTATTGAACTCAGCTTTTTTAAATCAGACTGAAAATGTACATGCTGTTGAAGAGGGAACATTTTTCCACCCCGTCCTTGTTGCCTTGATTCTGTTGGGTGGCTTCATTTCAAAGTTTGTTTGGCTTATCTTTAATTCCCAGCTCCTCTACCAGCACATCCCATTCCTCACTCTTCATCTGGACTGCAACGATTTCTTCATTGTTATTTTCTGTCAGTAACACAACTCAGAGCTGAACCCATGCAGAGCTGCTTCATAATGTACTTCAAGTTGTGTGTGACACTAAGTGATCTCTGTGCTAACATCCTGTCTAATTCAGTCCCTTGTAAAATGTCTTTGGGCATCCTATAAACATTCAATAACAGAAATATGTGGTCAGGAACGGTTTGGAGGCCCTGAAAAGGGAAATAAAATTACAAAAATACCTCTAAAAATAAATAATCTTCTTAAACATTCACAAGCAAGGGAGTTCTGAGCAAAACAAGATCTCAGGGTATCTCTGCCGTACGTCCTGTGCAGGTTTCACAGAACCGACTGCAGGATACATGACTTCGTTTCCTACAAGCACAGCAAGGAATGAGGAGGACACACTAGAACTGGCAAGCAACCTGCCAAAAACCCCCTCAGAGGTTGTTCTCAGTGTAGTCCTTCTGCATCCCCCTCTGGTTTGAAGTGAGGTTTGGACTGAAGGACCCGGAGGGAGTGGGTGGTTCTCAGGCCCATGGACAAAAAAGAGCTGCCCAGTAATAGTGACTGGCAGGCTTGGCCCTGGTTCTGCACAGCTTGAGCCAGCAAGCCGTTGAAAATACCCTTTCCCTGTTAACGACATCTAGTAGTGGCAAAGTTGCAACACAGAATAACCCTTCTTAACATCCACAGGGAGAAATAACACCCCTGCATTCACAGCTGGGAGTTTGTGTCGCCTTATGTCACAGCTACAAAGACGTTCCAGACTGAATAAGTCACTCAAACCTGACTCTCAGGTGAGTTTAGGAGAGGTTTCAGTGTGCAGAGAAGTTTCCCGTTTGCAGGGAGTCTGCAGATACAGTCTGCAAAGAAAGCACGAAAGTCAGACCCGGGGAGACTGGAGCTGCGAGAGAAGGAGATTAAATTCCCTTTGTACTTAGTCATGTCCACGAGGAGAGAGAAGTTTCAGAAATATTAAAAGAACCTGGGTCCAGGCTCAGCAGGAACCTGTCATTGCTTGCCAGCTGGGTCACATAGGTCAGAAAGGATTTATCTCCATCTATAAACCTCCACGATAACATGAAACAGCTTGTGAGGAGGATTCCTGTTTTATTTGTGTCCTCCAGCTGCTCCTTAGCAGCAGAGCCGCATTCCTGCAAATCCTGCCTGTAAATGATGCAGCTCTTTGCGTGACCAGAAACTGTAAAGAAATCCATGTAAGGGCGGCCAGGCAGCGCCGAATGCGCAAAATCACCAACATATCGTACCCTGGTTTAGGCCAGAATAGAGTCTGTGTCTGGAAAAAACTTTGTTTGCTCGTCCCAAACTCTGATTTCAGCAGAAGATGCAGCGATGGAGCTCAGTCCGGGGCACAAGCCAAGGCTGCAACCCTGAGCAGCCACCTCCCTTTTGGCAGGAGGGACTGCGCTTCCTAACGCTGTTGTTTCGAGATGCAGCTCACACATGGTTCCGTGTTGTGTAAAAAGAGCTGTTTCCACATTAACTCCCTGAAACCTGTTGCTTAGGTGATTGGTGATCAAGCGCAAATAGCCCCGACCGACAGCAGCACCCGGTGCTCGCTGCCTGGCACCTGGATCCACGGCGTGTTATTCACAGCAAATAATTTGATCAGCTCCGACCAGGAGACGTGCACAGTTGGCAAAATTCTGGCGGTAGCTTAAGCGTAAGATGACAAAATATTTCCAGAAGAAGCACATGAAGGATCTGGTGTTCCATCAAAAAGCTCCAGATAGAGAAATACCCACAGCTTTACTCAAAGGTTTGTAAGCGCTTTAGTGTAACTTGTGCAGCTTTCCACAGGCAGACGTGTTTATGACAGCTGCATAAATCATTGAAATATTGGAGATATTACAATCCTGAATCTGAGAATGGAGATATTTGACCCAGGTTTGAATGCCAACCACCATATTTAATAACTACAATGAGCCTATTTATTTCTTCAGCTTTCCCAACATTCGTGGCAATGTGTGGAGAAAAGGGGGATTTTGAAAATTTTTTTTTTGTAGACTCTCAAGCTGTTAGGCAGCAGATTAAATTATCACCCTCTGGTTTTGGCAATGTATCAGAAACGTGAATGTTTGTTCCTTATCCTTTTTCTTCCCCTGGTTCACAGTGCCGGGCTGGGGGCACGGCACACACAGCTGTCTGAGGCTGTATAGACACAAAGCCTCCCTGGTGACGTGCAACGAGAAGACATTTAGAACAGGAAGACAAGAGGGGTTGCCACATCCTTTAGTTATGTTTAATATTTCTGCACAGTCAAGAAACCACGAGGGAAGAGATTGCAACTAAGTTCTGACAGCCATCACCGCTGCTGCTCCCCTTTCCAACCTATCGCTCCATCTCGAACCTCATTTTCTGAAGCCTCTTGTTCTCATTCTACTGGTACACACACTATCGTTCTCATCAACGTGTGGAACTTCTTTCTGTGGTTTACAAACCTGAAATTAATCAGTTTTCTCAGCTTCCCTTACCAGCATCTTGCCCCTTAACACAACAGAAACAGCATCCCACTCACCGTAGGTAACTGCTGCAAACATCCACAGAAACAAAACCCAGGAGCAAAGCCCTTTGGTAAAAGGAGCTGAATGATTCATACCTCTTCAAGCTAAAAAATTTAAGAGGAAAATAAACACCTACTCAGAAATTAGAAGGTTTTATGCCCTAGCAACAACAAGGAGTGCGACACGTGTTTTGGTTTTAACAACATGTTGGGCTCCATCCCCCGTGGGCACCGCTGATGGGAACAGACTCAGTGCTGCCACCAGCCCCAGAGGAGGCACCGGCTGGGGGACCGGCCGCAGGGACTCCACAAGGGTGCAATCCCACCTGCTCTCCTTCAGGCAGTTTGCAGCACTTGTCTTACAACCCTTTCGTCCCCCAGGCTGTGTTCAGATGAGCCCTGAGTTTTATAAGCAGAGGAGACTCTGACATTGTATGAAATTCCAAGGAAGGTCAGTGAAATTCCTGGCTGTGCCACAGCATCATGTTTTTCTCTACCTGGGACACCTGGTGTACCTTCAGGATAAACATTGGGCAGAGGAGGCAGAGCATGAAGAAGCGCTTGAGAAGACCATCTGCTGCTCTAAACCACTCCAGCCACCATCTAAAAGAGTTGCATTGGTACTTCCCTGCAGTACAAGCATGAGAAGAGCCATTGCAGGTCACACCCGCTCCCTCTGCTCTCCCTGCAGTGCCCAGAGTATTTGCAGAGAACCAGGGAAGGGTGGCAAGGCTGAGAGAACATGTTCCTGGGTCATCTGGATGGACACAGGGACTGTGAGCCAGAGTGAAGACCTGTCTCTTAACAGCCCTTGGATTTTCCTTCCCCCAAGTTACCCAGATCTCTCCTGAATCCATCTCAGCCTTCAGCCTCCGTGACACCCTCTGAGAAGAGGCTCTGAAAACACCCTTTGGTTCGCTCAGAGCTGCTAATTTTACTCAGTAACTCTTAGTCCTCCAGCAAACACTTGTTTCCTGTCGGTCACCTCCATGAGATCAATGATTTTGTAGACCACTCATTTATTCCCCATTGGTCTTCACTCTTCAAGAGCCTGAAAAGCCTGAACCTATTCAGATGTTCTTTAAAAAAAATAAATAAAATTTACATAACTGCTGTCCTCCGTAATCTCCTCCAAACCTTCTTTAACTTCCAGAGTCTCTTACTTAATACAGGAGTATCCAAGATGCATCACAGCATAACCGTATTTCCTAAGATCTTTTCCTTTCCTAATTTCCTTACTCCTAATCCTCTGTACGTCTTCTGAGCACTGAGACGACACCTTTGTAAAACTATCTGCTGCAGGCCTGAGCTCTGGTCCTTCGGTGAAGCTAATCAGCCTCAACCCCACCAGGGTATTTCTGCATTTCTTTCCCCTTTTACTTTGACATTACGTTTACTTAACACTGAATTTCCTCCACCCTTTCACCACCGAGTCATTTGGCATTAGGAGGACCTCCTGTCTTTATTTGCAGTCAGCTTTTATCCTCGCTGACCCGGTTAACTCAGTAACATCAACAAACTTTGTCACCATTTCCAGAGCAGGCCGGTCACGGGCCGCGTGCTCGCCTGCCTTGCTGATGGGGCAGAGCGGCGCTGCCGGGGTTAAGGCGCTGTTGCTGCAGCATCATGACATCAGCAGCAGGAAAATGCAAGCTCAGCGGATTTGTGCCTCTTCTCCCAATGTCATCTCATTAATTAGACCTTACATCATCAGAGTTAAAATAGTTCTGCGTCCAGGCAAACGCATTGCTTTAAAAATAATTATATAAATTACATCAATTTTATCCCTTATTACCTCTCTCACACCCCTTAGCGATTTCAGCTTCGCCCTAAGACGTACCTCTTAAACTTTACTGCGTGGTTTTGCCAATGCTGGAAATCAAATATCGACCCCTTTCCTCATGTCTGTATCTTTTTTATTGCACCCTTTGAGGATAACGTGACAGGTCTGAGAAGGAGGCGGCTCAGTTCTGCCACTTGGCAAGGGCCACCACGGTGCTGGCTCCCTGCGGCTCCCGCTGCAGCCCCCAGCAGCACCAGTTTGCCAGGGTCCCCCCAGGACAGCAGGACCAACAGGCTCTTCTCTGTCCTTTATCCCTACAAACCACGGGCTGTCAGCAGCAGCAAGGTTCTTATTCTTTCTATTTTTATTTCTTTTAATGATTGGATTATACAACCAAATTAATTTACATATTTTATATTAAGCCAAAAAGGAAGTCACAATCGGACCTTGAATGAAACAGGATGTCTCCTGCTAGCTTAACAAAGACGGTTCATTAAGAAGTAATTGAAGAACATGGAAACATTTCTCCGCTAAATATTTCATTCCAGCTGAAACTTTAATCAAGCTCCTAAAGAACGTCTCCATGAGGCTTCACATGTTGATAAAAAGATTTGCATAAGTAAAACCCGCTGCACTGAACATAATTAGGTTTCAAATGTCAATAATGCAAATATTTTCGTTCGTAGCCTTTTTTGTAAAAACAAGTTTACTATGTTTGTAAGACTACTGTACTGTGTCCGGAAAATCAGAGTTGAATAATGAAAAGACAGAAATTTGAACATGTAACAAAAGCAAAAAGCAGACTACTTATGCCATTATCAATCTCATATCAACTCTTACAACCCAGTAGAATTCCAATTTCTGCCATTCTGCATAAATTCAAACTGTTCTGACTGAACAGGACGTGTTTTTACATTAGGACTGAAGGAAATTTTTACCGGTTGGTGAACTGTTCCATGAACAGCCATGCTTCATTTTTCAACCTACAACCAATTTAGTACTTGCCACCGAGCTCCTGCCTAACTCAATGAATAACAACGACAGTATTTAATATTTACCTAGCTCTTTACAAAAGCAAGCAGCCTGAATCTCAGTTTCACTGTCCTATTCCACACCCCTCGCCAAAAGGCTTCATTTTCACTCCTTCAAGATTCCCTAAGAACGTGAAAGGTCTTAAATGAATACCTGCTCCTAATCTCTAAAGCCATTCTCAAACATTAATATTTTATTATAAATACTGAGTGATTCACAAAGCGATAAGAACCACCAGGGTGAGCAAAGTGGGCAGTGCTAATGGGGAGCAGGGAGCTCCACTGTTAGCTGGAGAGATTCTGAGGAGAGGATTTTGAACCGCCGCAGCCGTGGAGAAAGCAGAGCAGAAGCTGTTCCGCAGGTGGGAGCACAGCGGGAGGCGAGGGCAGAGCCAGGGGATGGCTGCGGGCGCTGGCCGTGACTTTCTCAAGCTTGAGGTATCCTTTATGGGATTGGCTTATTCAGCATATTCCCTATTGCACAATAAACCTTATCTCCTAATTTCTATGATTAATCTGACTGGGCAGTGCTGACCAGCCAACAGCCCTTTCTCCAAAAAAAAAAAACGGGAAAAGATCTTGAAGGCAACACAACTCCAGCAGCAACCTTATTCCCTTCAGGTAACTCCTTTTGAGGACTTGGACCAGCTGTCTGGAAGATGCAGTTTTTCTCGTCACCTTGTTTTGCATGTAAGTTTATTTTACAGCGCATGGCTCATAATTCAGGTGGAAGTCTTCATGACTCAAACTCCTAGTTTCTTTACAACCAGGTTACTTATCTCAGAAGCAAGAGCCTGGTCTCCACACTTTTGCCATGACCGTCTCAGGACAAATGGGTTGTGCTGAACATGGCTTCTTGTTGAATGCCCTCCTGCTGCCTCAGAGCAGCTCATGATGCTGCTGCCACCTCCAGCACATCTCCCACCCGTGATCTCCGGGAGTGCAATTAAATTGTACCCAGGTGTACGACAAGAAAAAGGAGGGAAGCGTTTACATGACAGAAGTGCAGTCCAAAAGTACTCGGAAGTAATTGCTTAAAATAATTAGAAAATCTAATGCGGTACAACAGCTACAGAGACTCCCCGAACCCCGACATGCCCCTCAGCAGAGGCTGCACTGACTGGGTCTGCTCACGCTGAGCAGTGCTGTGCTAAAACCAGCCCAAGACACTCCCGGCACCACAGCCACCTGCCACACGGACAGACGGACGGCACGACGGGCACACAGTCCGAGCACGGCTGCGAGCGGGAGGAGCTCTCGAGAGCGGTGCAGTGAGTCTCCATCGCCAATATATAACCTCTGCCTGGAGCAAGGTGCTTTCAGTCTGGGGCCTTCGCACTTTTAAATCGATTATAGAAATTATCTGCTGCAAACAACACAACGCAAAGACAAACACTGGGAGGGATGGATCTGAGAAATCACTTCATTCTGAATTCACAGACAGAAGGCCAAGCTCTCCTTTAAAAAAGAACAGGAAAAAAAAAAAACAACACAAAACTGGCCTGAGGAAAACGTAAACACAAATCAGCGTGAACAACTCTGCAATCGTTGTCAAGCACAAAGAAATTCCCTGGTCCGAGAGCTTCTCCTCTCCCCTTTCAGCCCTGGGGACCCCAGACCTACCCGACGCCAGGGCACACTCTGTTTTTCAGAGAATATAAACGTACGTCTCTTCGTGTTATTTTCACAGCTATTTTTGCAGAAAAGTTTGAATTCTCTACAGGTTTTCAACAAGAACATGCAGAATTACTTCCTCAGAATTGAATCATTAGCTTTTATAGATCCAGTGGCAACACTTTAAAATAATGACCGTGCCGTTATTCTTTCCCATGACATTTATTTTAATAACATTAATCATAATGAGCTCATTTGGTATTAATGTAGGTGTCATAAGGCCTTCTATAGAATTCCTAGGGCATTAATTACCTTGGCCATTATTTTTATTATTTTTCTAAAATGTAATTTAACTGTGCCCGAAAGGTGCTGGACTGGTAGAACCTGGTAAAGAGTTCTCTGTTTACGCAGGGAACGAGTACAAATCACTTCCTAAAACGCAGAGGCTTTCTGGTTGGATTTTGGTGGGATATGGGGCCAGGAATCCTTTCCCTTCCCAGTGCCCAGCCAGGAAGCAGGACCCCAGACACTCGCTCCATCCCCACAACCGAGCAAGGTCCTGCCTCAGGTCTGCTGTTACCGAGGGACTCGCTGAGCCCCTGGAGCCCGGCACGGCTTGTGCCGTTCAGATCCACTCTGATCCCAAGTATAAGGATGTATATTCATAACTTTTTTTTTTCCAGGCTTGGACATCCTGCCAAGGAACTGAGAATCGCTGCCAAATCCTGAAGGTTTGCAGGAAGCTGTAAAATGAACCTCTTCTTTCTTTGGGCTACTTTTTAATCAAGCATGTTCTGTGGAATCAAAGCTGTAAGATGTTATCTGAAGAGCACATCCATGCTCGTAATATTCATTCTCTTAAAAAGAAGATAAGCAACACAGCTGATCTGGACTCTTCATTCCCTAATCCAAACACTGCCTTGTCCATAAATATTTGTGTTTCAAAGCTCCTCACATTGCCAGGAGCTAGCAAGGAGATAAAAAAAATCCAAACAAAAACATACTAGACTTTGAAACTGAAGACTAGAAATTCTGAGACAGAAACCTTCTCTTTAAGAGAAGTCTTCATTTAAGAGAAAAGCAATTGCATCTTGACCTGGTTCTCTGACGAGAAGGCTGCAGACATTTGATGATGGAAAGCTCAGTTGGCATTCACATCGCAGAAACCCAATGTGGGTTCCTGGGCAGAAGAAATAAATCAGGGTTACAACCAGAAAAAGAACGCCCCAGTACTGCTGAAGTCCCTTCAGCTTAATTTTAACTCGACAGCCGTGTGCCCCTCGGATGACAGCTCCCTTGAGGTGGAGCAGAGCGATGAAATAATATGAATTCTGTCTCCTTTTCCTGCTATATGGCACATTTCAAGAGAGAGTTTATAACTCACCCACATCTTTGAAATTCTTGGATTGTCATAATCTTGGAGAAAATACCTGAGACACCCAGCAGTAATACATTAAAAGAATTTTTCAACTAGAAACTAATTAAATGGGAAGAGCAGGCAGACTACAGATCTTTTCTGCAGTGAGAATCTCGATGTTGGCAGTTACCAAAAACACTTACACGGTAGCAGGAACAAGCTTAGCACTTGCTACGGCTTTTGCAGTTCTGGAATTAGTGTTGCCCAGACAGGACCTACTTTTACAACACGCCGCGTGTTATCTTAGACAGTTTACAATCAGAGTGTTTTCAGTTTTAAATTCCAAGCCTCTGCAGAAGGAACTTTCCAGTAATAACGTGGTGAATAAAATGCCTACGTAATCCTGGAATGAGTCAATGCGAGTGCAGCAGATAATGACACAGGAACCCAAACTGTGCAGTAGTTAGACCGCAATCCGTTTTCCTCCTGCTTCTGAATAGGCATGAGAAGAGAAAGATGCTCAACAGTTAGACATCTCTGATGCCTATCAGAAAAGTGGGGATGGCTCTGCACCCAAACACGCGTGTGAGCTCCGGTTCGGTGATTTTCCTACCAGATGAGATCAGTTCTGGTCCCTGGGAACGAGAGGGAAGGCTACGAACAGTCAGCTCTGGCAGAATGCACTTTCAAGGGCCAAACTCCTCCAGCAAGGAGGTCTGTGGAGAAGCTGCATTAGGGCAGGACTCGATGACAGCTCTATCTCTGGAAATGGTATAGTCAAAAAGAGAAAATTAAAAAAAAAAAAAAAGAAAGAAAGAGAGGAGAGAGGGGAAAAAAGTCGTGCTCTGCCTGCAGCTTGTCAATGATCTGAAGCATCCTTTCAGCTGGGACGATGACACCGAGTGTGACAAACCGACACCTGCTCTTTCACGCCCGTCTGTGCGCAGCCTGACAAGGAGGCAATTTAGCAAAACGCACCAGGCAGGGGATAAAGCTGGGTGTGTGGAAGAAAGAGCAGTTAATCTCTTTTCACCTCGCAGCCACCATGCTCTCTCTGCAGTCAAGCAGAGCTTTGCTTGCACTAACAAGAGGTGCTCACGTGCCGAGGGGTCAGCTCAGCACAGGATCCAGCCCCTCGCTACAGAGCTCGTAAACCCTGCACCCTGAGACAAGGGCTGGCCCCTCGATCGGCACCTCTGATCCAAATCATCAGATGAGAAGCCAGAAATTACAGCGTGTCAGACACCACAGAGCAAAATTCAAGGGAAGTGGGTGTCGGGAGCAGCCTCCTCAGTGCTGCTCAGAGCCAAGGTCAGGGGATGCTACTGGGCGTATTTGAATGTACGACATCAGAGTATCTCCGCTTGTGCATTTACACGGTTTTCTCCAATTCCCCTAACTCCACCACCACTCCTCCTTTCGGATCTACAGCTTTTCTCCCACCTATGGAACATTTTGTCATGTTACGTTCGTTAAACTTCCCTAAGCCTCAGCACTGGAGTCACTGTGTTTGCTACAGGCTGATGTGTTTTCTTTCTCCTCTGCTATGAAGTTTCTATGAAGCTATGGACATTACCACACATTTCTTAGCAGAAAATGGATATTGAACCTCACGTTTCAGGAGTTTCAGCTCACACAAGAGCTGCCTTCCATAGTGTGTTATTTAACTGCGATAACATCTGCAGAAAGAGGACACATACATGTAATTTCTGTAAAATCAGAGCCTGTTTCAAGTATTCCTGCAAAGGGAACTGTTAAATTCTAACGAACCCTGAGCGTAGCTGCAGCAGCGCATCTTCCCCTCCCGCTTCCAGCCTGCACGGGAGCTCGGCGGATTCATCCCACCCACAGCATCCCCCGTCAGCTCTGAGAAAAGTGTCCCAATATCTGGAATGCTGGTCTCAGTCTCTGGGCTGCCTCCACCCCTCACACCCAGAGAAGAGAGGAGAAGCCTTTGGTACCATTCCACAAGTATTTCGTTATGTTTTGCTTCCCATCTTGCTCAAATACCCAGTCTGTAGTCTAGGCTATAATGGAAAGACAAAAGAATAAGGAAATCCTGCAGCTTTTTGGTAAAAAAGAAAGAACCCAATAATATATATTTATTTTTACATATATATAAAGTTTAGACTAAGTTTGGAGTATTTCATTATTTCTCTTAAGATTGTTTTCTCATCCACTAGTACTGTTAACAAAGAAAACGGCTTCTCTGGCAGCACTAAGCAGGACAGCTTTTCCACTTGGGTTCACAAGTGATCAAAAAATAATAAGAACTTACACATTCAAATCTCAAAAGTTTTTATCTCAAGATGTAAGAGGAGCATGTTTTACAGCTGTGCAGGCCTGAACTTTACAATACTGGACTCTGATATGATCTGACACTTGCTTGTGAATAAAGATAAAAAGATAATTGAGTCTTAAAAAAGTCTCTCAAAAATGGAAAGACACTTTGGAAGGAAGTACTGAAACATTTCATTCAAACAATGTCAAAATGGGATGTTTGACACTACCCAAATTTATCATCTCCTTAGTGCCTTCAGCCTCTTAGAAATTAAGTTTTCAGCAATGACGACATGATTGCACAAAGCGCTTTAATTCCAGTCGATCTGCACTTTGGCAGAGTCGTTCATCACATTTTCCAGTTAGCTCCACACACAGCACAAAGGGAGCTTTGAAAATGTTTCTGCTATGTTTCATGTAGAACAACTACTCCTAAACCTATTATCACTTCCATTTCTAGCTTTTGGGGAAGAGTCCTGGACACCTGCGGAGTCCATGAACATGTGTCTCCCTGTGCACAATGACAAGGGACACATCAATTAATGTTTTCATGATTTGGGAATGTTTAGTTCTTCTATTTGTTAGCATACAATGCATGAGAATATTATCTTACAGAAGCCTCAAAAGTAAAACCATCATGAAACAAATCATCCTGAGGAACTGATGCAAATCAGAAATTCCAGCGGCATGTACTGGGCAATGAAAGTTCCTGGTTTCAATCAATTTCTTAACTTCAGTTACTTGTCTTTTCCCCAGCACTTGCCATCTCAGAGATACTGCCTATGTCTCTAGCACAGGCAGCCACAAAAATCTTTATATGTTTCTTGGACACTTCTTCATTGACCAGGTTTAGAAGAATGTTAGCGTCAGAGTAGTTATCCAGGCATCCAAAATTTTTTTTTGATATGGGAGACTAAATTCCAAGAACAAATAAGTTTTAAAATGTGCTCTCATATTTTGCCAATGACATTTGAAATCATTATTTTCCATTACCTCTAGAAACGGTGACGGAATACAGGGTAACATTTCAGCTGCTAAGATCCTATGGTCTGATCCATACGGAATATCTATGTTTTGTGGTCTGATTGCATCGATTCCTCATTCAACACACAAATGAGGCTATGAGTTCATTAAAAAGGGGAAAAACAATTGCATAACAGTTTATACTTGTCACTCAGGAGACTGAGTTAGGTTTCCACAAACTTACGGGTGCACGGTAACGAGGAGCGTGTGCCCACGCGTTTTCAGAAGTTGCATAAATCAGTCTATAAAACCAGAACTTCCAGGATTTCTCTAACCTTAATGCCTGAAACACTGAGATCACGTCTCTTGGCTGCGGTGAAACACAAGAGGTGATCCCACCAAACCCAACACCACCAAACAATACTCCAAAACGGATTTTCCTGATGTTCTTTCGGCCACCACGTTCAATGACAGCCCAGCAAAGCCCCGCAACGCTGCTCCGAGGGGTACGTGCAGACACACAGGATAGAAGGTGTTCAACAAAGGCATAAAGCCCAGACAAGCACGTCAGACCTTCTTCTGCCTCTTCTACAACTGAACCTGAGCCCCAAAGGGCGTGGATTGGGAGCCTGGAGCACATTTTTCTATTTCAGGGCCATCTGCAGCACCGCTCTGGTATTATACAAATGGCCAGAGAGATCCTACAGCAGGGAAGGACCATCACTCATGTTACAGCCATCCCCTCACCTATATACAAAGGAAAGAAAAGCCTCCCACTGCTGACCAACAACTCAGACAGCTCACACTTGTGCTTTGTGATTTGCTCATCAGGCTTCTTGTTTGCGTAGCTGGAGATGTGTGGCTCAGACGGCCTCTGCCAGACCATCCATGAACAGCTCTTACGCACTGGGAGGCTCAGAGAACATCAGCATCAAACAGGAATTTTGCTCTCAGGCAATGAGGGGCAGGAATCTGGCACCTTTCCCATCAGTGCTGCTGGATACAAGGATCACGAGGAAAGTAAATCCTGAGACTTCAAGGTGCACGGCACGCGGGTTTCAAGCATTGTAACAGGAAGCTGTTAAACTGACAGCTCGAGATGATAAACTGCTTGTATTTCACTCTGGAAATGAAGAGATGAAAAACCAGCAGGATGGATGGATGGACTGAGGTTTCAGGAAAGGCAGTTTGTTTTCCAGGGCCCAGGCTTTGCCCTCTGAGTTGGAGCTGACATCTCTCAACCCAGTTAGAGGCTTAGACCGGTCTAATATTTAATGGGATTTTGAAAATTCCAACCCCAATATACTCCTGCAGAACCCTCAAAAAAACATCAGGTAGGAACAATCTCTGTCATTATGGAGCTGCACTTATTTGGATTACTGAATCAGAAGGGGACACCCATAAATCATTACTCATTTTGCACCCTTCTTTGCTGTAGGAATAAGGACACCAATTTTTAAAATCACAGCAACCCGGAAAAAGAACTTGAGACAAACCATCAGTCCGTAATGAACCCAGGCATGTCATTTCCAAGGCTCGGCGTGAAAGAGCGAGAGATGCATTAGGTTCATTTATGACTTACATTACAGCAGTTTCAGTGTACTCTGGGTAGAAGACTCCTGATACTTTTAAAAAACTATGTCCTTGAAGAGGTAATGACTATGTCAGGCAATGAAGTTAAAATAAGAAATGTGAAAGTAATAAAACACTACCCATAAGTCGCAGCAGGTGTCCAACCTTTTCACCCACTGACATGCTGAAATGTCTTTTTTTCCAGAAGATAAGCTGTGAGAGATGACTATTCTGGAAATTACATTTTAGCTCCATGAATCACATTTTCCAGATTGCAGTCACTCCCAGTGCAAGTACCATGCGCCCGAGGACTCTTGATTTCCAGAAATAATGCTTGGAGTGACTGGGAGAGTAAAAAAAAGCTCCAGTGGCTCTAGGGATGCACAATTCCTACTTAGACATGCCTCAAAATTTCCCCCAAAAGATCATCATCATCTCTCTAGTTTTAATCTTCCAGAGACTTCAGCAAAGGGAGTTTTTAAAACATTACCCCACAGACTGTTAGACACCTCCTCCCAGCCATGAACTATCAAAGTCATCTGAGAAGCAGCACCATTCACCCGTCCTCTCCCACTAGCCGAGCTTTATCCAGAAATAACCACAGCTCTTTCATTCTTCCCATCCACACAGCAATCACCTAAAGCACCCTTAGCTCCTTCCACGGCCTCCCCATCCACGCTAGTTGGGGTCCCACAGCAGAGTTTCTGTCCCACCTTGTGTGGTGTCATCCCAGCAGCGTTCCCTCTGCGGCACATCCTTCCAGAGGTGCCCATCAGTTCACACCCAGCTCCCAGCTCCTTACTCATCGTTATCTGCATCACAGCTCAACACCTGCCTCCCTTTACACCCCAAACCATATCGCTCTCCTTTGAGCACAGACTGATAAAAACACGGACATATCGGCAGCACCGCTCTCCGGGGGTAGAGTTCTAGAAACGTGTCACAGACACATCCTCTTGTCCTGAGGCTTTCACATCATCTACCTTAACACTTCCATTCTATACATCATTCTCCCTTTTTGTCGTCTTCTACCTATTCTACTGCTGATAGTAATTATGGTTTTAAATGTGAGATGAAAGCCAGTTGGAGAAAATGATAGTGCTTTATGTATTCATGTAATTGAATGTTTTCCCCCTCTTGGATATTTACACGAGCTATTAATTTTATATTCTTTTAGATATAGAAGTTGGAGCCTCAAAATAATCATTTGGCTTGTTTATTTGCCAAACATCCTCTGATTTAATTATTTATAGGAATTATGAATTGAGAATGATGAATAAACATGCGTGACAATTAATAGATTCTTTGTTGAATCCTCATATGGAACCAGATGGTCTACTGATGCATGTAAATAGATCATTTATTTCATTTGGAAATCTGAATTTTGAATAAGAAATTAGATATTTGCAGTTGAAGACCTCACCAAATGTTAAAGCTAATTCAGAACAGAACTGGGAAATGGATTATACACTGTCATATGGAAATAAATCCAGAGGCCTCTTCAGGACGATCGGCATAGTTTAACACATGAGCTCATCGCAAACGCTCAATATGCATGGAAGAAAAATATTTGTCTATCGGAACCTTTAGATCATTCAGGTTTTACATCCAAAGTATTTATTTTGTCTCGCTCGTGGGCAAGCTGCTGACACAATACCCAAACTTCACTGGCGGTGATTAACCTCCAGTCTTTACACGACTGCTTCAAACAGGAACCGTTTCCGAGCCGATCACACTGTTAAGAAGTGACAGAGTTGGGAGGAAAAGCCAATACAAACTGAAAAGCACCGAGGTACATTTGTTCTTTGACATGCCGACATCACTGCTTTTCAAGACATATTTTTAAGAAGAGGAAAACAACATGTATACGAAACCCAGACACTCAAGTGATGCTGCTGTGACATGTTTGCAAATAACCACAGCAACAACAGTCACTCAGATGGCAATCGCTGTGGTTTAACGGCTGAGCAGCACACACATGCCTTAAAGTCATTGATAAATAAACTCATGGATGCGCTCTAAGACTGATGCTCACCGCCCACTTTGATAGTAGAAAAAGTAAATATGACTGTGACCTTTCCACAGATCAGTAGAGAACCAGCACTCTAATTAATTGACTCCGTATATTATTCAGAATCCCTTATCACAGTGACCCTGGAAAGGTAATTTATGTAGCTGAGTAGAAGGAGCCAGTTCTCATCTTGCTAAAACTGGTATAAATCAGATAGAAGGGAGGGTACCCCAGGGCTGAACCCTGTAGCTGCGAGGAGCAGCAGGTCCCACGCCTGCCACGGGAGCTGCCCTGGCACAGGTCAGCCCCAAGCTGCCCCTCCAGCCAGCACCCCAGAGATGCTCTGGCGGGGGCTGCACCAGGATGCTCAGGAGGTGGATCTGAGGGCTGCGAGCCCAGAGAGCTGAGCAAGGGGAATCGCTCGGACCACAGGACACCCTTTCAGCAGCTGAGCAGATTGATGCTTCTTAAATGGGAAGGAGGAAATTACTCCTGTGACTAAAGCTTTTTGAAGCCTGTCTTTAGTTTAATATTTAAAATGATCAGTTTCAGGTATATTAACACCTTGGCTTTCCCTTGGAATAAAGCTGATAGTGCATTTGCAGCACAGCAACGTGCCTGTGCGCGCACTCGAGGTGCTATGGGTGTAGGGCAAACCCCCGCCTCAGCTTGCACCAGCTTTTTCCAGGGAACAGACTAGAAAAACGTCACTGGTGGGTAATTCTAAATTGGCTCCAAAGTCCAGGGGGCTTAATCTGGCTTTCTGGTGGTATGGCGAACGGGAAGGAATTTTATTTTCTAGGCTTTCTAAGTACAGGAGAGTTTGGCACCTGGCACACTGTAAAAAGCCAATGACTCTTGAATGTTATTTCTTAGAGCATGACTGCTCACAATTCCAACAGGAATGTCCCGCGCTTCTGCAACACTCATTTTCTTTGTTTTCTTTCCTCTTACAATCTGGGTTAGCTAGAACAAACTCCATGGTTAGTAGCCTGTTGGAGTCCTTTCTTTTTAGTTGACCAGAACACTACCCAGCAAAGCTCCAAACGTGTCCGTGCAGCTGGAGCAGAGCACTAGAGAGGGGATGTGATGTCAGGCAGTGCCTGTGGTAAAGGCTGCGCTCCCCTCCAGGGGCAAACAGAGCAAATATGTATTACTGTAAGTATTAAATCTTCAGTCACAGCCCTTGGAATCCTTTTATAGCCTATCACTAACTATAAATTAGATTTTATTACACTTAATGGCCATAGCAGTCGTGTAGCTTCAGCATCATCTCTTTAGGTCACAGCAGCCTGTCATGCCGTGTGGATTCTTCCTCCACTTCAGCCAAGAATTTCAACCCAGTAAAACAAAGAAACTAGCAGTAAATCTTAATTCAGAACTACACACTGAACACAAAGAGGCTGCAGCAAGGCAGGAGATGGATCCCTGTGTCTGGGATGTGCCCAGTGTGTCCCAGTTGGGGACAAGCTCTTCACTGTCACCCCAAGCAGTGGAATCCCCAGCACCCAGCAGCGCTTCGCTGCCAGAGTGTGGCTGGTGCTTAAAGGCCAAAAATGTGGCAAGGAGATGACTCTGTGTATTCTGAATTCAATCGCCAGATGGGCCTTTGACAGGGTTGTTCTCGTCTTTTTTGAAGAGGGGGTATCGATACTATTATGTACATGCAAATAGCTTCCTAGGCAAGAACTTCTCTGCAATCAGGTGGAATCCACCTCACAGAAAGAGCCATCTGCATTGAAAAAAAATCACAGAATTGCAGAATGGTTGAAGTTGGAAAGGATCGTAGAGACCATCTTGTTCCAAGCCCCCTGCCATGGGGAGGGAAACCTCCTCCTTGTGCACTTCACACTGCCTGTGCAAGTAGAGCTGTGTTCTTCTAGAAGATAGAATTCTCTGGGCTCCTCCACACCATACCTTCTACTGCTGCACAACGAGCTTTTCAGTTACTTGTTCAGGAACTGACATGTTTGCTTTGCCATAAAGACATTTATTCTTGTGCAAATTTCACGTGCAGTCTGAAGAATCAGACCAATGCTGAGGCCAAGCAGACAATTGAACTGTCTGATATTCCGCTTTTCCAGAGAGAAACTACAAATGGCACATGAGAGTTGAAAAATTAAATGCCCCTGATTAAGGTCTATCCTCTGCTGATCCTAAAATTCTCATTTTCTGCAAAGCTTAGATCTTCAACATGACAAGCTCCACTTGCTCTTCGGCCCCAACTTGCCTACCTGTGATCGGCAGTAACATTTATCTGCTTCAAAGAAAATTATGATGTTTAATTAAGGACTGTTAAGCCACTTGAGATACATGATGGCAAAGTTTATTCTTCATTATGAGAATAATCAGCCCTTAATGAGTAAAAATGCAAATTACAGCCAATAAATTCACACACACAAGTGCTTTTCTTTGAGATGATTATTTCATGTCAGTGCCAAGTGAAGCCTCTTCCACCTGTTTTGCTCAGCTAGAGCCATCACTACCCGAGGGGTGAACAGACTTCCCTGAGTGCTCAGAAGAGCTTTGGGTGTTGGAAGAGAACCACCAACTGGTGTAACAACATGATGCTCTGTGCCTGTTCTCGTGTTTAACAACATGTCACCTTATCAGGTCTGAGAAGCTTCAAGAGTCCTCAGTGCTTAAAGCGACTCAACAAGAACAGCTCAAATTGAGACAGAACTGGCTTGAACTGAAGAGGACAAACACAATTGTCCCCTTCGTGGCAGAACTAGATGACCACAGCACATGTGACCAGAGTCCTTGGATTCAGGATCAAAGATGGTTTTGCCTTCTACGGCTGGAGAAAACTATCCGAGTATGTTGTGCTCTGCCTGCACTCAAACTGACCTCAGAACAGCCAGTTCAGGAAGGGACAGCAGAGAAGGGGCTGTCAAGTACCTCAGTACCCATCGATAAACCAAGAGGGAGATATGAAATGTCCATCTACATTCACTATTGGAATTCCTCCTGTCATAGGCTCCCCCAACCCATTATACAACCTGCTGTGAACGTTGTACCACTGTATTATCTGTACTACTACAAATATTGATCTATTTGGCCACGTTCAGGAGTAGCCCCATCCAGTTGATGGACACATCTTGGCTGGTCTAGACACCTCCTCTCTTACACCAACCACCCTGCTGAAGTTCAACGAGGACAGGTATTACATGGCAGATTAAATTAGAGGTTATGTTTTAATTCTAGCAATGCCTGTAGACCTCACTAAAGACAATCCCCACATGTCAAGCCCTGGCTGAGCATACGCTGGAAGGAACGGGGAGTTTGCAAGAGCTGAGCACAGACTTGCAGGGAATTGACAGGGATCATGGGGCAGCTGTCGAGCTGCAGTGGAACAGCTCCACAACATGTCCTCCTGTTTAACAAGCTGGATGTCAGTGCCTCACACAGTTCCTTGTCACTTGTTTGGTGGTGGGCCAAAATAACTGAAATAATATCCTCCCTCTGTTTTGTCTCTGTTTTTATTGTTTTCTTATGTCCTAACACTTTACAGATCATTACTGCTGCCATTTAACCATCTCTATCCTTCCCTCAGCACACATACATCACGTCTACAGTATTCTCTACACATTAATTACAGTATTTGCCCAAGATTAATCATGGAGAATGAACATAAACGCTCAACATTACTCACTAACGTGAAAGAGAAAATACTTCCAGATATGGACATGCTGTCATGAGTTTAGAAACGGCAGAGGCATCTCGCCGTATTTTAGTTGCATTTGGTGTTCGTGGGGAGTCATAAGCAGCACCACCACAAAGGCAGACAGGGCACAGACACTTTGTTCCGATTCTACATTGCTGTAAAGCAGTTTTGTATCGACTACAACATGATTTTCCTCAGCAATTATAGGGATGAAGCTATTGGAAAGACAAAGATCTAGAACTAACAAAAAAAATAAAAGAGTTAAAGAATCTATAGTGACATAAACTGCAAAGATTATCACAGCTTTTAACTATCAAAGAAAGATACCAGAAGGAACATAATCTTACATCCTTTAATTTGAGGTTTGGGAGGGCCTGAAGTCCAGCTGGGATGATAGGAGTTAACAGCACCAGTGGAAATCAGCCCCTATTCAAGCTCTGAGCACCCAGCTTTAAAATGCTCCTGTTATTGTTTATTCTGACAGCTCCTCAGTTTTGTTTTGAAAATTCTAGGAAAGTCTCAGCACATATACAGAAGCACCTGTTCCTGAGCCAAGAGCTAAAACAATCTGTCTTTGTAGGATTGTCTAGACAGGAAGAATCTGATACCTGGTGTACAAGTGATTAGTGCAAAGGGATGCCCTGGAGATTAAATAACTCCCTCTTTTCTCCCCTTTCCCTGTGTACAGCACCTCCTTTACTGCACAGAATTTCAGTGTTTTTATGAAGATTTCACAGAAAAGAGTGAACATCTCAGCTCATATCTCCAGGTGAATCTTACCACAGTAACTGCATCTGTGGAACCAACCGTACCTTGAACTGCAGGCCTGTGTTTCGCGTGATGGCCGGCACACGGAACAGTGTTTGAAATACTCTTCAAAGGTGGTTGTAAAATGCTCACTGCAATGAGGCTGTGTCAGGAAATCCTCAAAAGAGAGGCAATATTAGTAACCGGATTGCCCCCCAGAAAATATCCTCAATCTTCCTGCATTTGGTCCCTGGATAATCAGGTGTTTTTACATCAGCATTCCTGGGCCACATCTCACCTCCTCCTGCTGAACAGAGCAAGTGTTCCCACAACTCCTTATGAACACGCTGTTAGGTTTCTGATTGAAGATTTCACTTAGTGACCACATTTTCCCATTACCAGCTCAGCACTGAACATTAACGTGCCCCCAGAACCTTACCTGGTGCTGAGCGCAGGCAGAGCAGAGGCTGCGTGCACACGGCAGGCATTTGAGGTCAAAAGGAACAGACTGGCAGAAATGAGTAGCACACTTCATCCTGCTCTGTGTGTCTGAACACAGCGTTATCCAGGGCACCATTAGCCTCTGGAAAATGACATTTCACCACCACCTTCAGCCCCTGGCCCGTGGCCTCGCTCGCCCATCCCTGGTGGCCAGGTTGTCCAGGACGAGCTCACTGCACAGGCCTCAGATGGCGTCAGCATCACGCCGCTGATGGAAGCGGCTGACCACCAAGCAATAACGCCAGCCTCCGGTAAAAAACCCCCAAAGAACCCATTTGCTGTTTAATTAAAGCCATCCCCGAAGCACCAGACCTGCCTGTGAGCTCAGCAGCTGCTCTGCCCGCAGATCGGGGCAGCCAACGGCCCCCAGCCTATCGCAGCAAACTCTGCGTTTCTTAATTACCAGTTTCCATAAAATTGATTAGCTGTCGGCAGATAAGCAATCAACAGGATTTTACAGAAAGCTGCTTTACAGTCAGCACGTGTGGTGCTGAAATCACTCGAATGCTAGAACGCGAGGCCGGCCTCTCACAGCACTCGGCTCTGCAGAACAACGCCCGTTTCTGTGCAAGACCCTCGCTGGCGACAGCTCTGAAAACCCTGCGCCTTCCCACAGCCGGGCCAGGGCAGAGCAGACCCCTCACCTTTCAGGGCAGCAGCTTTTCCCCAGCTTAGCAAGGTCTCTTTGGTTCTTTTGTAATCTTACATCTAATTAATCCAGCCAAAGGAAAAGCTCGGTGCAGGGTGTTTTTTTCTTTTGTTGTTTTTGACTTTCTTATTTCTAACTTTACTTTCTTCTCATTTTCTGAAGAACTTCAATTCCCTTTAAAATACAAATACATTCCAACCAGACCTCAGGACTTATGTTTGTTATTGTAAAAACCCCGTAATGACTCCTGGCTTTCTTACTCAAGGGGCCTCTTGCCAAACTAGGCCTTATTCAGTGCGGCAGCTGAAGTTGGCAGCCACGGCTTTCAGAGAAACCTCAGAACTTTGCAGAGGATTAACTAAGGTGACATTGAGATTCAGCAGCATCTTAGCACCATCTGTTCCCTGATAAAAAAAACTCCTAGAGGGGGAAAAAACACAC
This sequence comes from Baryphthengus martii, assembly GCA_013396935.1. Taxonomy (NCBI): domain Eukaryota; kingdom Metazoa; phylum Chordata; class Aves; order Coraciiformes; family Momotidae; genus Baryphthengus; species Baryphthengus martii. The sequence goes on along the minus strand of VWZK01012980.1, from coordinate 934,903 downwards.
TAAACCCAGAGCTTTGTCTCACCCTCAATGCTCAGGGCGTGCTCCTGCCACCAGGCAGCCGCATCCTCCTCGTGTCCCCCCATCCGAGACCTCCGAGCATGAAATGGGATTGGGCTGGGAAAGGGACATCTCTCCCAGGCTGCTGGGTCTGTCAGCTGTGTTCACAGCCTCAGGAGAACCAAGCGGCTTCCTTGTTCTTTCTGGGCAGCGTTTCGATCGGATCATGGGGGCTTCGCCATTCGCACACCCTAGAAAGATCTGCACAGACACTGGTTTTACAACTGCAGGCTCCTTGGGGCTGTGTCGTGACAAATTCCACCTGAATACACTCCCCAGAATTATTTTGTGTTGCCCTTGGGGAAAATGCTCAGGGATAACTATTCTCTCATGGCTTAAAAACAAGCCTGGTTGGTTTTCCTCTGGTCTTGCAGCCAGCGCTGCAGTCACGGCTCTGCCCCAGCAGAACATTCCTTGCTCAGCACCTTTCTCACCAAGCCCTACACCTCAGGCTGACCTGGAGGGTGAACAGAATCTCTTCAAAAGAGATAAAACAAATCGCAGCAGATGCCTGGTTTAGCCTGGGTCACCAGGCTGTGGACACCCTGGGCCACGGGTGCCTGCTCAGGATTGTGTCCCCTAAGGACAACCAGGCTGGTCAGCCCCTTTCTCCCACTGCAGCCAGCTGAGGCACCTCCAGGTTTTTTTTGGTTTGGGGTGGTGGGGTATTTTTGTTGTTTTGCTTTTTTTTTCTGGAAGTGAAAGGATGCATAGTAAACAACTTTCCAGCAAAAATATTATGGACTGGAGAAAAATAGTGTGTTTAACAGAATTGAAATGATTAACTGAGCTCGGGAGATGCAACCACCTCAAAAGTGACTATGAATATTCAGGTAAATATGTTTAGTTGAAATATTGAGCCATCAGCAGACGCTACATGCACAAAATGTACTCCTGCTTATTTTTCATTAATTTGAAACACAGTACTGGCCAGCACTCTTGACGGCTTGCCATGACACATCTGTAGCACTTCTCAGGTATGTCGTCTTTCAGGTAGGTTTGGTTTCTTCTGGCATGTTATAGAACACAGAAGATAACAGCTTTTCATAGAGCAGCTAAATCCACAGGGATAAAACTCAAAAGCTGGTGTTGAAGCAGAGGGGGAAAGGAAGAAAAGAGTTCAATAGCATGGTTTTCCTTGCAGAGAAGCGACTTATTTACTTTAAGACAGTGCTTCATAAAGGACAAGCTTCAAGGATTTCCAGACAGGAAGACTGGAAGCCTGAGCCAAGGCCTCCACCCTTCCCTAGCTCACGCGTACAATGTATGCAAATGTGGAAAGAAGGATGTGGGATGGAGCGGCAGCATTGCCCTGCACCTCCTGCAATGACAGGAGCAGAGGGCACGGTCCAGAACAAAACTTAAACAGAAGTAGGCCATGCTATATGACTAGGAAATAGAGATAAAACCATGGAGAAAAGGAACATGTGCTAGAGGGGGAGGCAAACCAGCATTTTCAAAGTAATATTTTCCATTAATTGCTAAGAAAGGGAGAGAGCTGAACTGGCTTCAATAAAGTTCTGTGCAACAGCAATGGAGTAGAGAGAGTAAATTTCTGGGATGCCACAAACAGGGAAAACCAAGCAAAACTAGAGGAGGAGGTAAGCAAGGCAGAAGTCTGAAACTGGTTCCTAGCTGTTAGGAGTGTGATGGAGCAGAACTGGAGAGGAGCTGAACACCCTGTTTAGCCCTTTGGCAGCTCAGCATGCTGGGTGATACAAGGACCAGCCGAGATATGCTCCATGAACTGGCAAGAGGAGCAGGCCCTTATGTTTCTCACTAAACTGTTTGAAATGGGCTTATACTCATTGTTCCAAGACAGCACTTTTTACACATCATTTTCCTAACAAGTCATTTCATGCCAGACATTGGCTGATCCCTCTGACAACCCCAGCCCCACACACCAATGAAACAAATTGCAGACCAAGATGTAGGCTGGAAAGATGGTCACTAAGGGTCAACTGCCAGCGCTCCACTGAACTTCGTTGGCGTACAGCAGCCCGCACAAGGCTGCGCTGGTTTTTATGTATTTGTTTTTAAACAGGTAGCAGAACCAAGAGCAGCTCCTGCACAAGCCCCTGTCGACGGTCCCGCACTGCACGGCTGCTGAGCAGGAGACAGAGCTGCTCAGGTCACAGTGCTGCAGAGACAGGCACCATCTCACACACCATCCCTGCTGACCTCTCCCACCAGCCAGCATGACATCAGCTTACAGTGGCAGCAGCTTGTGGAGCAAATTCATTCTGGTAACTTCAGTGTTTGGCTGTCCAGATCCCCCGCCGGTCCCTGCCCTTCTGGCTTGGAGCAGATGCTCAGGCTGCAGTTTCACAGCTCTGAGCAGAGGCCAACGTAACTCTGTCACTCTGGGACAGCATTAGGAAGTCAGACCAGTAAAGCTGGAGGTAAAGATGTGACTCAGATCTCAAAGGAAAAGTGTTTAATCCCTTTCACTTAGAAGTTCCACTCTCCCCTCTGCATCTGGCAGCAGTGTGGATGTTGAAGCTCAGCAGGGCTCTGGCAGCCAGCGTCAGCATCTCTTCCCCTCTCAGCACACCCAGGGCTGGCTGAGGGAAGGGGCATTTTCTATTGGTTTTTGGTTTGGTTTTTTCTTTTTAAAGGCTGCCTATTCTTCTAGAAGGGTCTACAGCTACCACATCTCTCCGTGTTCTGTGTTCAATTTGAAAGCCACACATTTGGAGCTGGAGAAATCCCTGTTGGCATTTGCCAACGTCAACAAATGGTTTGAGTTTGTTTCAGTAAGCTCTGCCATCTCGTATTTTTAATGTGCATGTGGACTAGGACCAAAGCTTTCCTTACTAGCTGGTGTAGACTTCAGACTGCCTGTCATCTATTTCTATAGCTTGGCTGCATTAACTTTTCCTCCCAAACCTCTTGTTTCTGTTGCATGGAATTTATGCTTTTGCTCAGCTGTTGCTGTACAACTCCAGTTCTTTCCAAGGCTGCACATGGCCTTTGGTCATTCTGTGCTCAGTTCCTCTAAGAAAACCTCATCTGCCATACAAAATCTACACTGTTCTGGAAGAGTATCTCGATTACTAGGTAACTCAAGCTTTCTGCTGCCACTTTTCCAAGGGCATGTTAAGAACATGTGCTTTGAGAAACTCATTGGACAGTTACCACCATCAGAAGCAAATCTATTTACCTGGTATCACCTTTAAACCCAGAACTTTGGTACAGGCAGTAGCAGATTTCCTTTTGTGAGGAAGGAGTGAGTTAAGAGGAAGGGCTGTGCTTTTAGCTAACAGGTCTGGAATAGAAAGTGCACGATGGGATCTCTTTGAAGCTTTCTTTGGCATCTTAAGACAATATTATCTTTACATTTGACCTCTCACCCCCAAGTCATGTTTTAAATCTTATGAACAAAACACAATTCATACCAAAACCACGACAATTTAGTGTTGCAATTAATAGATGTCTTTATATCTCCCCCATTTTAACAAGCGGAAGCCAGTGCCTATTTAGTGCAGATTTAACATGCAACACATGCCATAAGTTTTCTGATATTCCTTAGTCCCCAGGGAAGCCACAGATGTGGTGGAGCAAAAGGCAAGTTAAACTACAGGCAGTGGTGAGCACTAAATGGTCCTCAAAAGCTAATAAGCTAACCAACCCTTCCCACTAGTTATCATTTCCTAGAAGTGGAAGCCTCAGAAGAGGAGGCCTTCAGGATTTTCCACCACTCATTCTGTCCTCTCCATATCCCAGGCATCTTTTCATCCAGAGGACAATCATCTCCTGAACATCCACGACAACTAAATCTCTGCGTGACTTCTCCTGTGAACTTGCCACACTAGGACAGCGATCTCATCCCACCCTCCCCAAGAGGGCATCAGCTTCAGAAGTCCTTAAGTTTGGCATTACAGCCACTGCAGTTGTAAAGAGCTTGAGGACCTGATGGTTTATGTAAGAAGCTGCTACCAAGGTTGAAGGTAAAGTTTTGGCAATTAAAATAAATCCCTAAAACACCCCCCAGCACCCTTAAGTGCAGATGTAGCACCCATGGAGTATCTCACTGGGGTTAACAAGTGGCTAACAGCCTGGGAAGGCTCATCTGAAAGTGAAAGGCACCGTTCCTGAGGTTCGATAACAAACCTAGAGAAGCACAGGGCAGGGAGGCTGAGGATAGCTCAGTAAATGGACACTGCACAGCTGGCTGGGAAAAGACATGTGGGATGAGACAAAGCATCCCGAGATCAGCAAAGCTGTTCTACTGAATAGCAGCACAAGAATCGGTTGTTAAGGAGAGGAGAGTTTTGGTAATTAACCTGTGGCACTTCATCAGAACCCTATTCAGCAGAACTTAAAATTTGTTTGTTACCAGCTTTAAAACAATCCTTGTTAATAACAACTGGGGCTTGTTTTGCTATCGCTTTATTTCAACTTGCTCTTTGAATCTGCATTCTCCTGCCAGTCCTGAGCATCTCCCCACTCTCCCCAGCCGCTGCTGCACACACAGCCTGCGCATCGCTCAGAGCTGGGAAATGCGACAAACCATCTCCAGGTCAAGCTTGGTGCCCAGACACAGCCACTGCTGTGGAGATCTCCACCTCTAAGGGCCGTGATAGTCCTAACCACTTGCAGTGGTAACAGGAGCTGAACAAGGAGGAGCGCTGATGAGCCAGGCAGAGGTGGAACACACGGCAGCACCTTCCTCCTCCTTCTTCCACTGATGCTGCAGTGGCTGTCCTCGTGGTGACTGTTCTTGTGCCAGCCCTGCTCCACTTGGGCTGTCCCAGCAGAGCTGCCCCTACAAGGCTTGCCACAGCTCACCGGGAGAAAACAGGACATGCAAAACTGCCCAGAGGGGAAGGCTGGAGCTGGAAGGTCTTTTTTTTGATGGTAACTCTACTTCTTGTATTGCCTTATTTGTGGAGTCAAACCATGCCATTAGAGACAAGATAAACATGTGCAAACAACTGTTGTAGGATCATTAAACGTTATTATGCTGTTCACCTTAGTAACCCCAAGGTCCTGCTCAAGGGTAGCTCTGATGCTCCTCTATCCCAAAGCTGTCTTGACTTCAGCCTGTTCAGAAAAGATTAAGCACTTGCCAGAGAATCATCCCTTGGGGCCTTTGGAGCTGGCAGATGTTTGCAGCAACACAGAAAAGCTCGTTTCAGCTCAAGATCACCTTTTTTTTTTTCCTTCCTCAACTGGAACAAGATGCTGAGGACCTTAAAAAGCAAAGTCTGTGCAAGTGAGAGTCATCTCCTTCCTAGCCAAGGTTCACTAGACCTGTGGTGCTCTGCCCAGGCTCAGCACTTTTGTCAGTCTCAACAGCACAGGACCTTCTGGGCCAACAGTCAGGGAAAGTTAAATATCCAGACAACGGTTTCAATTATTGCTAAAGAGCAACTTCATTTACATACTGGTAACTCTTTACAGATTAACTACGTTCATCCCGATCCATGGATACTTCATCCCCAGTACTATGAAACAAAGAGATAATGGAGCTCCATAATTTCCTTACAAGTGATCCAGCCCTTTCTCACTATCTGTGAGCTGGGGAGTACAGGGTCTCTGTGTTACTGACTGCAGAGAGGCAGCTGGATTATCTCTACTCTTTGAATAAGTCACGTTGTAGCGCTCAGTGAACATTTTCTTTACAGTCTACGAGCTCTTCTCACTTCACTCGACACATGGATCTTATTTAAGCAGGCTTAGTGGTGTGAGGAGTAAAGGAGAACTGGGAATAAGAAGCGGTGAGGGGAAAGTCAGGAGAACGATAAAGTTTCCAAAACCTTAGATTTAGTTACAAGTTTCTAGCAATTTCAGCTCCGCAAAGTACAGAAAACAAGCTTAGGAATATCAGTCTGAAAAAAAGGTAACGATTAACAAAAGCAAACTTGCGGCACAGAAAGGCAAAGCCAACAATGAAACACATGCAAATTTCCATTAACTTCAGTAAAATGAGGATTTTGTCCAGGCTTTAGTAGAGATTTAGCCAAGGAAAAGGCCAAGGAAAACAAGGCACCGTTAGGAATGCCCGTAGTCTTCCAAGCACTGGTTTAAGTGTCGTGTATGGATAATACTGGACTGACTTGAACCTACTCCCACTTGGCAGGGGAGCTAATCTTTTTTCCTCCCACAGCTGTCTATATAGATGTCCTGTCTTTTTTTTTTAATATGTCTAACATCTAATTTAATGCCTATTAAGTGTTCTCAATTAGATATAATTTCATTCAGTTTAGAGGGAAAGAGAGATCTATCAAACACACAGTTTGCTCACACCACAAAAGGAGCATAGAGATGCTCATGAGAAGATACGAACAGAAAATCAAGTCCCCAGAAGGGCTCCTACAAGGCCACTTCTGTGCCAACTAGTGGAGTGTTGCCAGAAGCTGAAGATAAAGCCCACACCAGCCACAGGCAGCAAAGAGTTGTAGAACCTGGAGCGCTCAGCGAGCGTTCTCCAGCTCCAGAAATACGATAGCGCCTACAAAACTTTATAACAACCAAATATCTGAAATGGTTTTGTACAGGACGAGTAATTGATTACATGGGGAAAAAAAAGTTGATCCACTTTTTTTTCTGGTGGGTAAGCTAAGAAGGCAACTCACCAAAATGTCTCATTCCAAACATTTTGAATGTTTCTCTTCAGTTTCTATCTTTTCCTTTTAACTTTTCCCCCGGTATAACTCTGGTTTCAAACAAAACGTTACTCCCGGCTTAACAGGTCATTTTGAAAAAGGTCCTTGGAAGAAACATACCCTTTTTATGGATAGTTTGTTTTATAAATGAATATTTTCCAATGGAAAAAGAGGTCTTCAGGATTTTCCAGACCCCGCCATATGCAAAGTAAATATCGGGATTAATTTGCTAAGTAGACACATAATGACTCCTATCAAATATTCCCTGCTCTGCTGCTTTTTTCTGTCCTCCCAGTGGCTTTTGTACCTGACAGCATCATTCTTCCCAGTCTGTCCCAAACAGCTGAGCCTACCTGTGGAACACCCAAGCTGCCTTCCCAGGCTGTGGGAAACTGAAACCTCTCCCCTTGCCGAGTCTGCTCAGATCAGCCAAGGGTATGGCCACCATTGCTTTGAAACCAGTATAAACCCAGTAAGACTGTGCTGCTCATTCTGTACCGAGGCTGGAGCAGATCGAGGGCACCTCGCCTTGCCTGGGCAATGGCAAGTCCATCAGTTTCCAGTATGTTTAAGAACTTTATTTACACAACAATCTCAGCAAAAGGCAGCTGAAATTTGAGGACACCCTGCGAGCTAAAGGAAGCAAAACTTACCGAAGAGATGCAGATATATTTAGATGAATACACTGGACTCTAGACACACACCTCATGCTACAGAATATATCAGCACAGCCACAGACACGTGCTGCTGGTCTGCTTTTCCAGCCCTGTCCAAATCATTCATATCTATCCCAGTGACAGGATAGCAGAACAGCAGCCCTTGAAACACCTGGATACACAACTTTGAGGCTGCTCCACCCGGTGTTTCGATAGCCTAGCTTTGCATTCAAGGACACCAACGCTTCAGTACCACGCAGAGTCCTCCCTGGCAGTTCTAATTTGTTTGCTAAATAGGGACAGTCCATCCATCAGGCTGTTGGCTTTCAAAAGAGTCATAAAGGTAAGGCTGTATTTTTACCAAACATTCATTTTAAACCCAACTGCTTTTCCTCTATTTCCATACGTGGGTTCCTGTCCAGCAGGGGCACTTGAGGACAGAGGGGTCGCCATATGGGGACACGAGCCTTGCTCCAGGGAGCGAACGCTCTCAATAGAAAAGACTGATGAAGTAAATAGGGCAATAGTTCAAGCAGCCTCTTGGTTCAGCATAAAATGCCAGCATTGCAATGCAGCATGAAGCGTCCCACTGGCTGGGATCTCTGGCTCCCTGCCATGTTTCTGGGTGTTTATGTAGCTACACAGCCCCACAGAGGAGCGAGCACTGCATTAGTGACCTCTTTTTGGTGCCCCAAGTGCCTGTATCTTATGTTGCTTCCTCTTAAAATTAACTCTAGGCAATTCTATAAGCTGAGGGCTGGTGTTCATTATCAGAGATTTTCTTTTTAACACAGTAAAGCTGTAGAGAAAAACAGTCTCATAGTTGGAACGCAAGGTTGGAGACTCAGAAGAGTCGGTTGCTTTACAAATCGTACCGTACGTTTTATCTGTCACCCAGGAAAGGCGGCAAGATCCTTCTGGACAGACTCCTCCCGTACAAGCAAAGCTGCAAATGTTTGTATTGCCACGGGCAGATATAAAAGCTTTGACATACCAAGTGGAAAATGTTGAAGCATTACCTAGGATAACCCAGACTCCCAGCATTACAACAAGGCAGAGGATAATTCCCTAGTTTCTTACACTGGGGAATCAGTCCTGTCATTCCCCAGGCTGCTCCAGTAACCAGTGCTGGGAGCATGAGGCAGATTGGTGGTATCAGGCTGGATTCTCTGGGGACACTCAGAGGCCCTGCAGGGTTTGGGTTTCCCATTTAACAGCAGCCCCCAAAGTCCAGGAGCTGCTCTTACGCCTCTCTCCCGGCCCTGAGCTCAGGCTCCAGCAGCCTGGGTTGGGTCACCCTTGCCCACAGCCTCGCACAAGCCTCAGCTGCTCTTCCTGAGGGACAAAGGACAGCAATTGCAGGTCAGTAGGGGAGAAAATGCCTCCTGTGTGACCCCTGGCCTTGCCAGCAGGGCCAAGCCCATCCCTCTATGCCCACTGCCCTTCACTCCCACTGCTGGGCCCTCCTCGCCCCAGCACACCCGGCTGCCTGGAGCAGAGCCAGGAGAGCTGCCCTGAGCAACCATCAGCTCTTAGAGGCCCCTTTCATCCCAGAACGGCACTAGAGAGGGAGGAGATGAGGGGTGAAGATGAACAGACCAATGATACCACAGCAGAGATGTCATCAACAGGAGGTTTCAGAGCCTCCTGCAGAAATCACAAGGTTTGCCATCTATTATCCTGAACGCCCCATCCCGCAGTAACGAGGGAAACGACGACAACAACCAGCAGCTCTTTGCGCAGTCTCAGAAGAACCATTTGACAGACACAGCTCCAGTGACAGCTCTAAAGCTCATTAACAAAACACGAATCAAAGCCCAAATCCAGGAAGGCCTCCTTCATGGCACGAGACGAACGAGGAGAAATCTCAGAGAGGGTTGAAAAAGCCCAACTTCTGTGAGCGAGCACCACGCTCAGGCCCTTGCTGCCCTCGATCCAAAGCACTTCCCATCAGGAGCAGCCTCTCTCCTCCATATTTGCCATTTTTCATGCTGCTGCAATATAAACAGTAATGGCTATGGGTAAATGTTAGCTTTCAATGACAACCACTGTACATATAGATTTCATACAGTTTACTTTTCGTGTTTTGGTTAAAAGGTCAGAGTAGTGCTCAAATATTTGGAAGAGGCATGAAATTTATAGCACCTAAGAAATTACAGTGCATAGTAAACACACATGCACCCTATTTATATGTCTATACATATAAAGAGAAACAGCACAGCTTTGGCAGTTAATTTGTTCCTGCTAGAAGGCAGGATGGGATTCGAGAAGTCAACTGGTGTACACAGCCTCACCCCTCCAGCTCTCTGGAAGCGCCTTCTTTCTGGGGCACACATTAAGCTAATGCATATTTCTATTTACATTATCTTTACTTAATTAAATGCTGCTTTTCATAGGCACATACTATGTAGCTGACACTCACAGCTCTCCCTCCAAATCGAGGAAAATTTCCTTGCTGTGGCCCCTTCTCCAGATGTTTGTCTTTTAGCAGCAATGCGGGATGAACCCAGCTGCAGGGGAAGCACCCCCACCTCCAGCCCAGGCACACTGGGGAGGTGAACACTCCTGTCCCTAGGCTTGAGGGGGATGAAGGCAGCTCCCAGTACCCCTAAAAACCTCTCTCCTCAGCTCTTCTCCCAGTGGAGGAGCCAGACCCACCGTCTGCTACTTTGCACTCTTTGCTATCAGCAGGCAGGGCACAGGTTTTCCTGACCTCCATACAGGCAGCTTCCCAGTCTGCTGGTGGGCACTGGCTCTGGAGGGGGACACCCCAACTTTGAGAGGTGTTTTCTGCCTCTTACTACACCTATGAGGCTATGGAGGTGTTTAATTACAGCTTCACAAGTCAAGAAGCCCCAGTAGCAAGCAGCAGATATAGTCCCTCTCTGACCCCATGAAAGGGCAGGTTTGAAATCTGTGAGCATCAGGAAAATCTCTCCAGGAGACATGCAGCCATCCGAGAGAGGAGACTACCTCTGGTCACAAGGTATCCACCAGCAGGGCCCTTTAGGTAAGATGGAGAAAGCACCTTAAATAGCCCTCTCCAAGCAGAGTGAAACATCGAGGGCTGAGCCCCAGCACACGTGTGAGCACGGGAAGGGGCAGAGCCGTGTCCTGCAGCGGGGACGTCCCGAGCCCAGCCATCGGGAACAGCATCGACATGAGTATTTCCACCTGGGCCTCTGCAGTCAGCTGGGACAAGGATGGAAACCTGAATCTGCTATCCTGGGAAATACAGTGACCAACCTCCCCTGCAGCCCCTTTCCCAACAAGGGCTGTGTGGCTCCATCCGGCCGATGCGGCAGGAGGTTGCGGGCTCGCCTGGCCTCACTGGCATGTTCATGAGCAACTCTATGAAAGTTTAATTATGATTAATAAAAGGATTGCAGCTGCAGCTTGGATTTGACATAATAAAACTCATTTCTCCAGTCGTTCCAAGAATGACTTAAGTTCACTGTTCTTTGCAACTCAAGCGTTAGCTCCCAAGCAGCGCCCAGCGGCAGGAGCGGCCAGCTCTCCTGACAAAGCTGAGCCTTAAGGTTTTGTGATGTGCACCAACTACATTTAGTGAGCCCACCAAAGCACGAGGATGTTTATTGTTATTAAGAGAAAACAACACATTTGGTTTCCAGAATCGTCTTCCAAAACATTAAATTAGTGGAAAAAGAAGAAAAAAAAGTAAAAGGTCCTGACCAGAATTACAAGGGGTGGGAAAGGCAGCCAGGCCTGGACAAACACAGCAAGTGCAGAATAACACAACGGGGTGAAGATTCCCTCTAAAGTCACTAGTCTGTCATGCTAATAGCTGATTACTGGGATTAGCCTGACAATTGTCACTCTTCACCTACCCATCAGCCGGCCCAGGAGCCGTATCCTCCCCCAGCACGCACCGATCCAGCCACCCTGGTTGGTACCACAAAGCAGGAGTTTGCTCAGAAAGATTTAAAGGTTATCCTAAAGATGAAGCTCCAGTTTCTTTTCCCTCAAATGGAGTTTTATGACTGTACAACCAAAACCTGAGCCGGTGCCACCAGCAGACTTAGTTTCTACCCCTCCTACTCCAGCAGGGCAGCTGCCCTGGTGGCTGAGATGCCGCAGACAAGGGCAAGCTGGAGCTGTCCCTTGGCAGCTTCTGCAAACGCTTTAGCAGCACCTGACTGCTTCTAGGTTGGAAGTTACAGAGAGAAGGAAAAACTGAAAAGTAAGCTTCAGATGTCTTTGCATAGAAAGCATTTTTAAAAAGCCAAACATATCCTTGTAATTGAAATAAAATGTGGTCACTTTGATGTACATCATCTCTTTTTCCTTGGCTTATTCCTAGAATTTTAGTTGGCATAATAACATAAAATATTTTACTGCATAGGGCACTAAAATGAGTGTGTTCTGGCTTCTAGTGCACAGCAGAGCCCTGGCCACCACCTGTGCTCCAAAGGGCAGGAATCCTCCCCCTAGTCCAGGGCACTCCTGTGGTGCCCAACACCAGCACAGACCAGTTGTGGGCCAGCAAGAGCAAACCTGAGAGCTGGGACAGCAGCTACCGCAGCCTGGGCACACACAGCACTGGGCACATGCAGGAAAAAGTGGTGAGAGAAGCAGCTACAGCAGCCCAACGGCATCAACCCAGTTACTTACTGAGTGGCAATAACTGTTGGAGAATCCCTAAGGAGCCTCTCCCTCATCCCACCACTCCCTGGGCAGCCCCAGCTCCCCCAAAGCAGCTCTTACCTGCACCCAGCACCTTCTCTGCAAGGAAAAGGACCCTGAGAAGAGGAGCAAGGCCCAGGGCTGGGTCTGCAGATAAGCAGGGCTGTGTGGGTGGGGAACACCTGCAGGGGTGGGGCAGACCCCATAGGATGAGGCACACCCCATGGATGGGGAACACCTGAAGTGGTCAGGCAGTTGGACCAGATGTTCATTGTATGTCCCTTTCAACTGAAATGTTCTATTCTATTCCGTTCCATTCTTCTATGTGGATGTCCCACAGTCCTTCTGCTTCTTTTAAACACTGCTCAGCCTGCAAACCTCACAAACTGTCCTGCTCAAGGGCAGAGCTCTGCTACAGGTGAAGCAAGAGCTACACTTGCCAGAGGTCTCCTGCAATAGCTGATGGGATGAGCTGCAGCCCAGGGGGCCTGAAGCAGGGAGTAATGGGTCTCCTTGCTGCTCCCAGGGCCTCATCCTCCCCATGCTCTGATTGCAATTGACCTTTGGAATATACATTTTTGCTGGTAAATAGTGGTGCTGCTGTAGCCACAACGGGCTGAGACAATAAGCAATGGAGGAGGAGATGCCAGAGTGGCTCACATGCCGATGTCGATTGCATACGGCCGGGACTGGGGGGGCTTCTTAAAACTCATCCTGCCAGAGTGAGAGCTCAGGAGGTGCTGGGGAAGTGGGGCCGTGCAGCAGGAGAGGGGGCAGAGCTTTAGCCTGGTCCTGACCCAGGAGGGCTTCCCTGGGCTCCGCTGCTGCCAGGCTCCGGCAGCCCCGGGCCCCGTGCAGCAGGCAGAGTCTCCTCGGGGTTAGTCACGTATTTAAACTGTTTTTTGTTTCACAATCTGTTTTAGCTGAAGTGCATTTCTTCTGCTAAAACAGGACTTTGCTTCCCAAGAGCTGCCTGGTCACCAGGTAACTGAGAGAAGGGAGCTGTGGATGCTGAACCACATTCAGAGAGCTGGATGATCGCTAAAGACAGGTCTTAAATGTTTTCAGTATTTACTCTCTTCTGTATACCATTTTTTTTGCAACCAAATTTACAGTATTGTTTTCAAACAAAATAAACCAGGGGCACAGACAGCAGATTGACGTTCCTGAATGATCCTGCCTTTTCAAATCAGTCTGGAAACGCTCTGCCAACGGCAGCTCCCAGCAAACCCGGCTCCCTCGCCTTGTTCTTACGGAGACGGGTACCCTCAAACGCAGCACGTGGCTGAGGGAAGCATGAGCCACGTTCAAGCAGCTGAAGGACTTTAATTAAAGCCAGTGACAAGAGTTTTAAGTATAGAAAACTCTGATCTTCTCCAAAATTATTTGCTCTGCTTGAGAGCTAATGTTCTGCTTTAAGTCTGTTTTTATATGTCTCTTGGACTTGAATTATGGCACATTAATTATGGCCGAGGGCAATGAAGAAGTGTTATTCCTTTACAAAGAAGATGGAGAAATTCCGTTAAAAATAGATTATAAGACAGTGCTGCCAGGCACAGGCGTTTTCCTGCCTCCGCTGGATCCCTATTTTCCATAGACTAAGGAGGAATTTGCTCACAGAACATATGGAATTTTTATATTACTCAGCATAATTAAGTGTAACTGGTTAAATGAGCTCAGTGACTGTGGAGGTCACTAGAACAGCCATTAACTTTTCTCTGCCAAGTGAGGTGGCAGTTGGCCAAAAAATCCTCATCTTCCTCCGCCCCCTTTTTTTTCCTCCTGTTTTGTTGCACAGGATTTTTAGCTTCTGTCGGGAAGGACGAGGAGAAGCTGCGTGCAGGGAACAGCGAAACGCCCAAGTGTGCTGTAGGACGGGACAAAATTTGTTGTAAGGTCTGAAATCAAACCCAGAGCAGCAGAGCCAAGTGGTCCACCGAGCTGTTGCAGGAGCCGGCGCTGCCCGGAGGCGTTGCTGAGCTGTATTGCAGAGGACAGGAGCACAGCAACTCCAAACACCGTCCTCCTCCTTGGGAAGAGGAAAGGAGTTTGCTTTAAAAACGTAATCCCGACAGCAAATGGAAACTTTTGATAATTCACAGATCCCAGTGAGGATGGAACGGGTTGTCCGGAGAAGCTGTGGAGCCTCATCCCTGGAAATGTCCAAGGCCAGGCTGGATGAGGCTCTGAGCAGCCTGCTCTGGTGGGAGGTGCCCCTGCCCATGGCAGGGGGGTTGAACTGAGTGATCTTTCAGGTCCCTTCCAAGCCAAACCATTCCATGATTCCATGATTTCTTTCCTTCTGCTCCAGCAGAAGCGTTCTTAAAATAGCAGCGCTCCTTGGAACTGCTGGGCCACTGTTCCCCTGCTGAGGAGGATGCTGGGGCTGGCTCCCCCCAACACACCCCTGGTCCCCTCCCGCGGTGTGTCCCTGCCACCCCTCTGACACCAGGAAGCCGAGTCACCTGAAAATTCCCTCCTCGAGGGACAGCAGAAGCAGTCGGGAGAGGAGCAGCTCCTCGGTGCAGGTCGCCGGGCACTGCCCAGGAGGAGGGAGCCGGCAGCCCCGGGAGCTGATCCCCCGATCCCGCGAACCGCAGAGCGGCTCCGAGGAGCTGGGAATGCGCAGATTGCCTCAGGTCGGCTTGGGGAAAGGGCCGGTCATAACCTCAAGTTTTGTTGGCAGGATGCTGGTAACTAAATACTGCTGCAAGGCTGCTCCAAAATTGTCTTCCTATTCCTCTCGTCGCCTGTAGCAGTGGCCCTGCCTCTACGATCGATAGGTCTGGAGGTCAGATTATATTAGCTCTGGTTTCTTCCTTTATTATGCCTGTAGTTTAAATTTCCCAGATATTTTGGCTGGAAAGTAAGGCCAAAGAGTAACTTTGGGAAGAAGGTTCGTTGTTGGTGCTGCGTCTCCTGGGTGCAATACAGACTGGAGGTCAGGGATGCTCTGACTGTGCTCACAGCTCATACCAGGAGGCTTGGGGAACCCCCAGTAACCTTGTCAAAACCCTCCTGCATGTGGCCAGTAGCCCTGAACCTGCAGGACACGGCCTTTTCAATCAGCCAGCTTGAATGCAGCGATGGCACCGGGTCAAGGCGGTACCTACTGCCCAGCTTCTACTCCCCCATGGAGCACGAGGCTTCTCCTTGCCCACGGCTGCCACGCGATACCGTATCCCACTGGCGCTCCCCTCCGGCGAGGAAAACCCACCGGGTGCTCCACGTGAACCAGCCTTGCTCACCAGCCGCCGGCACAGCCCCAGGAAGGATTCATCTCACAAAGTCACAGAGGTCTCCCCTGTGCCTCTGAGTCACCCCGACTTGCCTTTATTGTCAGAGCGTGTGACTCATCTGACTTCTTAGGGTAGGCTGCTTTAAGACAGGAAAAGCACCTTACAGAGCCTCTTTATTTCCATTGCCTGTAAAGCCCCACATGATGTGCTCCTACGTCTGCATCGGCACTACCGATACCCCTGAGCAGGTGAATCCCGCAGCAGAGGAGGTGAAATGAAGGCTGAAAATGGTAAGAACTACTGAGAACCTCAGCAATACAAATACAGCAGTTTATTGGTTCAGAGAAAGATGCAGATAAGTTGCTGATAATGGTAGAGACTAATGAGCAAAAGGTAAAGATGCAACTTCTGTTCTGGTTCTGTCCTCCCAGCAGAACTGGGGACCTAGGCTGTGGTTCTGCTTTGCTTGCTTAGGGACCTCCAGACAAATCATTCCCCTTCTTCGTGTCTCAATTTCTCCCTCAGTGATACAGGAATGATAAAAATTAACCAACATCTTTGTAAAGTGGATTGACTGAGACCAGTAAAGAGAGGACAGGCATTTTATGACAGGAGAATTATAATCTGTGAAGCTTTGTTGGCTTTCGAAGCTTCATCAAGTGTCACATCCATGGGTTACTCCTGCGCTTGAAAGTCAACGCTCTTGGCCAAGATGTATTGTCTGAAGTTTTCCCATCTTGCTTAGCTGGAGACTGGAAAGAAAAGAAATTCGATGATAATAGAAAAAAGCTGCAGGGCCCAAGGTCATTAAAAACACCAGCTCTTTGCACGTTGAGCTAAACCCCCAGCGCGAGGCGTTCACCCCGCTGTGCGAGGGGCTGGAGCCGGGGGAGCTGTGAATCGCAGGCAGCCCGGCCGGGGCAGCGGGCTCTGCACCCAGCCTGGGGTGGGGATGGCGGCCGAGAAGCACCTGCGGCAAGAATCCTCGGTGGCGGGGCGAGGGGGATCGAGAGCCTGCACCGGCACCGGCCAAGACTGCTGAGGCTGCCAGGATTTCTTGGAAGAAACGAGCAGTGTTCGTGCATCGGGCAAGCCCAGCTCTGTCCAGCCCGCTCCATCGGGTAGGTTCATGTACCAGTCCCCCATCTCCTCACTCTGGATTCCGTGCTCATCAAAGGTTATGGGAAAAGGAAAACAGGCCCATAGCAACCAGACTAACACAGCCGGGTGGTATCTAAACATCGAGCCCATGTAGACGAGAGCAAAGAGAGTTGTTTGGGGGATTACACTTCAGGTTTCCATGGAAAAAAACTCCCATAGAACACACTTCCAGCTGAATTACCGTGTAAACTGAAGAGAGGTTTCAGAGCTTCGGCTTGATGTGTTTAATGAGTATTATCTAGCTGCTGCCAGCACTTTCCAATCTCAAAATTTAGCTTAGCTGTATTTTCTCCAGAGTCTAGAATTCTGCCCGTATTTGCTTTAAAAATAATGAAGGAACAAGAAATGGCCTCTGCGGTTTTTCAATCATGTGCTTAGCGATCCAGAGTGAAAACAAGCAAACAAATGTGCTGGAGGTAGAAGCAGGGAGAGCGCTGAATGTGGAGGCTTCAGAGCTACTTACAGCATGAAAACGTTGGTTTCTCTTCAGAAATGCTGCACGCAAAGCACATCCCAACTCACTCCGAGAAAATAATCACAGAGGAAATAGGAGCAACAATCCCCACAAATCAGCAAAGCCGGCTCATTACAGATGGTGGCAGGAAGACAAGAACTGTCGTCGTATTTCTCCAATGTATATTCAAACTGCTTCCGAGTGCCGTGGTTCAAGGGGAATTCAGCTCAACTTGGGAAGATCCCTTCTCTGCTGAGAGAAGCATCATCTCCTCCCAGCAGCTCAGGGCAGAGCCATGAGTGTGTTTCAGAGCAGCCTGGATTAAGCACAGAGAGGAACAGCTCTGCCTTGGCAAGCGAAGGGGCCAGATGATTTTTAAAGACTTTTTTTTTTTTCTCCTTACCTCCAGTATTTGAAACCCATTGGGATCTCCAGTACATCAAACTCTGCTGAGATCCAGCCAGTGAGATTTCCCAGGTCAGTGAAATCTGTTTTCTCACCCAGCGCTGAACTCCAGGGCCAGAATGAGGTGTTGTGCAGCAGAATTACTGTGCTATTGAAAAAACCCAATATTATTCATATCAACTTGACACCCATTTCTGGCTGTGAGTGGCAAGTACTGTACAGGATTCTAGGGTATATTTTAATGGCTAAATAATAAATTCTTCCTTGCTTTTAAAAACATGGTCTGAAGTAATCTGCGTATTTTCATGCTATTCAAAATGGGCTAATTTTCGAGAGATTATGAATACTTCCCACATTCATATATAACTGATGGTGGAGAGAAAAAGAATGAGTATTTGGTATGACTGTTGAACAGTCACAAAAGTTAGGCCCATAGTGGGTTTTGCTTCTTCTGTGATTCAATCGGAAATAATTCTTCTCATAGCTCCCTGCCAGTTCCTCCTCCTCCCCCTTCCCCCCTCAGCAGCACATCACAACCTCGCTCACAGGGGCTCCTCACGCTGCTGCCAGGGTGTTTGGGGATACAATGACACTGCTGCCTTCTCCCTGCCAGGGCACAGGTCACCCCAGCGCCAGACACGAGCAGCTCGGAGAAGGGCTGAGGTGAAATTCAGGATAACCCTGCTCACAGATCCCAAGTACGACTGAAAGAGCCAGAGCAGGGTCTACAGGAGTGCAGATGTGTGGAGAGCTGCCAGATGTTGTTACGGCAGAGCGGGAAGGGTCTGTGCAGCTGGGGGTAAAGTCTCTGCTTTGGTCCCAGCTGCGTACAGGGGGACAGACAGGAGACGGGGTGGTGAGAGCCCCCATGGCCACATCCTCCTGGATAGCAGCACACGCTCCTACACCCACACCCTATGCTCCACACCCCTTTGGTGGCCCAGGCTGGTCCATACAGGAACCAGCTGGGCTCAGAAGGCCCAGCCCTGCCTTCACAGTTAGGGCTGCAAAGGTGGGCTGGTGAGAGCCAAAGCTCATAACAGAGGATGATGTTTGAGCACAAGCCACATGTCCACCATGTCAGATTTCATTGATAATTGATGGTTTAAGAACTTCAACCTTTGCTCACCTTTTACCAGTTTTGTCCTTCTGCTTCTTATTTGTACCCTGCAATAGATAAGTAGATAATAATAGACAGAAAATTTTTATAATAGATAGAAATTTTTTATATTGATAGAAATATTTTTTTCAACCATTTATCCTCTGCATCCCATCTCCTGGCAGGCAGGAAGCAGGAATCTGCCTCAGATCCCATTTTACTGGGATAAAAACGGAACTGCTTTTTATGTCAAATGGAGACTTGCTCTCGGTGTGAGCCAGAAGCTCCCGCCGGCAGTGGGCTCACTGTGGGCTCCACTGCATCCCCATGAGCTGCCCAGCCACTGGTCCTGGTGCCAGTGATGGCCACGTGCTGCCCAGGAGCATCCCAGGGGCGCATCCTGCAGGGCAGGCCCAGGGTCATGCTCCAGCCTGGCATGGTGCAGGGTTTGGTACTCCCACGGGGAGAGAAGAGCAGGGTGAGGGCCTTTCAGGGTGGAATTTGCTATGTATCACCATGTCCACTATACACACTGTGAGATTTATGCAAGGTAAAGCCAAGAAAATACTCCCAGCTGAACAGTGCTCTTGACTCTTACCTTTAAACAACTTCATAGCCAGGGATGGATTTTTTCCTCTCCCTCTTCCTGTGCTTTTCATGATCGTTTGTTAAATATATCAGGACCTGCTCTTTACCTTACTGAAGCTCTGAGACCTTTTATGGCTCTATTCCGTCCTGGCATTCTCCAAATAAATCACTTTATTCACAACAGATCTTACGAGCAGGGGTAGGAGTAACACATGGGCAAGGCAAGGCAATCCCATCCCATCCAGGCAGATGTTGAAAAGATCTGCTGGAAAACACCCTGAGCAGCTCCAGCAGTCCCTGGACACAGCTGCACCGAGACCCCCAGCCCAGCAGGGACGTCCGAGCCTCTCCATGGACGCAACAATTGGATGGGAAAACTGCCACTGGCTGATGTGTAGACGGGAGGATCGTCTTCCAGTTTAAGCTCTACCTTCACTCCAGGTCTGAAACAAAAATAAGAATAGATCTGAGGAAGAATTAGGCCTTTTAAGCTCAATTAAAGCTCAGGCAGAATATTAAGATCTTCATACTTGGCACACGAGTTAAGATCACTTGATTGCTGGAAATTTATTCCAAATTAACAGTGAAGTGAAGGAGTGGAGAATTAATCCAATGATGTGGGCTTGGACCAGTCAATCATTTGTAATTATGATCTTCTTGTCTTTTGTCAATATGCATATTTAAAAATTAATTCTGATGCTTTATTCAGATATGACAGCGAAATTGCCAGAGATTAACAGGGGAAATGAGAGGCCTGCTCCATTTAAAAAAAAAACCAAACCGCAACAAACCCACCCCACGCAAACTGTGATATTTAAAGCAGATAATGTTATTTAAACATTAAATACACAGAAAGAACCTACCCCACGGCATCACATTTGTTATCTTGATTGTGTGAACACGTGAATAAATAAATGTATTCAGTCTAAAAGGTACCGAAATCAAGTTAACACGAAACATCTGTGGGTCTTGAAGCCACCACTGACGTCTGAAACTAGGAAGTCCCAATCTCCAGATCAAACCTGCTGTTACATGAGAGCCAAGCACATGTAGTTTAGATAAAAGGATTTAGAATATGAGAGTTCCAGAAGAATATAAAATGCCCAGAGAAAACCCTAAAGTCAGTTGCAGCTAATTGAGCAGATGTTCTGAATCATTGCTCCTCAAATCCACACTCAAGATAGTCTCTTTTCCAGGTAAGATTTCCATCCACAGATCCTGCTTCGCTCTTTAGCTTTTAAGGACAATACAACCATGGCTGCGGCTTTTATTCGAATAAAATATTATTCACTGATTTAATTGTTTTACTGAAGTGCACATTTTTAATGGGAAAAGCACTGGACGGAGAACTTGCCCAGGCAGATCCCACCCCCAGCACTTGGGGTCCTTACCTCGAGCTGTCGTTCGAAGTGACGTCGCTCTGATTTCCTTCTGCTCGTTCCATCTGCTTTCAAACACCCCCCACCCCTGTGGGTTGCTGCTGCTCCAGAATTAGCAATCCCATTTTATAACTGATTAACTGAACCCAAGCCGGTTAATTCCCAGATTTGTTTAACTCAAGGCCGGCTGCTAAAACCAGTGACCTGATGGGCAGAGAGAGAGCAAATGTTCCTCCAAACAAACAAACAAACAAACAAACAAACTCAAGGCCAGACAAGGGGTCTCTTCTCAGGTGTGGCGTGATCCAGAAGCACCCAAAGCCACCTTTTTCAGTGTGTTTAAAGAACGAAGTAAGACCCAAAATATCCAGTGGTGAAACTGTACGTCTGAAAGGCATTGGGAAGGTTAAAATATGGAGTGCTTTTTTTATAATAACATTCTAGTCCAATTATTTCAGCTTCTTCTCTAAATAACATCTCAATGGTTGATGACAGTAAATGGGGCCATCAAAGAAAATTTGATACGTGTTCTTCTGGTAAAGATGATGAAAAAATAAGCAGCCTATGCCGAGGCAGAGTCATAAGTGATCAGTAAAGAAAGCTGCAAACAAAACTAATGGAAGTTATGAATATATGAATAACCGAACAAGAAGTAAAAGCAAAGCGCGTGATCAATACTCGGCAGGGAAGGAAAGCAAGGAGGTTAACGTGCCCTTTTCTGTGAGCCCTCACCAAAACACCAGCAGCAAACAAGTGCTTAAACCCTCAAAAGGCTAAGAGGTTTTCTACGAATTGTGTGTCCAGGGAGGCTCATTAAACGGTACTGGAGGATTCTCAGGGAACTGGACAGAGCAAGTGCAGAGCCACCTGCAATCATCTTGAGAACACGTGCGGCAAGGGCGGGGATGGGGCCACAAACACTGCGGTGATGGAGGGACAGATAAAGCACTTTTGAAGAGGAGGACCTGAGAAACAAGTGCTAATGCCTCTAAGGAAGCTGTAAAATAATTGTCAGGGGTCAGGGCTGTGCTGGCCAGCAGACAAATGACAGATGCTCTCTATTAACTCCTCTCCCTTCCCAGAAGGAACACATGGATCAGGGTTGAAGGTAGAACAGATGGAGTACTCCTTAGACATTGGCCATTGAAGAAGAGGAATCGACCCTCACGATCCCTCAGCTTTACACTGAACGCACCGTACACGGGATGGAACCCCTCCCTGGTCAGTTTGGGGTCCCCTGTCCTGGCTGCTCCTCCCTGCAGGTGCCACCTCTGATTCACTGCACCCCAACGTGGGGCACAAGGTTGAACAGTGACCTTGGTCTGCACGGGAGCGAGTTCAAGCCAGGGCCTTTCTGCACCCCCCCAACCTTCGGTAGGAACTCCAGACATGGAGCATTTTCAGTGCTGGAAGCAGAGACTGTCTGGGAAAATCTGCCATTAACTTCAGAGAGTGCAGTCAGGGTGGAGAGACTGAGCTGGAAGTGAAATCACTGGACAGAATTAATTCTGTTCTAACTCAAACCAAGACAATAATTAAAAGAACCAGTCCGTAAATACATAGAAGAAAATTAGGTGATAACAAACAGCCAATATGGGATTGCAAAGAAGCAGCAGGTTAGGAAAACCCAGTTATCTTCTTCCACAGGTCTTATTAAAGACGGGGAAAAGCAGCACATGTGGTATCATGATTTACAAGAAACACAGCACAGAAAAATGTACCAAAAAGGTTGAAATGCGAGCTCAAAATGAGGACTGCATCACTGCTACAGGCAGCAATGAAACCCCCCCTTGGTCTGCAGCAGGGACTAATCTCCTTGGGGATAAAATTGAAAGGTGGTAACCCAGTGGAAGGGATTGTGGAAGCTTTGGAAACGAGATTGGAGTTCACGCTGATCTACATCCCTTGGAGAAATGATTCAGTGCAGCACACGACGCTGTTTTACAGAAGAAATGTCGATGGCTGTAAACAAGACGGGCAACCACGGGCTCAGCAGCATTTCTGTACACGAGGATCTGGGGATTGCAGTGGGCAGTCAAATGGGGTTTTTCCAAGAAAAGAGAAGAATGCCAGAGGAAATTAGAATGAGTTCACCGTTATGTAAGAGGCTGCTGCCAAAAGGCAGAGAATAAGCTGTCTTTCATGTCTATTGTGGATAGAACAGGAATAATGAAGTGCATTAAAGGGAGGAAGAAATAGGAAGGAATAAGCCTGACATCATGAACCATTTTCTCATCATAAAGTTAGCAAAGCACTGACAAAGTGTTCAAGGGAGATTGTGGCATTTCCCTCCAGCTGGAGTTTTAAAGGACAGGTCAGATCTACCTGGCAGAAATGAGATAATCTTGCAGTGACACCAGGGGATGGACTTCTCTGGGTTCCATCCAGAGCTAAGTGCTCACAGAAGGGTGATGAAACGGAGCATTGATATGATTTTCAGAGATAGGTTTTGAGGCCTCACTTCAGGAAATCTGGATCCAATCCCATGAGAGTGGCCACTAGATCTTTCACTGAGTGCACTGAGATGGTGACAAGGTAGCCACAAGCCTGTGGTTTCAGGGTGTATTTGCTGTGCAGAGAACTCCATCCAGCTTTCCTGGAACTCACTATTCTAAAAGATAAAACTCACTCTTTATATCCTCAAGAGGAATGTAAAAATTTCTCAATCCCATGTAAAATGATTAAAAGCAATTCCAAATTTTGCAGGCTCAGGGCTTCTAATACAAACCAAATGGATATTTGGTAGAATTTGGCTCAATGAATCTGCAGGAAAGCAGAGTGGTAAGTAACATGACATCTGCTGTTGGCATTAGTTAAGTGCAGACACTGCATCTCTAAATCTCCAAACCTTGCATGAACCAGTAATTTTTAACTGGGACAAAACACTGGAATGAGAAAATCACCCTGAATTGAAATGTTTCTATCCGTGATTCCATAAAGCAGCCGCACTGCCCCCAGAGCCTTGCTGAGGTGCCAGATTATCTTCTCCTACTGACAATTAACATTTGAACTAGCTGCTAATACAACCAGGAGGTTGACTCACGTTAATAAAGTGAAGATGAAATAAAGAAAGAAAAAGGCACTGAACTCATTAATATCTTCCAAGATCTGCTGTGAGTCTTTAGTGTTTGTCCTGATGGTATGAGGACAAAACGACCTTCAGCTTCCTTGGGTAACTGAACAGGAACAGGTTAATATGAGATGTTTTTAAGACGGATTTTCACTTCCACAGATTGTACATTTTACTAAAACAAGAGGCCTCTAAGCACGTACTTTTCAGACTCTGTGTATCTCTGAGGTAAGAAGCTGGCATCTCCCTATCAACACTGCAATTCTCTTCTCTACGAGGTGGCCGGACCGAGCGCAGGCTGGGGAGGCCGGCCATTGCTTTCGTCAGATGTGGACTGGAGCAGAGGTACCAGTCAAGAGTCCCAGCCTGTCAGGTTTATTTGCAAGTGAGGATAGTTGTCCAGATATGCCTGACGTTATTATTGGCTGAAAATTCACCTTGTTGATTCAGCTAAATCTCCTGTCGAGCTAAATGGGAATTCTGCCCGAAAAAGAGCTGAGAAGCTGGCACCCACTGGAGTGGGATAAATCACACCCCAAATAAGAATGTCCGGATTTTACCCTGAGGCCCAATTGGCCTTGAGTCTGGATTCATAAAAACGGCCGAAGACAAGCCTGCCAAAAATTCTGGGACCAACGCTCAGCCAGACCATTAAACTGTGTATCTCTAGTGCCCTCCCTCCAGTGGGTGAGCGGTGCGGGAGGAATCCCTGCGGAGGTCTCAGCGGTGAAACATCCTCCTGTAACACATTTAGTGTCACGAGATGCAAACTTCACATCTACAAAGGGGGAAAACACACCCTGAGCAATGAGAGCTGCCTCACGCTTTGTGCCAGGGATGGGCAGGGAGAGAGGGAATTTTCCCGACTCCTCTTTGGCAGTAAATTATTATTCTCCAGGCTTGAAAGAACACAGGTAGGTAACGAGTGCCTTGGGCATGGGCTGGTTCAAAGCCTGACAGTAACTTCGTGTGACTGCAGAGGCCACGTGGTGGCTGGTGAGAATCAGGGTTGTCTTTCCCGTGGAAAAACAGAGAGTTTCTTACCTTTGTCTTCAGCGCTTGCACAGAAGAGGGTGCAAATCCCATGCCTGGAAAGCAGGTAGGTCTGGTAGATAAGTAGGTGAGGCAGGAGCCCAAGAAGTTTAGATTTTCCTATGTTAACAGCAGAAAAGCAAGAATCAGAAGGAAAAATACCCAACAAACAAACAAACAAACACGAATAGAAATCGTTATGGTCAGAGCATTGTAATTCCAAGAATGGTGTGGTGGAGTTTAGTGTGTGAAGAAATAGAACAACGCCCTTCTTCCTAAAGACCCATAATTACAGCACAATTTTTGAGAGAGGCCTATTCCAGGACTAGAGTCTAATTTCAGACAATCTTTCACTTCACCATTCCTGATGAGGACCAGAGAACCCTCGCTTTTCTAACGGCAGTACTTCTGCAATAAAGCAAAGGAAGAATAGGAGAAAAAAAACATTAAAACGTTAAAAGCACGATGCTCACGGTCCTCCCCAGCGCCCCAACTGCTGCTTGGCCAAGGGCCTGCTGGCCTGGATTAGTAAAGCACAAAGCTGGCAAACACAAACTGACAGATTTTCCAATTACAAAACCTCCTCCCACTTACAAACTGTATCCCAGAGATTTGAACTGAGAATTGCCCTCCGGAGGAGTACCCCGCTATGTTTTGCTGGCATAAAGAGAGTCAAATGGAGCAGGACTTACAGCAGTTACATCCCTCTTACTCCATTCCTCATCTACAAAACAGGACAACAGAACTCCCCCCACACCTCACAGGATGCTCAAAGATAACTACAATAAATCAATCCTGACAACTTGATGCACTGGGGCTTACAACACCTAAAGCGACAACAAATGTTTTAAAAGCCCTTCTAATTCCATAGATTGTGTCTGTAAAATTTTTTGGTTGTGAAAGAGATGCTATTTAACTATATTAAATTTGAGAAGTACAGCAAAGGATGTGTCAACTTACACAGACAAAGGTACTGAGACAGGGCTACCTCCCAATGGGACCCACGTCGGGGAAGAGCCTGCCTGTATGCACCACCCGAGAGCTGCAAAGGCAGTGAATGACCCAGGGAAAAATAATTTAATGTGCTTTTGGATTGCACAGAGAAAACAAAGAGACTTCCTAGTAAGGAAAAAAAAAAAAAAAAAGCTGATCAGAAATATTCCAAATTTATACAAAGGCTATAGGGCTTTGTACAAAGGTTCCCTGCTGCCCCGAGGGATGCCCAGCACCCCCAGCACCCCCCAGCTAATCTGACAGGCCATGGCCATGAACCCATCCCTGTGACAGGAACAAAAACCCAGCCTGACAACACAGGCAGGCTGATAACCCGGGAAAGGGATTGCTGCTGATGTTGTGGGAGACCGGAGGAGGGAAGGAGGAAAGGAGGAAAAAAGGCATCCTGAGCCGAGCTGCGGCGGCCCACTGCAGCACAGCAGGCATCAGAGGTACATCAGGTATGGTGCAGGCCCACCCAGTGGAGAAGCAGGCAACAGCAAGGCCCACTTACTCCGTTCCTTCAGTTTTTGCTCACAGGCTCCATGCAATATTCAGAGCAGACACTTCAAAGCATCTCTGTGAAGACAAAGTGGCTGAAAGCTTCTCCAGGTACATCAGCTGGCACAGAGAAACCATGCTCGCTCTTCTGCAAACCCTGCTTATGCGGTACAGGATCATAAAACCTGGATTGGAGGAGACCTTTCAGATCATCAAGCCCAACCATTGCCCCAGCACCACCAGGGCACCACTAAACCCTCTCCCTCAGCATCTCATCTCCACAGTTTTGAAACCCCTCCAAGGGATGGGGACTCCTCTCCCGCTGTGAGGATGAAGGAACATCTGGCTTCACACAACACACCAAATCAGCCTCCTTCTCTGCGGCTTCCGAGGGTATTCATCCATCACTGAGCAAGAAACAGCCCGAGGAACAGATGCCAGCACCAGCACACAGAGAAAAGGTGTAAAAGCACAAAAATAATGTGCTGCTTCGACAAGGATGCGCTACAGGAGTTACTGATGCGTACAGAAGCAGTGCCTACAGAAACAAACTGACCTGCTGTCAGCAGCAAAGCAAGTGACCTGAAAAACAAAGTCACTGTTCAAACATCAACAAACTGAGACAAGAAATGGATGAACTGGGAAAGGTAACTTCTAACTTTTGTAGAATAGGAAGTAATTTCAAGACTGGATGTGGTAACAAAAGTGGTTTTGAAGCAGCAAAATCAGCATTCAGTTTTGAAGGCTTTAAGCTGAGTAACATCAAAATGTGGAGGCAACGAAGGAAGTAATGTCAGTACTTCATCTGCAAACTAGATGTTAACAGACTGTGGGGGACAGTTCTGATTTAGAAAGAAATAAGAAAAAAAAAGTTCTACTAAATTTGAAAGGCAAATGTAGGAGTAGAGCTACAGCACAGAATCTTGTCGTTCTCCGGGACGAGAAGATCAAACCGTCTGAATTGTAACTGAAAATGAAGCAAGATCTAGGACAAAACAGAAAAGAAGTTCACTGCTAAATTCTCCACCACTGAGCTAAGAGCACAAACCACTCCTGAAACTCACTGGTCAGACCTCACTGCTGGAGGAGAACATCTAGAATGCTCTACTGCCAGAGCAAGGGCAACATCCCTGGCTAAATAAACACCTTTTCATACGGTCTTTCCAAACTCAGCAGCTGCGTTGCCAGTGCTACACTGGGACAAGCCAATTTTAACATTTTTCCTGTGCACTTAGTTTGCTTGTGCTGTGGTGAGAGAAAAGGTTATTTCTGGCAGTGGCACACACCGGTAACCACCCTACAGAACCAGTGCGAGCGCTATCGAATGAACCGCGCCCGCCCGCGCCAGGTGAGCTGAATTAGCAAAAATACTTCACAAAAATACTGCATTTGGGTATTGGAATCTGATGTCCTCACAAAAGTATGTAAGCATTTATACCAACCACAATTCTGTAATTAATTAGGCCTCATTAGTGGTCACTGTGATTTATTTGCACAAATAGAGGACATCACGCTCTTCATGAAGAGTGAGCACCTTGTGCACCAGGGTCTCCTATCCCAAACACATCAGAACTACCAAGGGCAGAGTAAAATGTTTTGCTAAACAAAAACCAACTGACCGCTTTTCTTTAGGAGGGTAATTCGTAGTAACACATCGAACCAGAAAACTACCTGGGCTCTTGAGTTTGCTTCTGGAAGGAAAATGAGTATTTTTGTGTGTGTGCATGTTTTCAAGTTGCCTGCAAGAGCCACTTACAGCATGGAACGCAACTCAGAACAGGTTTGTGCACCAGTCTTTGGTTCGTAAAGGCTTTACACACCACACTCCCCACAGCTCCCAGTGACAGAAGCAAATGCTGGCTCTGGCCACCAAAGGAAGACCTTGTCAGCAGCTTCCAGTGGCACCAGGAAGATATTCTTAGGAGATCTAAGAGAAGAGTGAACAAAAATGCGTGCTGAGCTTTTGGATCATTCGCTCACCTATCAGTAGGGTGAAAGCTTTCCTCTGGAGATACAGTCCAAGTCTTACCACAAGGTGTTAACCCAATGGGTCTGACCATGGTTCAACTCCTGGAGTCTGCAAATAGATCGCTCCACGGACACGACAGACGAATATCAGACCGATGCCTGGGGTAAATTCGATAAAACGAAACTCCCTGGATTAAACTGCTGAAGGTCATTATTATCCAGCACTTTGTGAGAGCTCTTGCATTTCCAAGGCAGAGAATTACTATCTAGATAAGTAACTTCCTCTTCCCAGCAGGAGTTAAAATATGTCTGTGTTCTTTTCTCCCCTATTTTAAGAACTACTAAGCATTTCTGTGGAAAAAAAAACCAACAAACCAAAACCCAAACATTTTTGCTTTCCCACTTCTCATGCCTCTAAGGGACTGACATCCCCGACTAGATTATACTTCTCCTGTCAGACTAAGTACTTGTGACTGAAGCAAGTATCAAATCCACTGACCAAACACAGTCTGATGTACAATTTTGCTTCAGCACTGAAGTTTCTAATTTAGTAACTGAACTCTGTTAAAAAAGAGATTAGAAAAATCAAACACCTTTTTCAAAATTTAAGGAAAATTTAATCAATATGCCTTAAATTATTTTACAGTAACTACAATACTGACAAGCATAACATCTCCAAAATGGTGCTTTTCTTGGAAGTACTGCAAAGGAGATTACTCTTCATCTACTAGTTTGTGCACCATTAAGAAACTCTAGTTGAAGTCACCTTCAGAAATCCAAGTTAACGTACAGCTACTCAGACATCCAAGTGTATTCATACTTCAAGTGTGACAGAATTACAGATCCCTTTAACTTTCCAGATTCTGTTTAAGTATCTTAAATCCTGAAATATTATCACATTATATGAACAAATAAATGAGACCAAATAGCTTAAGATACATTTCTTAAAATACAGAAATGACTCTAATTGCTTGTGTTCATTTGTGCATTTGGCTTTTGGTAAGAGAGGACAGGACACAAGGAAACTGCAGATTTATTTAGAGTACCCCAAATCTACGGCATCTGCAGCCCAGGTAACCTTTTTCAGATAAAAATCTACCGATTTGTAAATGCAACCCTTCCCCCTCCCTCACTCCCCTAAAATAAAACAAAAAAAAAGCCAAAATAAACAAATAAAAACCAAAAAATACAACCCTCAAATAAACAACCAAAAATTACTTTTCTAAAGACAGAGGAATGGGAAAGAAATTCCATTAACTTGATAAGCATGGACACTTATTAAAGCTCTAGACACCTCAGGTCAATTGGAAACAGTATTCAAAGTCCTAAAAAAAGTGAACACGAGACATGTGTTTTCCTTGTTCCAGGTGATTCAGAACAGGTCTAGGTTTTGAGACAGCAACACTATACAGCTGTTTGCAGCTGTTTCTGGTCCAGCTCCAGGTTCCCAGCTGATGTTTGGATTTTGGTCCAGCAGTGCGGACAGTCCATTCAAAAGACAGAGATGAGGGCGAAGACTCCGTAGAGTAAAGCACAGGGGTAGGCTACTAGAAGCTGTTGTCCTTCCATTGCTAAGGCAGAAATAAAGATTTTGGAAGCAGAGAAGCTGCACCAGCCAATGATTCCGGCCGTGAGAATAATCCCCATCATCCCCCTGCAAAGACAGAAATAAAAAGAGAATTCCTGTAAGACTTGTGTGTAAGTGCTTCTAGAAGCTGTAACTGGACTCCTCCTGACACTCTGCACAGATTCTAAGATTGACTTTGGCTTTTATAGTTGACATTAAATGAAATAGTTCCAGTAAAGACTTCAGAACGTTATTATTCAGCTATGACAGCATAAAAAAAACCCCACAAAAATTAATTTTGAGCATATGAAACAAAACTGTTGAATAAATCAACTGTATCAAGTTCTTTTTTCTCGGTCCCTAATTTCCTCTAGCTATGAGTAATCACACTGATTTTCTGTTTCTCAAAGTCACATTTACATCTTAAATGATAATTACTTTTAGAATTTATAGCTATTGAGATTCACCATCGAAAACAAATGGTATTGTTCTTTGAGTCTATGTATTTAAAAGCTGTTAATTGACTTACAGATAAAACCAGATCTGCCTATTCGGTCCAAAAAACACTTCAGAGTGTTGATATGGACGTTTTCACACCAACTACAATTTCCTCTCGCGTTCAAGTTATATGCAGCTTTATCACTGAATATGAAAATTCCTTTTAATGACTTCTTCCACCAGCCAGGAGAGGAACCTATGGCCAAAGGACAAGGTTTCTGTACTTACTGCAAGGAAAACACAATTGCAAAAGTGGAAAGGAGGATCATGGGGAGGAGACAGTAGCCCAGGACGCTGGCCACGCAGCCGAACGAGACGCCCGTCACGCTCATCAAGTTCAGGAGGCAAAACATCCCTAAGCAGCCGATGGCACTTATTCCGTACACGTAACCAAACTGGATCTTACCAGCCTGCAAGGCAAGCAGAGGGAGGCACGTGAGGCACCGGCACAAGGGATGATTCCACAAACAGCGGGAAAAGGGATGAAGTTTTACAGGGTATCTTCATTTTCCCCGCTGTCCCCTCCCCACCCAGTTCCTACCCTTGTATCCGACAAGCAGCATCTTCCCACAACTGGAATTCCAAGACACCCGTGTTCCCCAGGCACATCCATCCTGACTTTCCCTCTCCTGATGAACTGATACGGATCGAATTGTTATTCTTTGATCCGGGCTGCAAAAGCCTACGGATTCTCCAGGGCTTAATCCACTAACTTCTTACAGCAGTTGATTACTTGCAACAATAATCTCGACAGGACTAGTACATAAAGTCCAAAAAATTGTAATTCAGGGACTTCTTGGCAAATCCTTTAATTTGTGACAGACTCCACAACGGTAAGTGATAAAACACTCCCTAGAGGAGCAGCAGCTGAGCTGTAAAGCACCGTATACAAACAGCAGAATTTGCTCAGGCATGTTTTCAAAAGCCAAAAATCAGACTTTTGATTCCAAGCACGTAGCAAGCGCACACCTATCATTTCAAAATATATGTTCCTTATGTCCTCATCCATTTTCCACCGATGAGGTCAATGGTTCTCCTCTAAGACCCGTCAAAAGGCGCGCACCAGCCCCACAGACCCCGGGACCCCGCAGCCACCGTCGCTCCGGTGCCTTGTGGAGCTCCGAGGTCTGTCTCAGGCTATTAACTTAAAAAAAAAAAAAGTATTTATAAGCCAGGTCTCCTCTTCCCTAACCGCTGCATCAAACAGTCCCATCTGCTTGCAGCTTTTTGCTAGGCTAAGCTCGTTTGCTCTCACTACATTCAATGTCTCTTTAAAAAAAAAAAAATTGAAGTTATCCATGCAAGAGAAAGTGATCATTCCTGAGGAAAAGCACAGGCAAATGTATCTATTATAAACATGCCCATTAATTCTGCTGGCCTGGTTTCCATAAATAAAGGCTACTTCTAGAAGTAGGCTTAAAGTGTCCTCAGTACCAAACCACCGTGTTCCAAGTGCCAGAGCGCTGGGAAATTTTAGGCAGAAATTAAATGCAGTGCCTGAAGACATTCAGAGAAAAAATCTGATTAAAAGTACTGAAGCTTTCCATGACAAGGAAGCATGCTTGCTGCTGCTCTGTCATTTCATAATTGACATGTTTGAGTCATTAAAGCACAATCTTATTGCAATTAAGCTCCACTAAAAAAAACAAAACCCAACAAACCAACACTAGGCTTCAATAGCTGCTGACCTGTTAAGAAGTATAAATAATCTGAAAGCAGGTTTACTTCAGAAATGTTTTACCAGACTGACTCTTGATACCCAAAGTCATGCTTAATGTACCAGTACAAACAAAATCACTTTTTACACATGAAGTTTGAGTTTCCTTGCCTCTTGAATACCAGTAAAGAACAATGAATACAGAGTAGGGAGCAAAGCAATACAAAGAAATAAACCAGAGAAATAGACTCAAACACTGAACATACTAAGAACTTTCTAAAGGAAGAAATGAAATAAATATTCCAATATGTAATGTGCTCATTGGTCTGATTTCTGATGAGACCAAAGATCAGAGAAACGCTGCAAAAAGACAAGGTATGATTCTGAAAGTAAAGCGTCTCTGTCTATAAAAAACCCCAAACAGGCAAAAATCCGAGGACATGGGTCACACCCATTCCTGTGACATGAGGGAGCCACGTTCCTCAAAAGCAGAGCGTGAAAAGCAGGATGAATTACACTGGAACAACTGCCAGGCAAGAGCCAAGCACAAGGACTCGGATTCCAACTCCACCAAGCAACACAAGAGTGAGCTCCTTAATTCCAACCAGCAGTGAGGGAAGCTCCAGCTCCTCTTCCATCGAGCTACAAATTCTTGCTCAGGACGTGCGTGTGGTCCCCGTGCCAAGAAGTCAGTTCCAATAAGGAACTTGGCTTTTTTTCCCCCCAGTGTTTCCAAGAATACGAATGCAGAGAATAACCTTTTGCAGCAGTATCTTACCAGCAGTAACGTGGCTCCAAAGGCCAGGCAGAAGACCATTGGTCCAGCCAAATCGGTCTCGTTCATGATGCTGCCGTCAGCTGCTTTTAAGGGGTGCAGCACTGTTAGTGTCTTCTGCCAGATGTGGTCAAAATTGATCCCCAATTCTGCAAGTTCCATAAAGAGAATTACACACACTGATTTCACTGTTTCAGCCCCATTTGCTTCACTCTTCGTTCTCCCTGCCTCTCCACGCAGGTTGCCTGAGTCTCAAGGATTCCTCATTCAAAGAAGTTTCTCTGCACATCATTACCCTCAGGGGGTC
Organism: Baryphthengus martii; assembly: GCA_013396935.1. Taxonomy (NCBI): domain Eukaryota; kingdom Metazoa; phylum Chordata; class Aves; order Coraciiformes; family Momotidae; genus Baryphthengus; species Baryphthengus martii. Next base: position 902,242 of record VWZK01012980.1, on the reverse strand, counting down.
TCTCTTTCACAAACCAGACACCGAGTCCATTAAAAAAAAACCAAACCTCACCCACCCCTTTCAACACTCAGTGTCTCATGACAAGGAGTTTCAGAGACACGATTTCCAGTTTCCATCGGTACCGTTTGGCCACAGTTGTGCATCAAACTGTTACAAACACAGCTACCACCTGCCCACCTCAGGCCCTGGGACGCATCCAGGTTAGGGGAAAAAAAAAAAAAAAGAAATTTTTTGAAGAAAACAAAAAAGGGGCAGAGAGGGTGAGAAGGTATGAGGGACAGGTGACAGGTATCATCAATACCTCTCTCTAACCAGTTACAGTAAATTTCTTTGGTTGGTTGGTACTGGACAAGGATGGATACAAGCTGGGAACTGAGCCCATCAATCCAGACAGTAGCTACACACCCGTCCTGGCATCTGCACGGGCTGCATTCTACAGAGGAATTTCTGCAGAGTTCAGCATTCCTCTGCAGAGTTCCCTTCTAACCAAAGAATCCACTGAAACCAAAAGCATTGATCTATTTTACCAAAGGCAGGCAATTATGAGCTTCATCTGCAACAGACACAGTAACTGTCCTGTCCCAAGAGCTGCATGAATCAGGTGATCCATTTAATTGATTGTGTCTTCCACAGAAAGCTGGTCTGAGGTAATAAAGCACAAATTTAAAACTGCAGAAGCACAAACTTAAAACTGCAGAAGCTCACACAAGAGTAGGTATTTCATATACTAAAATATAGTTAAATAAATAAAAAAAATAATAATGAGAATTTCAAACCAAGTGTGCACTCTCAGAAGTAGGGAATACACACCCTGCTACTCAACTTATCCCCACATGGGAAGAGGTTTTGGATTTTAGCCATAAAGCGTTAAGCTGTACCTTCTAAGAGAGGAGGCTCATCCTCAAAATTGCTTCCATAAAAAGACTGTGCGGAGGCCGGGGCGTAGGTCTGCGTGGGCTGGTAGATCTGCCCCGTGTAGGGCTGCTGCTGCATCATGTCGGGAGGGACAAAGCCGCCCTGCTGCGAGTACTCGTAGCCTCCATACTGCCTGCAATGAAGGGCAAGAGATGTCAAACACCTCCCTGCCAGAGCACAGCTGCCTGGCGGTCACGGCGAACGATCCTCCTTCCCTTTTTGTGACAAGGTCCCTCTGAGGCGCACGGCCGCGCTCAGCAGCTCACACCCTGAGAAACCACCCGCTGCTAAGCTAAACAAGACCATTCTCTCTCTATTTTTTTGGTTTTAAGTCACAGCCCTGAAGAAACGAGTGTTGTCCATTGACTCAATTACTGCTACAGGTTGTAGACTTGTAGAATTTTCCTGCTCTTTTACATCTCAAACATACTCAATCTCTTTGTTTAGTCAGCTGTTCTACCACTCAATGACCCCACCATAGGAAGGGGAATCGGGGAAAAAGAAAGAAGACCCTTGGGGTGAAATGAAACAGATTTAATCACATAACTTTACCTAGTACTCTTAATACTAATGGCATGTACACAAGGTTGTACTCAGCCCACGTGGCGGTGCTGAGCTGTGCCCTCCCAGCAGGCAAAGGTGGAAGCACTACAGCTGCCTGGGCTCCAGTGTCAGCACCACGCTCACAGCACCCAGGAGAGTGGCCTCAGGAGCAGGATGTGGGGGGAGGCCCCCCACGGATGGTGGCCATCGGGAGAAGGGAACGTCCCCTGGAAACTTTCCAATTTCTAGCGAGTGAGACACTTATGGTCTGGAACACTTCTGCCGGCCAGAACCTCTCTGGGCAGCCTGTTCCAGGCTCCATCACCCTCACAGCGAAGAAGTTTCTCCTCATGTTGAGGTGGAACTTCCCGTTTGTGCCCACTGCCCCTCGTCCTGTCACTGGGCACCACTGAAATGAGACTGGCCCCTTCTGATTGACACCCACCCTTCAGATACAATATTTCTTTCAATTTTCTAATCTTTAAAACATAGAAGGCAGCGTATTCAGTATACAAGTGCTTTGTATCTTCATTCACAGAATCACACCCCTCACACAGGAGAGCAGGAGCTCCCTGCTCCCTGCCAGGCACAGGAGCTGGTGCAGAGGCCGAGCCCTCCCTCCACAAGCAGACTGGCCCAGAACGAGCTGAACTCAGGCTGAACCCGGTGGCTACAGAAGCGCCCCCGAGGGCCTCCCCTCGGGCCACAGCGGCTCCCCCAGGGCACTAGTTACTTGCTGTACGGTCTCCCGCTGTAGTCGTAGGCCTGGCTCTGGTCATCGATGCTGTAGCTGGTCTGGAAGAAGTCCGTGTTGAAGCTGTCGAAGCCGGACATCGCCGGCGATCTGCAAGAGAGCGGCGGGGTCTGCGGGGGCTCCAGACGCGGCCCGGCAGGAGCGCCTCGGATACACCGCGCAGGCCCTGCCCGCTCAGCCCGCCCTGGGGCCGCCGGCAGGTCCCCGAAAGCGCAAGGACCGCTGCGGGGGCAGC
>VWZK01012980.1:811188-892611 GCA_013396935.1 Baryphthengus martii | reverse complement strand
GACATGGGTGTGCCGCCGGGAGCGCTGCCCCGGGGGGCGGGAGCCGCCGGAGCCCGGCAGCCCTTGGCGCAGGCTGCGGGGTTTCTGCAAGTCATCTGAGGCAGCTCCCCCTGCCCCGCTCCCTCCCAGCCGAGCGCATCCCGCCAGGAAGGGGGGGTTGTTGCGGCTCAGGGTTTTTTTTTCCCTTCTTCTCCCCCACCGAGCTGTTTGCGTTGGTTTCTCTCGTCACCTGCCACGGTTAACTTTGCCGTGAGTCGGTTTAACTCTCGAGATCTGCGTGGATGTTGCCGAGAGCACTTTTTTTTTTGCCTTTGCCGGGGTTGGATTTCCCACTAACCGGACTCCGTGCCTGGATGTGTGCGCTGAGCCGCTCGCGATTTTGCTTTCCTTTGACAAAAGCTATGCATTGATAGTAACCAAGGTAAGACTCGCTGTTCTCCTTCCCTCATGTGCATGTCAGGATCAGATATTTCTTTAAAGATGAAGCGGAGTCATATGTAGTCCTTCTGTTGATTAGTACTTGTGAAAGAGAAGCGTAGAACTTGCAGAAAAATAGAGGTGTTTAGCTGGAGATCCAGCCTGGCTTTCTAACCTGATCTGCTTTTCTCCGTTGCAGCTTCTGTTGTGCTTAAAAGAATAATTTGTGTCTTGTTTTGTTTCCCCTTTTGGCAGACCTGTGAACGACCATAGGCTTGGCTTGACCTTGATTTTGATGGCTTTGTGGGAAGATCGAATGATGTGTTTGCATTTCATGAAGTGATTGCTCTCCAGCCTCTATGGTTTAGGGTATAAGCCACTTCTGCCACACTGTCACTCGTGGACAATTCAGATTGTTTTAAGCAAACCTTTTGGCTATTTTTCTTCCCTCTCTTCCCTTTTCCTCCCTGTTTCTCCTTAATGTTGGGAGCCTTATTCCACGCTTGGATGTGATTGCTAGTCCTGCTGCTTCGTGCTGTTGATTTCAGTTTTAAAGTACAATGGCTCTAAGTGGCAACTGCAGGACTTACCTTCCTCCTCGAGAGCAGGGGACTGGGCTGCACTCCTTCCCAGAGGTAGTGGAGCTAAACGTGGGCGGCCAGGTTTACTTCACTCGCCACTCCACCTTGGTTGGCACCCCTCACTCCCTGCTCTGGAAAATGTTCACCCCAAAGAGAGAGACGGCCAACGATCTGGCCAAGGACTCCAAGGGAAGATTCTTCATCGACAGAGATGGTTTCCTTTTCCGCTATATTCTGGACTATCTCAGGGACAAGCAAGTGGTTCTGCCTGACCACTTCCCAGAGAAGGGAAGGCTCAAGAGGGAGGCTGAGTACTTCCAGCTCCCGGACTTGGTCAAGCTCCTGACTCCCGACGACAACAAGCAAAGCCCCGATGATTATTGCCACAGTGACTACGAAGAGGTCTCCCAGTGCAGTGACACGAGAATATGCCCACCCTCGTCGCTCCTACCGCCTGATCGGAAGTGGGGATTCATCACCATCGGGTACCGGGGGTCGTGCACTATTGGCAGGGAGAGCCAAGCAGATGCCAAATTCAGGAGGGTCCCGAGGATTTTGGTTTGTGGAAGGATTGCGCTGGTCAAAGAGGTCTTTGGAGAAAGTTTGAATGAAAGCAGAGACCCAGACAGGGCTCCGGAAAGGTACACCTCCCGGTTTTATCTCAAGTTCAAGCACCTGGAGAGGGCTTTCGACATGTTGTCCGAGTGTGGATTCCACATGGTGGCCTGCAACTCCTCGGTGACGGCTTCCTTTGTCAACCAGTACACAGACGACAAGGTCTGGTCCAGCTACACTGAATACGTCTTCTACCGTAAGTACCAGACCTTTCTCAGGGAAATGTAACTACCTGGTTTAAGCTGCTCTCTTCCCTTGACTCCACAATTCTCAAAGCAAATTTCCTCGCGTCCGCTGCGGGCTGAGGCGTTACCTGGCTGGGAGGGGATGGGTTTGGCACTGTGAGGCGAGGCTGGGCCCTGGCTAGGTGGCAGCACAGACTGCCTAAAGCCCCCATCCCCGCGCCCCGAGGGTCCTCCTGTCGCCATCCGCCCGGCCTGGCTCGCCTCCCGCCGCCCCAGCGTGCTGGACGAGCCTCGCGGACACGCCGCCCATTTCATTACAGAGAATCTTCAAATGGGATTCAATTTACAAAGGTAATAGCTGCTTGGTAACAGTCAAGCACAGTCGGCCGAGCCGTCTGTCAGCAAACCTGACACGCTTACACACGGGGAAGGGAAAACAAAACCCATCCCCCCGGCTGCTTTTGAGCAGGTCCCTGCTCAGAGCCAGCTGATGTGCTCTGCAGGGAGGGCTCGGAGCAGGGGCAGGCGAGTCGCTGTGCCTGGTTACACAACATGCCCACGGAAAGCAAACGGGCCTCGTAATGAGGAGGATCTGCCCTGCTTACCCCGACCGCATCGGCTCACGTCCCGCCCTGCTGATCTTAGCCGACGGCTGGAGCAGGTTCATTAACTTTCTAAGTTGATGTTGGGGTAGAGGCACCGTTACCGATGGTAACATGAGGGTAGTGTTGATTCTGTTATTCTGTACCGGAGAATCATTCCACAACTGCGGAGCTTAAATATTTAGAGGCTCATGAGGCTGTTTTCTTCCGTTTTCAGTTCAAGAGGGCGAAGGATGAAACATTTCCCCAGACCATTTGTAGAAACGGGCTTTAGCTGCGGCTTTGGGCGGCGGGGCTCAGAGCGGGATGGCGCTTTGCCGGCAGAGCCGCTGCGCCGTGCTTACGGATAACACTCGGGAGCGTGGAGTGCCGACAAAAGTTTTAGATGAAAGATGTATCAGGAAGTGAATAGTTTGTGTGTAATACCGGATTCAGCGCCATCTACTCTTGTGTCTGAGCTCAACAGGCAGCCCTAATCTGCTTATGTAATGGTGCTGAAGTTAGCACCCTGAACAGCCATCTGTATTTTTGACAGGCATAGATTCACTTAAAATTAGTTTTCTAGCAGGATTTCTTAGCAAAATGGTTCTAAGGTCATGGATCTGCTTCTATTCCAACAGGGATAGAGATTTCTATAATTAGGCTTCTTCTGTTTGGAATCTTGGTGTCTTGTACAAGTTATAGGAGAATTAATGTAGTTAAAGGAACAGATTAAAATAAATTGTGTTCTCACTTGTATTTCAAATCAGAAAAAAATCTAATTTCCTTATGGGCACAGTGGCTTGCTAATCAAAGAGAGGATGGAAGTAGGTTTTGCATGAATTGGAGACTCCTGATTTTCATATTATTCAATGCTTTATCTTCAAGGATTGCTTATTGCTCCCACATCACTAAGGCAGGGTTAGGTACCGAGATGAGAGGTACCTTAGGAATTTGGGAGAGTGAATCATAGAGTCATAGAATGTCTGTAGCAGGTGTCACAAAATCTTCTCTCACCAGTGCAGGGAAAGCCCAATCCAGTTAAAGTTTCTGGAAAGACTCTTACCCGATTCTACCAGCTTTGCATTTGACTCTTATTAGTTTGGTGGGGTTTTGACAGCAATACATTTTCAGAGGTAGGTTTTTCCCTCTCCAGGTGGGTCCTTTCCTAGGTAAAAGCTAAAGCAACGCCCATGATGCTCAATCACTCTTTTTTTATCTCGATCTGAATTGACGTGTGACGCTTGGGGCCGTTTGCTGCTTCATGTGGTGGAGCTGCTGGTGGGCTCAGAGGCTCCCCGGCCGTGAGCGTGGGCTCTGGCTGCAGCCCGCGGCCTCGGGGCGGGCATGGCGCCTACCAAATCCACCCCTTCTCCAAGTTCCCCCAGATCCTTTCCTTTGAAACTTGGAGGACCGCTGAAATTGTCACCTGGCTGTCTAGTGGAACATCACAACTTCTCTGCAGCTGCTTAGCCATAATTATTTAATTAGGAGCTGCCAACTGTGTCTCTATAAGCATTGATTCTTCAAGCTGCTGTGTGCAGGTTAATGGGCCTAAACGTGGGAGATGCCCAACAGAACTGGTTGGGCAGATGCAGAGGCGGTCTTTGCAGGGCCACTGAGCAGCTCCTGCGACGTGCATGGCTGGAGGGACTCCTCGGAGCTGGGAAAGGATCATTTTCAAAGGAGCAAGAATAGAGGGAAGAATGTTTTTTTTATGCACTAAATACATCCTGTGCTCCAAATACTGCTCAGAAGGTGAACGCCTGTGGTTGGCAAGAAGCTAAAGAACACTCTTCATGTGCAAATCCTTTAGCAAGTAGCTCAGATGGACCGGAGGGGGTGCAAACCTCGCAGCTCCTCACATGGGCACAGCGTGTGCTCTTAACAGCATCGCTCCGTTAATGTTTTATGACGTTTTCTCCCCTTGTTCCGATTTAGGTGCTATTAAGGCTAATGGGAGATTCATGTTCTCTGTGGAGGAGGTTTTCCCGAAACGCCGGGTGCGCAGAAAGCGTCCGGTGCGGTGAACCTGCAGCTGTTTTGCTGAGTGGGTGGCAGGACGGGCTCAGGATGACAGTGCAGTCCTCAGAACGCAGCTGGGCTCCACTCCGGCTTCAAGCAGCACGATGCAAGGGAGGCATTGGAGACAGGCCATGTTGATACCTCAGAGCCAGAATTAGCAGATCTCTGAAAGGCAGTTCCTGCGAGGCGGGTGGACAGGAGTCACAGCCTGGCCCCTGCTCGCAGGTGGAGTATGGGTTGAGAAAAGGAGGTGAGGTTCTGCTCATACTTTTTCTTCCCCTCCAGTTTCTCTTACATCAAAGACATTTGCTTAAATTTTATACTGGCTAAGGTTGGATTTCTGATTTGAACCATTTTGTGGTTCCCCTACCGCCTCCTGTTGTTTTGATGATCTCGAAGCAAAACCTCATCTCCAAACGCTCTCATTTTTGAAGAGGGTGATAGCCTGTGCTTGGAGCTCCATTTTAAAATATTTTCAACCTTTGCAATGGGATGAATCAAAAATACACACTTGAACATCTGGTAAATATTGTGGCAGGGGCGAGGGGTGTTAAAGCATACGGGCTGGCTCAGCCTTTTGGAGCCTGGCCCCATTCCTGGCTTCTCAGCAGCAGCAGCAGCTTCACGCTCGTTTCCTCACCTCCCATAACCTACAGACCTTCCTGCAGCCTTGCCACGGCTGTGGGCGTCAGTCCCGCACGTGGACGTCGTGATTGCCAGGAGAGCAGAACGACAGGTTGGGAACAGAGAAGGATTTGGCTTCAGACAGCAGATCAGCGACACGGCGGGTTGTGGGCATGTGTCTGCCGAGCAGCCTGGAACCGAGTGACATGATGTGACGGGATGGGATGGGACGGGATGGGATGGAATGAGACGGGATGGGATGAGATGGGATGGGGAGAAACTGCATGGCAGGGCCTGTCTGCATATTACTATTGCCCCCTAAACCCTGATGCCAAGTCCCTTCTCAGTGGCTGAGACTGCAAGAGGCTCTCAGAGCAGTTCACGCTATGAAGGGGAGATCTTGATTCGAATTAGTCACATCAGAGCCCTTGTTTTCACTCTGGTGGCTCGCCACACAGCTGTGGGTGGCACCAACAAGGAGCGCGGTTGGCACCACAACGAGCAGGTCGCCCTCTGCTCGGCTGGAACAAGAAAGCTGAGGGAGAAGCAAAAAGGAACAAATATAGAAGAAGTACAGATGGAGGGAAAGGAGAGAAAATTCACACACAGTCTGGAGAGAAAGAGCTAGGGAAAAGAGGAGGGTACTGACAGCTACACCGAGACACAGTGAGGGAGAATTTGTTAGGTACGTCAAGCCTTCAGTTTAACCCAAATGTTTTCCCGCAACAAGCAGGTGGAGAGGGCTTGACAAATGCTCCTTCAAGTTGCCTAGCAGGAAGGAGTATGGGGATTTAGGAAGGCTGTCCCTGCCCTTACGGAGGCCGTGTTTCACAGCCTGAGCAAGCATGAGAAAATCAGGACGGCAGTCCGGTTTACTTAAGCCTTGCCTTGCGCCGGCCGCTTCACCGCTGCACACGTGGAGCGGCTCAGGCACCTGCAGATGTTGAAAGAAGCGGAGACGCTCCTGGCGCTGCAGCTCAGAAAGCCAAAAATTAATTATCAAGGCTGTTGTTCCTGAAGGACACGTGCTGCCTCCGCTCGCTCCGGGGACAGTTGTGAATTTTGGCCTTCTCGCCTTCCTCTCCAGAAGACGCCGGCTGGATGTGCTTCTCACTTGCTGGTGGGAGGCTGATGGGCAGAGATGTTTGTGGAGGAGTTTTCGGATTATCCTGGGATAAACAGATGAATCCTCCGGGGTGGGGCTGTGCAGGAAGGAAGAGGAATTCCAAGTGGTGCCCTCTGGGGATGCCCTGTGGGGGCCGTTCACTGGACAGTATCTCTGGAATAATCCGGGTGTCCTGGATACAAGGTGACCCACTTGGGATTAACGCGGCCGGCTCCCTCCTGTCTCTTTGTGTGTGTGAGCAGAGCTGGAGGACCCCGCACCGATGTTCATACCACTGACTCATAAATGGATCGTGCGGTAGAAATTTGACTAACAAAAGTGAGCGCTCCTGCAGGGTGACACCCGCAGCTGTGCTGTCAGACGGCTTAGATGTGGAAGAGGAATATCACCCGTTCTCCCCTCTCTTTACACTGATACTGTCATATGTTCCAGCAGTTGGTTCTGTCTGGTTTTAAATCAGGGAAGATCAAAATGACCCAAAACATAACGCAATAAGGCCTAATCCAATGAATAATGCCAGCTGCCTTTCCTGTTGGCAGGAGATGTTTCTGTTTCCAGGTAATTATTTTCAGTGAATCTGGTCCCTCTCGCCAAACAAAACTCTCTCTCCTAGGATACTGTAAGCAGCCAAGGCTGTTCGCGTGCTCACGTCAGGAGGACCTTGCTCCGAGCTTTTTTGGCCAGACTGGAGTGATAGTTCCCGGTTTGTCATGGCAGACTGAAAAGCCTGCAGTTTTGATTACAGTTATTCCATAGCTGGAAGATGCGACTATTTGTTGGAAATCAATAGTATGAAATCTGGTTGTTAGATTAGTCTGAGCGCTCCAGCTCCATGGAGAACCGAAGTAAAAGTTGGTTAGAAAGTTGGTTGGCTACAGGACTCGGAGTTCGTTCTGACAATGAATGAGTTGTGATGTTCAGGAACTGACAAGGATGGCCCTCGGGTCCTGGGCTTTGTCTCTGCCCAGTATTCACAGCGTGGCCGGTTATTTCATAGCCCTTTGGGTGTGATCTTCATCGGCTTGAGTGTTTGAGGTAGATGTTCAGCAGGATTGGACAGATCTGGTGCTTTGCTGCTCCAAAACCCCACTTGGTGATGAAAATCCCCCCTCTGCCACAACACGGGCAGAGCAGCTGGACAGATTCCCTGTCCAGAAGAACCCTCACCCCTCTGTCCCGTGTCTGTGGAGGCCCCTGCGCTGGAAGGGGGTCTGGAGTTCAGGAGGTAAAATCAGCACTGCCCAAAGAGGTTGTTGGTGGGTTTTGACTTGGAGTTTGGGTCTTCCCTCAATTCCCAGGCTGTCAGGAGGGCTGCGCAGGTATCGAGGAGGCAATGGAAATATTCGCGCGGGGTTCGGTGAAGCGAGAGCCCGGCCGTGGGCACAGGCCGTGGTCGTGTCCTCCCTGCAGCCGGCCACCGCCTCTGCTGCTGCTGGACCAGCAGGTACGGCCTGGAGGCAGAACCTCCCCGGTGCAGCTGCCATGGCTGCTGCTGCTGCTCTGTGATCCAGAGAGAGAGGGTAATGGCTAAAGGATTAACCAAGGAAGGCTGAGCATTTAAGGCAGAAAAAAAAAATCAATGTATCTTACACCGCAGTCTTGAGCTGGGTGTTTTCCAGGAGCAGTGCACATGAGGTCCCACAGCACCGCTCCGGTAGACGGGCTGATCAGAGGAGGGCTTTGCTGTAATCAAAGTCGATGTGTGCCGGTGAGATATTCCCCCACCGGTGTCCCGGGGAGGTGTGGAAACAGGGAACGGCTGATCTGCTGCCCGGGGACGGCAGAGTCACCGCTGGAAGTGCTGGAGCAGCGTGCCATGGCTCCCACCAGCTGCTTCTCTCCAGCTTTATTCAGCCTGGTGAGGTCTGGCCTATTGAAAAATTTGCTGAGATGCAGTTGTGGTTCTTACAGAAACAAAATCTGAAAGAGCAAAGGAGCGTAAATAAGAAAACAGCGCAGATATTTGCCATTCAGGGAGCATCAGCAACATATTGTACACGCAGACAAACACTTCCTTGCAGCAGGTTTGTGGTTTTTTTTTCCTTTCCAGCCATGATGGATTTGTTTAAATATGTAACCACAACATTTTCTCAGTTTCTTCTCATTTTTTTTTTCAGCTTTTCAAGTTCAAGGCTAACATACAGTAAATATGGAGACAAGAAGCAAAATTTTAATTATGTCTTTGCAAAGAGCAAGACTAATCTTTTATGAAACTTGCTCAAAACCATATTTTTTTGTGAAACAAGAAAACAGACGGAAGTGAGTTAGGCTTGTTAGAATTCCTTAAGTTGTCACTCAGGTGTAATGGTGATGGAGCTGAGCTGGCCAGTCCAAAGAGCCCTGCCTGAGTGATTTCCCCCTGCTACTTTCAGAAGCTGTGCTGAAGTTAATACTGGAATACAACAAAAATTTGCCTCCTAATGGTGACCCAGGTGCTTAAGGAACAGTGGAGCCGGAGCTTCGAGCCTGCTGATGGAAGGGAGTGTGGTAGTTGGATGCTCTGGGACGTTTTGAGCACCCGCCATGCCCCGTCAGTCCAGAAAGAGTCAGGTCTGATGAATAACGGGTTGTACAAAAGCACAGTGCGTAAGAGAACATCTCCCTGCACTGGTCCAGCGTGGGAGGCTGGTGGGTCTTTCTATGCTAATGGCCCTTACTAAGCCCTTCCTAAGAGCTTTAGACTTTTCTTTTGGAATGAATATCCCTTGGTTTTATCTCTGCTGGTAGGACCTGAGGCAATAAAATAAAGAACGGCAGTCTGATGGGACCAGAGTACTGTGCAGGCCATTTTCCTTAGTTTCCCAAAGTTCTATTAGTTTTCTAATAAAGTTGAAAAGAAAGCAAGAAGTCTAGAACTCTGAGAATACTTTTTAGGTTTCAGTAGCTGGGTGTATGCTTTGTAGGAATACCCATAAATATAAACCGTTCAATTAGAGTGTGATCCTGTTGAGCACTTTCTATCGACTCTCGGTCCTGTGAAGAGCCTTTCTGTCCATGAGGCCAGGCCTGGGCTGAGCTCTCTGCAGCTACAAGAGCTGCTTGGACTTAGGGAGCTGGTTCATGAATCACTAGCTTTAAAAATTTTTCCAATGAGGCTTCTGAATCTACTCACAGAGTGATCGGCGATTTATAGGAGGTCATTGATTAGCTGCCGAGGCAGCTAAAGATTCCTCCACTGGAAATATAGTGGAGAGGATCCTGGGCATCCTGGTTTGCAGTCCATCCTGAAATCCTTGAAACCAAACTTCTTGAAGTCTACATGTGAAAGTATCGTGGTGCTCCAGACACGTGGCTCTGGAAAAGGACACCACCCCCAAACCTGGGCTTTCAAACAGGAAAATGAACACGAGTTTTGCTGCGTTCTTTTAGAAGGAGAGAATTGGGGGTTTTAGGGTTTTTTTTGGAGCAGCAGCCTGAGGGCCGCTCTCGTCCTCGCCCTGAGCTCAGGCTGCGGTTGGGAACGGGGACCCAGCGCAGCTGTTTGGGCACAAGGCTTTGGCCAGGGCCCGAACACCAAATTTAAAGAAAAAGTTCTCTCTCTTCGTGTTTTGGAGGAGACTTGTTCAAGACTTCAGATTGAATTTCCATCAAACTGAATCAGAGTGTATTTTTACACCAGAATTAAATCAGGCTGAAATAGAACCCAGTGGAACATGCTGATTTTGACTGAATTTTGCACTTCGAATATTCTCAAAGCCAAAAACTCGGAGCAAAGCTTGAGTGAGCAAAAAGCGTGCCATCGGAGAGCTTGGAATAAGGTCTGTTTGGGCTCACACAAAGGGAAGGGTACGGAATTTTTCTCAGCTCAGAGTTTTCACTGCTAGTGTGGGAAACTCCATCATTTTGTTCCGCAAAGGACCAGGATTGCAGAGGCCAATCCGGAGACTGGGAAGTGGAGATGGCTTTTTGCAGACTCATAGGAAAATGGGATTAGTGGTCCTCGGTTAAACTAAATATAACACCTCTATTGGTACTGGGCACTTCTGTGTAAAATCTGAGCAGTTTCCTGGTGCAGCGTCGTTGCCTTCGTGCCGTGTCATATGGGGAAGGAACGTAGGCACCAGAGCAGAAAACCTGGGCTGCTGAAAAAGTCAAGATGCCTCCTTGTTTATAACATGCAAAAATCAGTCAGGAGGAATTCAATTGCTGATTATTTATAAGGTATGTTGGCTTTGATTTTCTTTGGTTGACTCTCTTAGTTTTTAGGTGATCGTCAAAGTCAGCGCAAGGAGCTGGTCCTCAAGAGAGTACCTGGTTCTTTTTTGTTTGGTATGATGTGGCAGCGTAATTGTGGGGAAAAATAATTTCCACTGTCCTCTTGCAGAATTAAAGAGGGAATTCTGTTTCTGAATTAATGGCCCAATAGTGGTCAGCGGTAATATAATCTTTATGCATAAACGATGCTTTCTATTATATTATTTATTACCTTTATTGTTAATATTTATCGTTAGTGTTGTATTTATAGGCAGAAGAGTAACTATGAAGAGCTCAGGTTAATGATAAAAGCTCTGCTGAGCCCAGCAGAGCTGCACCAGCTACCACAGCTGAAGATCTGTCCGAGCGTTTCTGCGGCACGTTATCCCCATGCCAGCGGCGCATGCTCCCGTGGGGCTTGGCTAATTAGGGTGGCTTGCTATGGAAGACACCTCGTTGTTTGGCAGAGCAAATGTATTTAATGTACTTTATTTAAGTACAGCTGTGGTTTCTGGAGAGGTCACTGTTGGAAACGCTGCTGACGGTTTCTCGAAGGTTGAGCTCCCTTTGTCTCGTTGGTTTGATGACCATGATGCGCTACAACCCGAGTGCCTCGCTCCGAACAGTTTACCTCTGTTGCTCCTGCCAGCACTGGTTAGAGTGACTCTCAAACCTGCCATCACCTCTTAAACCACAAATCTTGTAGGTTAGGGAGGTTTTGTAGCCATGGCTCGATTAGATGCTTTCATTCCCTTGGACCTCATTTCATCGGCACCGCGCGCAGCCCAAGGGTGTCTTTGCTTTCCCTGGTGAGGCCGCGACTATCGAGATGCAGAAGCGTGTGTTTCCTGGCTGGGGGGAGGGTCGTTTCTGCTATTCTTGATTTCATTCATTTGTGAGCATTCAAGAGAACAAATCCTCTATTCTCTCAAGTCAATGCACTTATGTTACACGAGGAATAATTCATTCCCTTCCTTCGAGTCAGAGCAGGTAGAAAGCTGGTCTGCCTATCTCTAAGTAGACAAAGAGTATTGAAATAAGGATGCTGATAAAAGTGCTTTCACCAGTAAGATTTGATTAAAGAATCTGTGGCTTTCAAGAGTTTCCTGTGCTGAAACTCGGAAGGCTGGAGAAGACCATCCATTCGAAACCCATCATTGCATCCTTTCTTCTCCCAGAGCAGCCCACCCATTTCCAGTCAGGCTGGTACAAAGGAGGTGACACATTAGCAGTCAGATCCTGCCCGGGGTGACCGGTTCATCTGCCTCTCCTCAGGCATCTCTGCAGGACCTTTGATTTCAATGGATAAGCCAAGGGATCCGGAGCTCCGGTCTAGGGCTGCGCTGCTCCCTGCCCACCGGATTTTCCCGTCCCTATGGCTGGGTGCTGCACGCCGTGCCGTGCATAAATACGCTGCCTGCAGTAGTACAGAGGTTCGAGTTCGTGCATCCATGACCCAGCAGCAACAGGCCCTCAGGATCAGACCCAGTCTGGACGGGAACAGGCGGAAGCTGCCGCTCCCACAGCTGCTGGCAGCCCAACGGAATTTTCTTCATTTGTACATCCCTTTTCCAGCTTCTGTGAGTGGCTTTGGTGCAAACGGCACGTACTCAAAGAGCGGTTAAATCCATTACTAGATTTTCTTTGCGAAGAGCAAAGCTTCCCACAAAAGGGTTTGGGTAGCAGGCTCTGCCTGGCGCGCCTGCCGAGGAAAATGCAGCGGAAACCAATCCTTTGCTGGATGAAAGCTAAAAGCTCCGTGGCAGATAGTAAATAAATCATTCCAGGGAAACATTGCACATAGATTTCTCGGGGAACAGAACTTAATTAAATTTTGCGAACATGCCTACGTAGTTCCATTGATCAGGAAGAAATGAGTGTGTGCTACGTCTTTAAGATTTACTGGCTTGACAGTGCTTTGCCTTCCTCCCCTCCCTCACTTCATTCACTTTATATCCTGCAGCGGTAAGAGAACACATTTCTGTTTTTCTTTCTTGAAGAAATTGATCCTAAGAAGCACAGGACATGATGTATGGTTTGTAACTACGATATTGCTGAGCAAAAAACAAAAAAAAATCACTGAAGAAGGCTGGGCAGATATTATATTAATTTCCATTTTAAAATTGATTTTTTCCCACTAGGACCCATAAAAAATATGCAAAGGCTTTCAGCAGCCTCTCTAGTAATAATTAGTTAAAAGATGGTATAAATCTTGCGAGGCTAATTTAGCAAGGTAGGGTTTTTTTTAGACACTTCACAAGGCTTTTTTTTTACCGTTGAATCCAAACTCATCCCTGAATTCACAAAACCGGCCGCTCTGGGTCTTGCTGGGAGCTCAGCATCTCCTCTTTGGTCCATCAGAGAGACAAAGAGGTCATGGAGGTGACGGCGACTGCTGCCTAGTGGGAGTACAGTAGGACCAGACGGCCCCAGCCACCGCCGTGGCCCAACAAAGGGCGTTGTGGTGGTGCCAGGGGACTCGAACCTCACCACGGTGGTGATGGATCTCTCTTCTGGAAGGGCTTCCTTGGGGCTGCCAGCTCTGCAGGATGGCAAACGCTCTGCTAGTGTTGAGAACAAAATATACTCCACAGGAACCCAGAGATCTTTCTATTTTCTAGTCTTCAGGTGTCCTCCCCCAGTCACCTGTTTACATAAGGGCTGTGCGGGTGGCTCTGGGAGTGCCACCAATGGCCTGTTTCCCCCACCCCAAGGGGATCCACAAGCACCCAGGTGAATTCTGCTCCAAGCTGGCTGCTTTTCGTCGACGTCTCGTTCGATGTGGCAGTAAGTTGGTTGGTGAGTGGGGAGGCTGCTGTCCTCGGAGCAGCACGGGGGTTGGCATCTCGGTGCCAGATTAAAATTCCAATCGAACAGATGGTGTCAGGATTTTAACTTATGCTTACGAGATGCAGATGGTCCAAGGAGTGAACTTGTACACGAATTATTTCTATTTTGAGCAGGTTAAGAACAAATTAGTTTTTTTGACTATCGTTATTATCGCTCTGTGCGTCGCTTTTTCTGTCAGCGTGCGTGTGTAAGTCTGTGCAACTCTGCTCAGAATCCCTTTTTCTTGTACCTTTAACCTGGAAACAGCCCTGTTTGTGCTGAAACCTCCTCTCTCTCTCTCTTTACTGTTTCATTTCCCCTCAGAGCTGTTGCTGCTTGTGATTCTGAGGACCTGCCTGGGAGGACTGTGGACCGGAGCGGTGCAGAGGTGCTGGTGCTGGGTGCCCAGCCCAGCTCCCCCCAGGGCAACCCTGACTCCCCCCGACCCTGGGGTGAGCAGATCCCGAGCGGGGCTTGGAGGGGAGGCAGCCCCCCAAAAGCTCCCAGCTCTGGATCCCAGGGTGAGACTGATGCAGGTGGGGAGAGCTGAATGGGCCACGTAGACCTGGTGTGACCGGGGATGCCAGGGCAAGTTTCTGGTCGTGGTTGCACTGGAATAAATCCAGACTTGACCCCACTTTTACGGCAGGAAGAGTCTGATGTGTGGAATGCAGGGCTGTATTTTCATTGTAGTTTATAATCTTATTTAACTTCTTCCAGAAAAAATTAAAATCTGCTGCTACAAATTATTCATGTCCACCCGAATATTTCACACCCACAACACCGCGCTGATTCTCACGCGAAGGTGCCCGTGTTTGCAGGAAGCGCCCGTGTACATTTTCCGTGCTGTTTCTCCTGCCCCGCGTCACGTCCTCGGGGGCAGGACCGGTGAGCAGGTGTTTCAGGCACGTCTCTTGTGTGCCAGCCTTGGTTCTGCTTTGGCTTCCTACCTGCTGGGGGCTGGGGTTGGCGGCATCTCCCGGGAGGGATGAGGTGTGACGTGGCTCGTCGGTCCTCGCTCTCGCAGGGGTGCTTGCAGCCTGTGGCTGGGCACGGGGGCGCTTGTGCCAGCCCGTGCTGTTGGGGTTTAATTTAGAGGTGAATCCAGAAATCAGGGGAGCCCCGGTGCCTCCTGTATTTGAAACCAGATGTAGTTTAGATTGGGGAAAACAACATTTCCCAAGGGTTAAACCGTTGAGCAAGTGTCTAGCCAGCTTACTGCCAGCAAGGGAACGTATTTCTGAGGTCCTGCTGGACCAGCAAGAATCTGCCTTGGTCTGTAAGCTGTCCTTGCTGCCTTCACGTGTTCATCCTGCAATATCAGCTGCAGGGAAGGCTTCCACGGAAAGCCATGCAAACATATGGTGGAAGGGCAAAGACACCAGTTGCAGGTGGAGGTTTAATCAGGTTCATTTATTCCTCCCTCGTGCCTGCTGCCATTACTCATTCCTCTCGCATGCAAATGTACAAATCTCCCTCCTGCTCGTTAAAGCCCACGGTGGCTCAGAAGACACTGTTCCCATCCTCAAAACGCAGTGGGTCTGGGAGCAGAGTGCTGATGGGATGGTGGCACTTCCCTGCAGCAGAGACCCGTCACCCAGGGAACCCATCTCCCCAAGTCTCCGCTTAGGGCCCTCGGTCGCTTTTTTTCCCACTTTCTGGTGGAGAATGCGAAGGGCTTTGGTGGCGGCTGGGCTGGAGGGTGCTGCGGGGGCTGGCTGGGGGCTGCAGGGGCACCCAGGCAGCCCGTGGGACCAGGATGCCACCGGAGCACATCTCCAAAGGTTGTGAGATGCTTCGTCCCGTGGGGCTGGCACATCCCCTCTTGCTGGGGCAGCTGCGCTGACGCAGGAAGGGCTTTTGGGAGCCCCTGGAGCGTGAAAAAATTGTGCCCTCCCACCTATTTCTGATAATGAGTATTTTCCATAATTATCCTGGCTCAGATGACATTGACCGAGAAGCCCGTGCCATAGCCAGAGGTGCTTGAGCTAATTTGGTTTCCCAGGCGTACCCGGGCAGGGTCAGCGCGTGCGCCCCGGGACGGGGCTGCCGGCCCTGCGCCGTCGAGGGGCTCACGTCGGCCTCTCCCCTGCTCTGCGGCTCCGGCAGATGTTCAGCTGCTATTGGGGACAGGGAGCGTGGGGATGAGCAATGAATATTTCCTGGGAGAGCGTTAGAACCCTGCAGAGGGGAGCGGTTGTATCCAGCACGTCCTGGCAGCGGCCGCTGCCGGGACCCAGCGCAGGTTTCTCTCTGGGTACTGGTGGGGAGGGAGGCGGTGGCCGGGGAAGGCGCCGTGCGCAGAGCCCCCACCCGCTCCCTTGTGAGCAGAAATGTGTGAAAGTTTGTCTTGCTGCTGCTGCACCAAGGGATCGAAGAGCTCTGAAATAGTAACTTCTTCCACTTTGTACTGTGTTGGAAACATCTTCAAAACCGCAGCCCCTCTGGTCTGTGGGATGGGAAATGGGTCTCCCTCTGCTCCCGGAGTTTATATCAGCGATGACCCCGCCTCTCCATCCCCAGTGGACATCTTCAAGCTGGTGGGACGTTGTTCTGGCCACTGGTGGCCGGGTCCTGGCTTCAGGGAGCAGGTTATGACTTCACACTGTCCCTTTTCCCCACTGGGATCCTCAGGGACCGTCCCTCCCGCGGCACATCCCCGTGGTGGCTGCTCTGCCGGGAGGTTTGGTGCTGCCCACTCTTCCCCACATGGGTGAGGCCGTCACTGAGGTGTCTGTGGGCACAGCCTGGCACTGGGATGTTCCCTCCTCACTTACGGTGGCCCATGTCCCCTCCGCACGCCTGTGCCACCCTCCTGCCCCCTCCTATCCTTGGGATTGTTGTCCCACGTGGATCTTCTCATGCTTCCCTCCACCTCCATCTCGATGGCTGGAATCAAGCCAGGGCTTGAAATGGGTGTCAGGACATCTGCTCCCCTTGTAGAGCCACAAACCCAAAGGTGAATTCCATATCGTATTCCAGTGTTTGGTGACGTGAATCATCACCTCGGGGAGAGAGAAATTTTCCTGTATGTGAATTTCCCGTTCCTGACCCTGCCAGCTCTCTCCATCTCACCGGGAAACCCAGAAAAAAATATCAGTGATGAAGATGTTTGCAAGTTTCCGTGACCTGATTTTGAACATACTCCAAAAAGAAAAAAGTGAAATTTAATAAGTAAAATATGAGCTAGAATGTGTTTGCTCAGCTGCAGTGACAACTTTAGTTACACACTGCATTTTTTGTTTGCCGATGCAGCTTTTACAGAGCCGTGGCTACAGGACAGATTAAATATTGTTTGCAAAAGTGATCAGAGATTTTGTTTGCAATCGTGCTGTAGCTCTTCTCTAAATATTGGAAGCATTTTAAATGGGTTTGTATTGATAATGGCATTGTAATGCCTTTTCTTGCGCGTAAAGATCATCAGTGCTTTAATGTGCTTATTCCCGAGGGATGAGGGAACTGGAGAGAACAGATTAAGTTAAACCTTAAAGAATGTTTCGTTAGGGAAAAGTCATATTTCTCCTAAACCGGCTTTGCTTAAGGTTATTAGGTGTTTGATTGTTTGTGCTTCTCCCTGCTGATGTAAACAGCGTTCACGGCTGGAGCGTGGTTATCCATTTTCTGACTGCAAAGCTCCCCTTCCAGAGCCATAAATATGCACGACCTAAGCCGGGGATATTTCAAGAGTCATTCAGGAAAAGGCCAATCCCGCCGTGTCCTCTCCATGGGACAGTGCTGGGGGGTACCCTGCCCTCCGCCCTGCGTTTCTGCGCCCGTCCCCTCCCCTTTGGCGGGCAGGGCTCCGGAGGAGCCGGTTCCCGTCGCTGCCAGAGCTGGGATGAGGCAGGCGGGAGCCTATGGATCTTATCAGCCGCTGCATTTTTAATCTAAAGCTTTTTCTCCTCCTCCTATCTGAGAATGCAAAGCAGAGGCCGCCGGGGTGTGTGCCGAAGCGCTCGCCCGCCTTGTTGCCTGTCATCTTGCGGGCTGACCGGGCGTGCGGTGACACGGTCGCTGCGGAAAGACAGGTCAGCTTTGACAAACTCGTAGAGACACGGTTTGCCAAAAGCTGTTTGGATGTACAGCAGTCACGGCTTTACTGAGCTATTCTGAACACGTCCGCCTGGATATAAGCTCGTAGAAGACGGTCCCCTCTGCAGGACAGGGACAAGTGCCGGATGTCCCCAGAGGAGCCCGAGCCCCTCTGAGGAGCCCGTGCTCATCAGCCCACGCAGCCACGAGGTCCTGGGTACCAACGCGTGACTCTCGGTGCTGTGGGCTCGGAAGGCTCTCTGTGCCCGTTCGCTAGCGCCGTTAGATGGATTGCACTGAACCTTTAAATTATTTTCAGCCCTCATAGCTGAGGTTTTATTTGGTGAGCGTTGCCAATGTGCCAAACCACACCTGTGTTTGTTTGATCCTCCCAAATTCACAGAGCTAGCTTCCACAACAAGGAGAGGTTTCCTTGAGTGTGGAACTGTTGTTTAAACACAAGATGACACAAAGCCTGTCTTGTCTCTGTGTTTTCTCCTCGACTTACTACTGGGCTTTAAAGACCGTCCCGTCTCCTTCCCCAAGAACACGTCACTGGCCACCAAAATGGGGAATATGGAACTGTGATCTGGAGTGGCAGATCTTTGAGAGAGCACGGCAGACCACTTTCCCCTGATCCCTGTGTTGGAATTACGGTCACTAGCGAGCCGTGTGCCCCCAGCACCAAGGAACAGCCCCTTCCTCCTGGCTGATTGACCCGGGCAAACCGGGGGAAGGGCGGGAGCCTGGGCTTCTACAAGTAGTGGCTTGTGGAGCAGCTGCGTCGTCTTTGACAGGGTGACAAAGGCCTCGCCAGTGTCCCAGCCCCCAGATGTGAGCGTACAGGTGGTTCTGCAACCCCGAGGTCACCCCTTGTATGGACATAAAGGAGAAGTGAATTCCGCCGGCCCAGGAGCACCGAGGCTCAAGACCAAGGATGAGACCGACATCTGCTGTCACAAAGGGCTCGGGACGTGATGAAGGCTGGGCGGGGTGCGTGTGTGCGATATTCTGTTCATTGCAATAGACAGTAAGATAAAAATCCCACATACCCAATATTTCAGCTGATCAAAAGCTGCCTTGTTTGTTCATTTTTATTGGAGCTCTGTTCTCTGGTGAGAAAATAATTAATTGGTTTAAGCAGCAGAGGCCTCTTCCGTTTAAAAGCAGCGACAGCTTTGTTCGGAGGGAGCGGTAGGTGACCCCACGGAGAGTACACAAACAACTACTCTTACTTGTGCACCAGTTACGTGGTAGATCATTTAAACTCCGAAGCACCCAGCTTGCTTTTCACCAATCATCGCACCGCCTCCTCGCGGTTCTTAAACTTCCGGTTGCGCTGGCGAACAGCGGCGGGTTTGCGGGGCCACGCGTACGTATCTGCGTACCCATAGAAATCCCGGCCGGCTCTGCTGTGCACGGCGTGAGAACGTGCAGTATTTTAGCTCTTCCCTTCCTCTTTTGGCTCAGAGCGAGTCTGCGCTCCCCGGAGCAGCCGCTGAGGGGCTGGTGAGACAACCTGAGCCACTGGGCACGAGTGAATTTATGTGACCTGAACGGAGCGTTGTCAGGGAACGAGCTCCCTGCTAAAAATAAGCGGCTTTGTTTCCTAAAGTCATTTATTTTTGATAAACACCTCAGCCTTGCGGTTGTGTAGCAGCTTTCCCATATTCCTCTGGTGCTTTCTTAGCTGCAAGTAACTTCTGGGGCCTGAAAGAGCTGCTTTTAATCTTAGGATGATCTCTAAGTTCCTCCACATGTTGCTAAGAGTCTGTCTTCATCTATTTATTGGAAACAGCCTCTCCTACCACTTGTAGCTCAACTTTTTCCATTTGGCACGGCTGTGATTTATAGTCAAGCCCCCATCTTGGCAGGGGGTGAGCTCTGGGGAGCTGTGTGTGAAGGTAAGGCGAGGACTGGAGCTGGAACAAGGGGCTTCTCAGCTGCTTTGGGTATTTTTGTGTGATTTTTTGGATCGGTTTATTTTAAAGATAGACCTAATGAGATTACTTTTTTTTTTTTTTTGTGGAGACTAGATCCCGTGTCTATTCTCATCCTCTAGAAATACATAAGCTAACTTAATAAAGCTTAAACTTCAATGCCTGACTTAACTATGTGATCAGCTGAGCTGTTCTGCATACTGAGTATGTTTGGTGCTTAAGTGAGAACATAAAGAACCTGAGCAGTGTAGAAAGCTAATTTTCTGTTAAGATCATCTGCAGGCATGTACAAATGGTTTATAAGAAAGCCAAAGGAGCCTTTTCTTTGCTGCTGTTTCAGGTGGAAGAACAGACTTGTTTTCCCATTGGCTTAGAGTTTTGCTCTGCTTAGGGATAAGTAGGGGCTACGGCTGAGTACCAGCCACACAGATTCTTTCCCGAGCGGCTGCTGGGGATTAACGTGAGGAAGAGGTGCCTGGTGTTCTGCTGCGGTGCAGGGACGTCAGGAAGGGACATCAGAGCCTCTGGGCAGCCCCCAGCTGCTCCGGGGCCTGGGGGGAAGCTGCAGGACTGGTCCGTGCTCAGTCCTCATCCCCCCATGGTGGAAGGCTTGGCTGGGAGAGAACCGCGGTGGTGGGGAGGAGACTTCTGGGCTGTGCCTTGGTGGGGGGGTTCTGTTTGGCTGGGGAGAGTTGGGGTTTGTGAGGGATTTTCTCTTCCTGGTGTTGTTTTGTTTTTTTTGCTTAGCTCATCTCTGGTTTTAGCTTTTGTGAAGGCCTATTCTGCTTGTCATTCTGAGAAACTCTCCCCAGCCTCTCTACTTCCTTTTCCCAATAATCTGATGGATATAAGCGGCAGTGGATTGATTACAGGAGAGGGGAGTTGCCCTGTAACCTGAAGGCAGAAGTGCAGCAGTGCGGCTTAAATACTACAATGTCCTCCAAAGAGACGGGGAGAGACAAGGAGGTTAAAATATTCATTTTATTGAGGAGCACGGGAAAGAAATCACGCTTCTCTGTCTTTGCTTTTGACATGGAAGACAAGCTGCTGGTTCCTTAACTTGCAGGATGGCTCAAGTGAGACATTACCCAGCTGAATTATTTATAAAGCTCCAGCAAGCTGCGGGCTCCGGCAAACGGCCCTTTAGAGCTCACAATCCCTCTGCGGATCTGCCCACCCGGCTCGGGCTTCGCCAGAGAGCTCTGGGTCATGACGAGCGCCGGGCCTCCAGGGATTTCCTCTTCAGCCTGCTCTGCACCAGCCTGGGCCTCACCACCTCCTTCCCAGCTCTTCCAGCTTTCCCACAAACCACATCTTCAGTAAGACTTTTTTTTTATTTTTTTTACCTAGACAACACCCACCAAGGTTGGGCTATCTCCAAAAAAAAAGCAGTTTTGTTCAAATTGTACTTGGCAATTCAGCAGCTCTCGTTCCCCCCTCAAATGTGAACATCGCTCAGATAACGCTATTCACATGAAAAGATTTCTTGAAGTTCTTTAAGTGCGCATTAAAATGCAAATCGGTTGTCTTATTAAAGATTTCTGGAAGTTCTCTGACAACACATTTAAATGCAAATCGCTGAAACGTAGACTCAATATCAAAAACCAAACAATTATTTGATCCACGCGCTGAAACTAAAATGGGACCAGGTTCTACGTCCCCAGAAGCCCAGTGCCATTTTAGCAGCGTACGGAAGGCAGCCCTGCCTGGGGCAGGGCCTTTGGGGGACAAGGGGGACAGGCCGGGCCACGATGCTGGTGCGGTGCTGTGCCAGGGGCTGCGTCCCAGCATCGCAGAGCTCTCCTGTCCCACCGTGGGAATGTCACAGGGTCAGACTCATCTTTGGTGAGAAAAAAGCTCCTGACGTGGATCTGGACTAGTGGAATCAAAAAAAGCCCAGCTGAAATTTATAGGAAAATGTCCCTGGTGGCACAGAGTCCCCTCTCTGTCCGGTTTGGATGTCACCTACATGAAAATGTGAGTGTGAGGAGCAAAGGCAGAGCACTTGAGCTCTGCCCGTGCTGATTGGGACTCATCAATAGCCAGGAAACGCAAGTGGGAGCAGGAGGCAGCAGAGCAGGCCATTAAAATACCCTTAATAAGTAAGAAGCTCCGGCTCGATTTTGAATTTTCCCCCAAATTATGCAGTCTGAGGTTAAAGCTCTACCTCCAGCCAAATAGATGGTAATTATTTGATGGAGTTTTAATGGCTGTGCTCTGAGGCCAACTCTAAAAGCTCTTGGTGTTATGGGATGCAGCTCAGCTGAACGCATCTGATCTGGTTTATTTTAAAGTACGATAGTCCATTAGGAACAACAGGCTTTAAATCTCTTTAAAACTGAATGAGGGCCTCTTTTTTTTTTTTTCTTTTTCCTTTCGCTCTGCTGTGCGTATGAAGTTCCTTCAGAAAGACTCAAGAGGAGCAAAAGGTGCTTTTCCACCACTCTTTCTTTTCTTTCCTGTCTCTGAATTTATTTTGCTGCTTCCCCTTAGGCTCAGCTTTCCCTATTAAGCAGCTCGGAGCCGGGGAGCGAGCATCTTTTCGAGCAGCGCGAGGCAGGTGGAGATGGTGCCGTGACTGCCAAGTGCTGTCCATGGCACTGGGGAAAACCTTCCTTTTGTAAAAAAAACATAAATTCCCCTTTTCTTTCAGTCTTTAGACTGTCAACTTGGCATATGATAGTTTTTGTTTGAAAATGTTGCATCTTATTTTTAGGCCAATGTTGTTTGGAGGACACTAATGGTACTGAGCTACACCAAGAATTTAGGACCAGTATATCTGGGAAAAAAATAGTGCCTGAAGCGTGGGCTCAGCCCTGCTCCGGGTGCTGTGGGGCAGAGGGAAGACGGCCCCTTGCTGGGCTGCATCCTGCTGGGATTGCTGCCGTGCACCGGTTGGCCCAGTTTAACTGTGCAAGGCAGTGAGGTCCTGGTGAGCTGGGGCCGTGCTCTGAGCATCTGCGGAGCATCCAGGGAAGCAGCACGGGCTCCATCCCTGCTTCCTGCAGCCAACCCCGCCGTTGTTCTGAGGCAGTTGGTGTGGACAGACAGACTTCCCTCACTCATCTTCTGAAAGGAGATGTGTACGTGAGCCGGATAACCCGGGGTGGGGGTCGTGTCCGTACCCCAGTGCTCCCCAGACCTTGCTGCAGAGGGACGTCAGCGAGCGAGACCGGCCGCTGCTCGCCGATAGACTCGGCCAGGCTGGCGGCAAACGAGTCTCTTGGACCTTGGAGAAAACAAGTGGCACGATGGAAGGAAGAGCTGAACGTTTCCACTGTGCAAAGAGCCAGGCTGAAGGTGTAAATAGAAATCCCTCCCTTGCTCCGTGTGGAGCAGCAGCTGGCAAAGCCCAGGGGTGGGAGGTGCAACCTCTGCCTTGTGAACTCACCGCTCGTGGTTTGCTCAGAGCTCGACGTCACGAGGGGCCGGTGGCGGTTTGTGAGCGGGGCTCTGCCACGCGCGTTCCCGCACCTGGAGCGGGTCGCAACCCGGCTGCTGTGGCTTCCTCCGTGGGGTTCGTGAGCTCCTTGGCTGGCGGCAGCGCGGTCCCGCCGCTGGTGTGCGGGATGTGGAGGGCAGAAGGAGGTTAAAGAAGAGCCAGTTTTTAGCGTGGGTTTGCTAAACGTGGGAGTTTCGCCGATGTTTTCATCAGCACCGGCGAAGGGTCCCGTGTGTCATCAAAAGGAACAAGAATTGCATTGACTCTTGAGCTGTTTATTCACAAGTAGTTGGAATTAATTTACCTTATCCATCTTTAGACAGGCTGGAGGGGGAGAGGAAAGTGCAGGGTCACTCCTCTCTTAACTGGTCGTGTCAGGATTTGTTAGTGACTGATGCAGAGCAAAGTTTCTCCAGAAGGAAAGGGGTATGATTTTCTCCTGTCAGCTCAGTGTCCTACAGACAAGCTTTGCTGACACCAAAGTTTTACTTATTTGAGGTATTTGTATTTGAGGGATCTGAAGCTCTGCCTTTGTCTGGATCTTTTATGTTATTTCTTGTGCTAATCAGGGCTCTTTAACTTGACTCCATCACTCAAATGCTTCTTGATGATGATGAGCAAAACCAAGTTATTTTACTGCTGAGTGTGTATCATCAGTGAATTTTAATTCTAAAGGAAAAAGTGGGGTGGTTTTTCTCAATATTTTAAGCATGATTATTTTTTTTAAATAAAGCAGGATAGTGATGTTGGACAGATCATCTAAGTAAAACTGAATCTGAAGTACAGGATTGATCTGGTTGTTCCCCCCTCCTCCACAGAGTGTTTGTATTACATGAAAATAAATGTCATGCCCAAGTAATTCTGAGTCATACACCGGGACAAAATGTACTGTAGCTGGTATCTCAGTGTGTGAGAGAGAGAAAGAATGGGAGGCGTTTCAGCTGATGATATTAGTGGGTTACTGGTCCCTGCCCCACCCTTTATTGCAAATATTTCTGTGCTGGAGAAAATTGAAAATCAGACCATCAGCTGCTCTTGTGGCTGTGATGCGGAGGAGCCAGGTACCAGTTACTGAAAGGTACCAATTTACTGCAAGAGTGGTCAGGCCTTGGAACAGCCTGCCCAGGGAAGCGGTGGAGTCACCATCCCTGGGGGTGTTCAGAGGGTGATTGGATAGGGCACTTCAGGGCATGGCCAAGTGATCATGGAGCCACTGAGTAGTAGGTCAGACTTGATGATCCCGGAGGTCTTTTCCAACCTTAATTATTCTATGATTCAATTTCTGCTCCATCTCACCCCCGTGGGAAGATGGTGCATCTCCTTCAGCGGGAGGCTGGGGGTGATGGGGACGGGTCCCTCCCTTCTTCCAGAGCTGGGCTGAGAGGACCAACACCACCAACCTCCTCTAGTAGCGTGATGGATCGAGCCGTTTTCTCCAGGCTGCCGGGTGTGGAGCTGATGTACTGCTCCACGGGCCTTCATTTACAGCAGAGATCTGTATTTTCCAGTGACACGTACTGCAGAAGTGCATAACCCTGGGCTTTGCCGTCTTGGCCAGTGAGAAGAACAGCTTCTGCCACTGACTGCAGGCGATGAAATCCCTGACATGTGCTCTTTATTATGGGTTTAAGAAGCCTGGAAAATCAGGGAATGGGCAATTCCTCAACATAATACATGTTAGCTGCAGCGTGTAGTACAAATTATATTGGAAAACCGCGTTATTCTTCAGCTGTTTGTCCACGGGTTTTGTTGCTAAGTTGGTGCTTTCTCATTCAGAAAGAGACAGAAATGCAAAGTACCTGTCTTCCCTGGGTGCTTGGATCTGTGTGGAGATCATCAGCTTTTCGCTGGGTGTACATCGCTCAACTTTGTTCTTCCTGTTCAACCCCCCGCCCTGTATTCTGTATCAGTCCTGGAAATGTCTTTTCCTGGTATTGGAAATTCATAGAAATTCCTAGAAAATGTCACCTTTTGGGGTGCTGGCACTGGAACGGCTCAGCACCCTCCCCTCGTGCTGGGCCGCAGGAGGGGGTGGGCAATGGCCTGCGTGCCGAGGAGGGCTCCGTCACGGACACGCTCGTGTGCCGCTTTAGGGGCTTAAAATTCAATTTCTCATCTTCTCAGGGCGTGTTTCTTGCGTTCCTGTTGAAGCGCTGCTCCAGTTTTTCTCACGGCCTCTGCTCCTGCTGCGGAGGGCAGTGCAGCGAGCACCCGCCGGCGCCTCGGCTCTCCCCAGACGGGGCCGTGATGGTGCCAGAGACTTTTGGTGCTTCTACTTTCCCTGAAGGGAACGAGGCTGTCCACGGTCACCCAGGGAGAGCAGCCCTTTCTCCCTGCTCTGAGCACTGGAGCACAGACGTCCAGCTACTTTGTGCACCATTTTTTTTTTCCCTAGAACTTTCTAATGCCATTTTAAAATTATTTTTTTAAAACATATAGAGGAAAACTGAAATTCAGGATAGTGAGCTCAGCTCCCTGCAAGCCAAGCAGAGGCCGGTCTCCTGGGACACTGTGTGCTCCATGCTCTGTTGCTCTCTTCTTTTTTTGTTTTTGTTTTTGTTTTTCCTCTTTCTATGATTTTTTTTGTTCCCAAAGTCACCTCTGCACGTGTCTGTTCCCACCTCCCAGTTGATTTGCTTTCCCCTGCGGTGCAATATTTCTGGTTTACTACTGAATTTACCCTCTCCGCTTGCCCCAGCTTGGGAAACAGCTTTATTTGAGATTTCTGGGGGAGGGAAAACCCAACAACAAACGGTGACCAGTTCAGTCTGCCCTACTTACCCTTCCTCCTTACTGGGCTAGAAAAGGCATCTCTGCATCCACCCATCTCCTGGAGCAGCCGTCGCTATGGAACGGCAGCTCTGTAAAGATGTTTTCTGGGCTCCCAGGAGAATTCCTAAAGGAACAGTTTGTGGGAAATGTATTGGAAAATTAAATTCATGTTCATCAACACGTCATTAAGAGTTTTCTCACCCTAACAACCAAAATGTCCGTGATTGTTTCCATCTTGGAAGGAGGTGAGCGCTGGCACTGGGCAATATGTTCTCTCATCCTTTGCTTCTGGCAGTGCTGTTCCCAGGGGGCTGCAGCTTCCCAGAGAGCGGGGACAGCTGAGAAGGTGGCATCTGGTGTGTTGAGGAGCCTGTTTACAGCACCAGTCCAAAACCAGGCACTGTTGGAAATGATTTTTGGTTTTAATTTCTTTTTTTTTTTTTTTAAATTTTCACAAGAAAAAGCCGTCATTCGTCAATTTCTTTTGCCAATCTCAGTTTTCCTTTCTTCTCCTTCCCGGTTTCCTGAGCCATCCAGTTCAGCCTATGATCTCCTCCTGTGTTTTCTGGCACCTCTTCTTGTTCTGTGTCAGCCTTCTCTGCTGCATGAAGAACATAATTTTAATTTATTTATTTTTTCTTTTTAGATGCTAGTCTCTGAATGTGTGATTAGTTAAAGATGCCAAAGCTTCATTTTCTTTTGACTGGCATGGGATAAATATGACGCTCACCCCCACACACACGCTCACACACTTTTAGATGAGTCGTAAGAGAGCTGTTTTGGAGGCTGCAGTTCTCGCCCCTGCTTCCTACGGACAACGACAGCCAGAGTTATCAGACGCCTCGGCTGGTGGTCCCCAGCGCGAAGCTGCCGGAGGTCGGCGGGCTGAGCGTTCACAGGGAGGAACGTGGGCTGTGGAGCAACTTCCCAAGATAGTCCACTGCTTGTAGGTGTCAGCGTGGGAGGCTGTTCCCCGATAGCCTCGGAGAGGTCACCCTTCAACTTCCCACGAGGGTCTGTGGGAAGACAACCACAAAGCCCGTGCCAGGAGAGAGGTGGAAGCTCACGGCTGTGAGGAAGAGGAGGCCGGGAGAGGGTTTGCAGGGCAGTGCGGCTCAACTGACACCTGAGGGTAGGACCTCTCCCAGGATCTGCTGGTAGCATGTGAGTGGCAGGAGGTAGAGCAGCCAGAGAGAAGAGTTTTGCAGTTGTGGAGACGAGGATTTTGTTTACACGGAAGCAGGAGGGAGAGATTGCATCTTTAATTGTTGAGGGGTAAAGAACTGGCAAGGTGGGGATAGAGCTGGGATGTGGGGAGATCCATTTTGAGGATGATCCCAAACTATGAGGCTGTCATTTGTACAATTGGTTTGTTGACCACATGATGGAGAAAACACGGTGAATGTGGTGAAAGTGGTCTCTTTGGGTTCCCTAGACCTGAAGGACAGCCCTCCCCGGGGCTGGGAGGGAGGGAGACTGAACTCGGGGTTTGAACTGAAGGAGAAGTGTCTGGAGGAGAAAGGTGCCTCTGAATCATCAGCACAGAGCTGTTAATTACAGATGTGTTGGTGGATGAAATTGCGCAGAAACAAATGAGAAGCAAAGACAAACGAGACAGTTTGAGGACTGCACAGAAAACTAACGAAGGTGTTGTGGAGGACTCTCCAAATGACAGGCTGCAGGAGGGATTTGGGGTAAATATGGAGAGGAGAAGAGAGGAGCTGTCAGAAGGGCTGACAGACACATATCCTCCCCTGTGGTCGTGGGGGATGAGAAGAGGCTCCAGCAGAGTGTGGTGGCCAGCACTGAGATGATAGTTTGGGATGAAAGTGACCAAAAGGCCACCTCACAACTGAGACAACACCCGTAAGCAGTGCTTTTAATGGCCTTGGAGAAGACAAGGACAGGGGAGAAGCCGTCGAAAAGTGTGGGGTGACTGGGACGTTGTTTTCTCGACAGTGGGCTTGTGGGTGGCCAGTCTGGTGGCAAGGGAGAAATGGAGTTGTGTTGGAAAAGAACAAACGAGGCAACAGAGGACTTCAGTCTGGGCACTGGATTGCCGTGGGACACTGAGCTGGGCGGAGGAACGGAGCTGGAGCCGTGAGTCCCGCACGTGTTTGCACTTACGCAGTTTTCCCTCACGGGTCAGCATCGCTCAGTGATCTCTGGTTTGCTCATTCTGACATGAAAAAGGGACTAACAAGAAGGTAACAGAAAAAAAAATAAATTAATTTTTAAACAGCAATTGTCATTCTGCTGATAGTGCCGACAGCTCCCCGCGCCTTCCGGTTACAGTCTGTGTGCCTCTGCCCTTTGCCTCGGCCCCTACGGCTCCATGCCCAGGACAAGAGCTGCAGTGTCAGTCGCCAGAGCTTGGGAAAGTGAGTGTGGACAGGGGCTGTCTGGTGTGGGGAAATCTCCTGGCTGGAGGAATCCTTTCCAGCACGGTTTCCTCTGGCTGCAGCAGCCACGCGCGTTCAGGGATGTTGCCGAGAGCTGATGCGCGTGCGTTTCGTCGGCCCCTGGGATCTGCGGGTTTATTTTTCAGTCGCTTTGCTCCCCCAAGCACTGTCGCCAGGAAGGCAGGGATGGTGCAGGCTCCTGTGGGGACCTCTCTGTGCAGAGAGGCCAGGCTCTGGCAATCCCAACGTGTCGCTGTCTCCCTCTGCATGAAGGGCTTTCCATGAAGGCTGGTGGGAAACGTCCACCAGCTGTCTGTGAGATATGGCTTGATAATCTGATTTTACTGCAGAAAATACATAGTTCTAGAAGGTTTTAATAACTCCTTGTAAGACTTTCCACAGGCTATTGTAGGGTTGTGCTGGTCAGCAGCTCTGAGCTGGCTTGGTTTGTGCTCTGTGTTTAGCGTTGGGCAGCCTGAGCTGCCACAGTGGTGTCCGTGGCTCCTTCTGTAACACCCTGGGAGCTCACACGGGCTCCTTGGGGGAGCTGCTTTCCCAGATGCACTCGAAGTGTACTGGCTGTGAAGGGTTAATGTGCGTTTCGTGGCCTCGGAAGCCTTCTTGTCCCCAGGGCTCGGGTGCTGTGGTGGGGACAGGAGTGACTGCACCTTGTCTTGCCGGGGCCGGGGCAGCCCTGGGACCTGCTCCCTGGCCCGGTGTTCCCAAGAAGAGGCCACGAGTGCTACGTGTCACCTCAGCTCAGAAATGGCACCTTGGACACGTCCAGGTCGATCCAAAGGTGAACACGTCCTCTGTTTAACAGCCGGGGAACTGTCTTCCCTTTGGCTTCTGTTTTCATTTGCATTTATAACCCAAGCAAATGTTCAGGACAAATGGATCTGAAAAAAATCAATACCTGTTAGCTGTTATTCTAGAAAGGCCACGAGCAGGGCAGCAGACCTTGCGCTGGAAAAAAACTTTGAGGACATCAACAGACTTGTGATAATGCTACTTAAATTTTCAGCTCGCTTTTCCCATGGGCATACCTGGCTCCTCGCTTCCCTCCTGCGCACAAGATTTTCAGTACCTTAAATCCTGGCCGCAGATCCCAACATCCCCGGGCCCCGGTGCGGCGTTTGCCCTGGAAACGCGGTGCCAGGGAAGCACCGACAACCGGCTTTCCTGAAGCACGGACCAGTACCGCGGTGTGGCTGCAGATCCGCACCCAGAGATGCTGCTTCAGTATTTACAACCAGCTCCAGCTGCGCTCCGTGGGCACTGCCCTCGCCCTTGGTCCTGCAAACCTGTTGCTTCAGTCGTTTCAAATGGAGCATCTCACCCTGGTGCAAGTGGCTGGGAATCAGAGAGTTGTAGAATGTACCGGGTTGGAAGGGACCTCAAGGATCAGCCAGTCCAACCTTTCAGGGTAAAAAAAAAAAAAAATATAGTTGCTTCCCCCCAACAGCGATCATTTTCTAGACCTGGGTTATTCATGAGATTTAAAATTGAGAGATTAAAGAATTTGAGTACCTGTATCATATCCATATGGGTGGATTCCTCTGAAATGGGGCAGTAGCGATAGTGTAAAACACGTTATTTTAGCACTTACTTGTTCTGGCTGTTCAGAACAAATGATCCAGGAGAACCGATGTAGCCGGTGAAGAGACCCGTGCAAATGCGGCTGTAGCACGAGAGGAAAAAGAGCGGAACAGATGATCTGTGGGACGAGCGAGCAAAGAGTTTCTGAGCCCTGAGTGCAGCCGCACAAGCGGTAATTCTGGCGGTAGGATGTTGCGCCGGACCCTGGGGAAGGCCCGTGGCTTTAAGTGGGGCTGCGCTGGCAGGCGGCAGTAATTGCATTTCAAGATTTAGAAGCAGATTCTGGACCAATTACACAAATGCTTTCACGGGGATGACTTCATCCGTGGGGCCCGTGCACGGGAAGCGGGGCGTTGTGCACGGCGTGATGTCGCACCCTGCGGGTCCTGAGCCCGCCAGTGCTCCTCGACGTCCTGACCGTGCCGCTGGTGTGCCCGGAGATGCCCCATCGGGCAGACGAGCTCGTTACAAGGGGCAGTGATGTTTGTGGCTGCCGTCGTTGCACGCACGACCTCTCTGTTTGCACAGCAGTGATGACCTAGCCCTAAAATGAGAAAAGCTGTTTTTTTAAATAAACTTATTTTCTGTTTAAATGAGGTGATTTCATCCTTGTGGAAATCAGTGCAATCCACACGCTAAGCATGAATGATACATGTCGTCTATCGCTCGTGGGAAAAACTGGAGGTTATGGAAGCGCTGGGCTGTGCGTGTGAGGGCTGAAGGAAGCCAGAGAGCTGTACAGACGCACTTTGCCAAGTGCAGTTCATTCCAGGATGATGTGGGTATAGGCAGGTAATGGGATTCTCTGCTCCTCTGCTCGGGGTCCTTTGCTACGGGATGAGGGTTGCGTTCGTTATTCTGCCGCTGTTCCCGCGCTCGTTACTTCCACTACGCCAGACGGCCGCCGGTGCCGTCTTTTCTGGCCGCCTTTCCTCCATAAAGTCATTTCCCGGAGCTCATCTTGCAGCCGATGGTTTATCTGACTCCCGGGCGAGGTGCTTTGAGGGCTGCAGCTCTGCACATTGTCTCGTTTCATCATGGGCAGTGGGGCTGGACATGGAGAAGCGGATTTGAGCCGGGGTTTGCTGACCTGGGGAGGGTGCCCTGAGAAGAGCAGGCGGTCAGGAGCTAAGGACCGTGCCCGGCATCCGTGGCGAGCTTACCAAGCTGCACACCACCCGGCAGCATCCGCCCGCTCCCCAGGAGCTGATTTCACAGAACTGCTGTGGTTGGAAGATCATCGATCATCAGATCATCAATTCCAACCATTATCTCACCCTACCAGGGCCTCTACTGCACCGTATCCTTCAGCACCATATCTAGACAGCTTTTAAATCCATCCAGGGATGGCATTTCAACCACCTCCCTGGGCAGCCTGTTCCAGTCAGGCGGGTGCAGCCCGTGAGGGATGCAGGGAAAGCCCATCCACCCGTCGCTCCTGCTTCCCGCACTCCCAAGTGGTTTATCTCCTTGTTTTGTGGAGTTTCCTTTCTGAAGGAGCTCCAGCGAAGCATGGCCTGAGATAGCAGCAATCGCTCCTGCCCGGCGTTGCGGTGCCGACAGCCCCGCTTCGCTGCTCCCTAATGAGCAAAACAGATGGGGTGTGGGCACGAGTCTGGGTGGAGGGACAAGGGCAGGAGAGCAGGAGGAAGTGCCCCTGGTGCGTGCGGCCGCAGCCGGGCTCCTGTCTCTGGGGGTCTCCGACACCGGCGTTACCGCCCTGCCTATGTAGCCCTGCCTACGTGGCTTTTCAGAGTGCCACTTACGGTACAAATAATGGTTTGATGACACGATTTTCGCTAACTGCTTTGTTCCCCATCTTGTCTTTGATTTGCTCAGCAGCGTTTCAGGGTGGAATAATTGCACGTTCGGGGAATTTGCTTAGAAACTAGTAATTATTAATTTCTTTATCAATTTATTTTCCGCGTGCGTTTGCTGCTCCACGCTGGGCTCTGAGAGCAGTAGGTCATGTCAGGGAAGGGATAACGGAGATCACGGGGCACCTCTTCCCTAACGCAGAGTCCAATTACACACCGTGACTTTCCTGCTGCCTCCGAGGAAGGACGATGACATTTGCTTTGTTTTACTGCAATTACATCATCGTCATTCCAGTCAGTCTCATCGCTTCTTGGTCTTAACTAATTTTCCACGTATTTTCTGTGCCTTTTCAACTGTATGGTTATGTAATATAATTATCTTGTATCTCTTATTTCATGACCCTGTTTTATTAGTAATGATGTGCTAATTACACTGGTTCCTTGTGTGTTGATAATTGCTTCGTATTACGATAGTAGTTTTGAAGATCACGGATAACACGTAGCATCTCATCTTATGAGCCGTTATTGACTTCTGCTGTAGCCCACTGAGGAGTTTAACCTCTGGTTAAACCTCCCATTTCCTAAGTGGAGGGGATGTACAGGGGGATGGGTGGAGGGGGTGGGTGGAGGGGATGTACAAGGGGGATGGATGGAGGCGATGTACCAGGGAGATGGGTGGAGAGGATGAACAGGGGCGATGGGTGGAGGCCATGTACAGGTTCCTGACGAGAGAGAGATTTGAATTTGTCCTGACGAGCATCATGAGGTTGCTCTCATGATAATATCTTGCCACAGATTTTCTGATGGCTTCTTTGATTGTCAAATGGAGCCAAGAACAGTTGCCCGACCTACTGCATTCTCCGTGTTTTATGCTCATAACCAAATTTCCGAATTTCGCAAAGTTCAGATTAAAGAAGTAGGTGAGTCAGTGTCGCTGTTGTTTATATTTAGCTGCTTCTTGGATCTTCTAGTTTACAAACACTGTGACTGAGTTGCCATAACTGTTGGGGTAAATTTGAATTCTAAAGAAAATGCCATTGCGACTAAAACATTTTAGAGAAAGTTCTGTTAATTGTGGGGAAAAAGAAATGCAGGGGCTCCGGAGCAGAAGTGCTGATGGCACCTTGTCTGGAGCTGGGGGAGCTTGGGAAGTAGATGCAAGTGGTCATCTTTCCCATAGGTAACTGGAATTGGCCATTCACAGGAAATAATTCCTGTTAAAGGCTCTTCCAAGTGCTGGAACAGGCAATTTTATATACATCAAATGCCTTGCTTATCAAGTTTCCCAAAGGCATACATCATAAAATGCCATCTTATGGCTGGTGCCCGCTCCTGGCCACAGCGATACCCAGTGGCCACTGGTCCCATGGGGAAAGGGCAACTTTCCTTGGAAAATCGCTCTGGTCTATCGCTGAACTTAACATTTTGTACTTGTGCTCTTCTAAACCGAGATCAGCATCTCGGCTTCTGAAAGATACGAGCGGAAACACTTCAATTCTCTCTCCTGTATTTTGTAGGAATTCAGAAAGACTAAACAAAACCTGACGCAGGAGACAAAACAGTTCTCAAAATGTCCGTGGAATTGTTGAGTGCTTTGCAGTGTGCTCTGAAACAAATAGGAAACAAATAATTGTTTGAGAAAGATTTAATTAACCTGAATGAATTTAGTTAAGCAGGCATTAAATGTTTTACCTGCATTATACGCTGTCTTATTTTTTCACTTATATGTAAGAATATTCCTTGCTATATTTGCTGACACTACCTCCAGATGTTTATGAACTTCAGTGTTTGCATTAGCTACCTGTAATTAAATATTTATGGCACAGTAGATTGGCATTTCTATAACCTATTGCAAGCAGAAAGGAAATATGTTTTCAGGAAATGGAGAATCAGGTTAATACGGGTGTAGAGTTCAGCGTGACGCCGGACAGGGTTGGTTTGGAGCCCCACGAGGACGAGCGGCTGTTGCTGTCGGGCAGCGTTACCTTCTGCTCTGCCAACGCTTCTGGTCGAAGCAGCCGTGGGCCTGGGACCAACTGGGTGACGAGAGCTCAGACCATAAAGCACAGCTGCCAGGAAGGAGGAACGACAGTGATCTCTCCCAGCAGCAGCAGCAGCAAACTTGCCTGCCCAGGCTCTGCTGTTTTCCTTAAATTAATGTCTCCTGCCGGGACGTGCGCTCGTTCATCACGCGCAGTGTAGCATTTAGCAGCTGTCCCCTTAAATCACGTTGTCAGTGTTGGTAATTCAGGCTAGTAAAACAGGCATGAAATACTTGTGTGGTAGACCTCACAGGGCCATAAAACCTGGGATGTTTAGTTAGGTTTCATTAGTGACAGGAACTGTTCCCCTGCAGCAGCCCCGCTGCCTTCCCCGGCCGCGTTGGCCGAGCTGACACGGGCCTTGCAGAGGAGACTCCTTTAGCTGCGGCTCCCCTCCCCGAGTCCACAGATCCGTTAGAAAAGGAGCTGCTTGACTAAATGTGGATGTTCATGTATTACTGTGAAAGGCTTCCCAAGAAGAAAATCAAAATACCAGCCCCCTGGGCAACCTGCCACAGAGGACCTGAGGCTGCTCCACGTGCGGTGCCCACAGCAGAGCTTTCGCTGGACCCTGCCGCAGTGCAGTGCCGGGCAGTCCCTTGCCCCGCGCAGCAGAAATAATGCTGTGACTTCCAAGTCGTAGTTTTTGTTAATTCAAAGACAAATGTGGGAATTTCTGAGAACAAAGGAAAATCCATCAGAGACCAAAGTAGGATGCGTTTTTGTCTTTTTGTCATTGATTTCATTGAGGTTGTGTCAAGTGTAGTTGATAATATGTAAGGCAAGGAATTTGGAAAACGCTTTTGGCTTGTTGGCTTAAAAAAAAAGAAAAAGGCAGGATCTCTTTTAGGCAAAAAGCTCAGTAGCTATTACAGCAAAGCTTTTATTCTTTTTAGACAAGTAATGCATTTTTGTTTAAATAGAAGAACGAGCAAACTATTTATTATTGTTCAGAAATCTGGATGGCATTAGCAGCTGTGTAAATTAGTTTAACTTCATTGACTTCGCAGAAATAAACCAATTCATCTCTGCTGAGGAGCTGGTTCCATGGGAGTTAATTGATTTTCAAGCTGACATTTTTATTAGTAATAACATTTAAGGTTTAGATAATACTCATCAAATATTTGCTTACTGGTCTACACAACACCCTTTCTGGGTAAATAAGGTTATGGTACGGATATAAATGTGGATAAATAGGTAGATAAAAATCTAGACATCGTGTTTATAATTAGGTAACGGACAAGCTGTAGAAGGTGAGGTTGCCTGTACCACGAGAGCTGTGGTTACACCGAGCAGCGTACGGCGGACAGCTTTGTCTTCAGGCTGGGCAGCTGGTGTCACGTTGTCACCCAGTTCCCAGCGTCCAGCTTACAAAAGAGCCCTCGAAAGGTGAGGTTGGCTTGGGGAAGACAAGCACCAAATGGCCCTTGTTTTTAAGCAGTGCAGAATATATGCGTGTTCTGCAGATGTATATTTGTGTGTCTCTCTGTAAAATATGCGTATCCCACGTGTTATATCATGACCCAGTTGGTCCAAGGCTCATGGCTGGATGTCCCCTGTGGGCTCTCTGCTCCCTCACACTTTCTGCATTTACCTTTTAGGCGAAGGGGTAGTAAGACCCCAGTTACCATCGGGATAGCTGTGGACCTGTGCTTGCATTTCCAGTCTCCACACGCTCCTCCTGAGCTGGGCAGCCCCAGTGTGTCCGTACCCCCATGTCGCACGGGGCTCTGTCTGCCTTGCCTGGAGAAGGGGAGCTCAGGAGAAGGTCCTCGTTAGATTAGTTCTGAGCCCTATTGGCTGTATCCTTGGTGCTGGTGGGATCATGAGAGTTTTGGGTCTATTCTGGGCTTTATTCTTGCAAAAACTAGAATGCTTTCCACTTCGGTATTGGGGAGCTCCAACATTCTTGCTCCTGTGAGCGTGGTCACCATCCCTCTTGCTGTGTGGAGGAGGAGCTGTGTTGAGATCATGGCTCTGTCAGGGTTTCCTGTAGCTGAAGATCACATTTATTTGTTGATTTCACCGTGTGACAGCCCGGAGAGCCTGCCGCCGGCTCTCAGCGTAACAGCGAGGACAGCCGCTCTTGTTCTGTGCAGCAGCACTTGGCATCAAGTCAGTAAACCAGGATCCAGGCCTTGCCCAAAAGTTGCCCTCAAAGCGAAACCCTAAGAATTAATCCCTGTGAAAAAGTGGGATTTTAGATATGTATTTGCACACACATAATATTATCACATATGTTACAATATGAGTTATATATTATTATAACAGTAATAGTATAGATATGTTATATATAATCATAGAATGGTTTGGATTGGAAGGGACCTTAAAGATCACCCAGTTCCCACCTCCTGCCATGGGCAGGGACACCTCCCACTAGAGCAGGTTTCTCAGAGCCCCATCCAACCTGGGCTTAAACACTTCCAGGGATGGAGCCTCCACAGCTTCCCTGGGCTGCCTGTTCCAGGGCCTCACCACCCTCAGAGTGAAGAACAAATATACTGTTATATATTTCTGCTCTAGGTTTCTTAAAGGTGAGAGAGACAGTGAAATGCAGCGTATGGACCATGCTGCACCTTCTCCTGCCTGTACCGGGGAGCAGGAGCTGGTTCTGGCGGGGCTGTGACTGCTGCCAGGGCTCCTGTTTGGACACTCGTTTCTCTAGGAGCTGCTCAGCCTGTCGTTAGTTCCAGCAATACATTACCGTGTGACTCAGGGGCTAAGAGGAGTAGGAGGAAGGAAGAAAAAACCCAAAGAAGGGAAGTGTCTCAGAGTGGTGCTCGTTGACGGTGTTTAGTCTTAGAAACGGTAAATTCAGTGGCATATGTAAAATACTGTCACTGGCACCGGCAAATTGTTCTTGGAGTAATTGTATGATGTACTTCAGTGCTTCTTTGATAAGATGTAATTTGCGTGAGGTGATGGCAAGTTGGGAATCCCTGGTGTTTCAACATCTACTTAGAGGGAACGTTCCTACGGCTGGAGATCTCTGACTGCAACCTGCCCGGAGAAACGGGCTCCTTCCAAGGGGCGGAGATGTTACTTGCAGCTTAATTGAGGCGACCCTTGCGTTTAAAACCTAAGCTGGTTTGAAATGTAAGGAAACGTAGGCTCCTTTGGCCGCAGTTGGCGTTCCTGGTTTGGGGAGAGCGGGGGTGAGAGGGCTCCCAGACACCGTCCTGGGGCTCCTCCCCGGGGCTCTGGGTGACCTGGCCGCTGCCGTCACCCCCCGACCCGAATGCGGGTTTGTGACGTACGTCAGAGCTCAATCACGGAGCGGAGGCTCTGCCTCTTGTTAATGCAGATTAATTGTGTCTCTGCTGATCCTGAGCCAAAATGTTTTGAAGTGGAAGAGACTCTGAATCACTGGCTTGGGTGGCATTTTTTATTTTTTTTTTTTTAACCGTTTTGTCTCCCCCCTGAGTCGCAGGCAGTGCTTATATTGGGTCCCCTCATACACACAGCGGCCCCTAGGATGACCGTGGTGCTGGAAGGCTTGGACAGCACAGAAACGTTTGTTAGATTCCCTCTCTGTTCCATGTTAGCCAGGACAGGCAGCCTGAGGTCTCTGCAGGGTTGAGTTTGTCTTCAGATTAGGGTCTTCATGGTGTTATATGCAGAAATAACTAAACCAGGCAAATACAGGTGGGTGCTAGTTATTTTTTTTTCCCTTTAATTGCTGCTGTATTAGATGCTGCTACTCTAGAAACAAATGTGTTGTGCAATAGCTTGGTTAAGTGCCAGGAACAGCATCTGCATTTGCATTCTGTGAATTAGAAAGCAATCTGTTGCTGGAGGGGAGCTTGTGTATTCGTTTCTAGCTTAAAGTTCTCGTGAGGTATTTCATTGAAAACACTGTGTCTGGGGCCTTTCCTTCCATGTGTTCTGGATAAAAATGGCCACACAGGTGCTCTCTGGAAGGAATCATTTAAAGCTTCTTTTACTCACTCACCTCATCTTGCTCGGGAGAAACAACTGTCCTAAGATGGTTCCAAGAGAAAAAACAGATATTTTTATTATTTTTTTCTATGAGAAGCTTTTCTTAGTAAATCTAAATACTTGGATGGTTTCATCTTTCTGTCCAAAAGACGGCAACGTTTTCGCTGGGATTCTTACTGACGTGCGTAGTACACCGAGCGACGCCGTGAGCGGAGGGCTGAGCCGTTCGCGACCGACACGAAGGTTTTTAGCATGCCGGGGAGGACGGTGGCGCTGGACAGCTCGGGCTGATGCCGGCCTCTTGCCTGTTTGTTTTGATCCAAGTGTGAAGAGCCTGAGCCCGTAAGTGCCAGCTGGGACGGCGGGGCCGTGTCAGTGGGTTACGCAGCCGCTCCGTGCTGGAGCGATGCCGTACGTGACCTAGATACACGGGTGCTCCGGGGGGACTTTTAAAAGGACACCTGCTGCCGTTCTGCCCTGCGATAAAACCGGTGGTGACGACTTTCTCCCACTGAGCCTTCAGCTGCCCGTGGCTGTCGCTCGCTGGATGCGCCGTCCCCAAGGTGCCAATTTTGGGCAGCCTTGATGAAAAAAGCCGTGGAGAGTCTGGGAGCTGCGGCGCCGTCTGATCTAACCTGACCGCAGACTTGTGTATAGGAGTTAGTTTTTCCTCCTGCTTTTTCAAATAAAATAAGCAAAACCATTGTGAGCGCCTGAATTCACCAGACCAAAAGGAACGGAGGAACAAAAGGGAACGGTGCCCAGAGAAAGCCAGCCCAGGGCAACGGGCACCTTTTAAATCATTTGCCTCTTCTGCGTCCTCTTTGCTGTATCAAAAGATGAAAGCTTTCTATCTCAGCTCAGTCTCGCTAATTAAACTGGTCTGTTCAGCTCCCGCCGCGGCAGCCGGAGCAGCCCCACCTCTGCTTTTAGCCTCTCCGACACGCGGCACTTTGAGACAGGATGAACCCGGGGAAGTGTTTTTGAAAGTGCGCTGCATTAACTGCCTCTGCCTCCCTGGAAGCCGGGGATTATAGTCAGCCAAGTCCTCCACGCTTTTGAAACGTCTCCCTCTGAGCCTTGCGTGACCTTCAGACAAAGGCAGGGTTAAAACAAAGGGTAAAAGCCTCAGTTCGGGGAAATTGCCTCAGCGTGGCTGGAGGCGGCCGAGCTTCAGCGCTTGAGACCTGGAGAGAATTTGGCCTGGAGTGAGGAGGCAGTAAAGGGAGCAGCCCTCTTGAAAAACATAAAAGTTAATTGTTATGCAGAAGCGGTGCATATTTTTCAGCTCTCAAAGATTAGTGCTCATAACTTCCCCATAAAAAGTACAGCTGGCCAATATTTTTCACTTTTTCCTGAGTGAATTGGAACCGAAGGCATTTTTCACGCTCTCGGATGAAGCTTTGAAGGAGAGCTGCTCTGAATAAAACCTCGGGGCTCGGGAGGAGCTTCGCCGGTCCCTGGGCACCCATCAGTGGTTCCTGCAGCCTCCCTTCTGCAGTCCCCGGAGCGGTGGCAGGAGGTGGGGAGGCTACGAGGCCGTCCAGGCACCGGCAGCCGGACTCACCTCTGCGTTCCCGCTCTTGCAATCCTTTGCCCCAAACCGTGGGGCAGGGGCTCGCGCTCTCCTCCTTCCCCTCTCCGCGACAGGCCTCGGATCTCGGGATGAGCTCGGCCCCAGCCGGCTCGGCCGCAGGGGCTGCGATCGACGGCCAGACCTTTTGGGACCCGTCCAAAGCCTGCTGGAGCTGATGGGAGGACTTCAGCGAACTCTCGGTCAGATTGGAAGTGCTGAATTTCTTTCATTGTGAAGGAGCAGATCTTGATTTTAGTACCTCTTTTTGTCAGCATCCCTGGAGGTTTCATTTACTTCAGCTGCTTTCTTTGCAAACTGCGCCGATTCATTTCACTGAATCCTTGTCAAGTTGCTTGAGCTAAAACTGAGATGCAAATGTACAGCAGCTATTCCTTTTTTTTTTTTTTTTCCCGGATGTAGAAAGCAGGCACTGGAAAGATAAATTACTGTAGTTCCCTTTAAGCACATACTGTTGAGAAGCAAACAGTAAAACATCAAAATAAAGCCTTTTTTTTTTTTTTCCCTCTTCACTCTTTCTAAAGCAAGAATATAATTATGCTCTGTGGATCTCACCAGAGCACAGATCAAAGCAGTTTAGTAATTGCTCGTGGCTTTTTGAGAGCGGTTTGGAGTGGTGGGTACAGTGTTTATACGGATGCCTGGGGGTGTAGCTGCCACTGCGGGGACATGCGGCCCTGGCACCTGGGGAGGGCTCGGTGGGTGCCTGGGCACCTCTGCCCTGGCCACCCTGCAGCGCTGAGAGGAAGAGGAGCAGCAGCAGCAGGTCCCAGAGCGGTGGGGTGGTCCTGCCTGTGGCTGCCGACCGTGTTTGCCAAGGTAGAGGCACGTGGCTCAGGGGAAGAAACCCGCAGGCTGTTGTGAAAATGGATGCTCGGATCAAAAGCTGTGTGTAGCTTCAGTGGTCGCTTGGCTTATTTCTCATTTTGGGTAAAAATCTCTCTCTGGATCTTGGGATTCCCTAAAATGTGAGTTCTGTGACTCATACTTTCCAGCAGGACAAACTGGATCCTAAATCCAAGCACTGCCCACCCCTAGTTTGGAGTTCGGTAATGGGCACCGGCTCACTTTTCCTAGTGCAACAAGGAGACTGAGCAGAGAGCTGACTTACCGGTAATTTTTCCCATAGAAAGCCTTGGCAAAAAAAGGGCATTTCAAAATTGAAAGCATTTTATATTTCCCCCCAGAAACGCTCCCCTATTTTAAAAATAAAATAGTTGCCTTCTTGCCTTGCTTGCAGGACCCCCTTGCAAGGCAACTTGCAGCGCTCAGTGGTTGCTTTTTTTTCCCCTAATTGCAGGGAAAATTCCTATTTCTGATTCACACTGTGGTAGTCGATGGGCTTTGTGTGATTGTTCCTTTCCCGGTACAATCAGCGTATCGAACGAGCAGAGAATTTCTGACGGCAAGTTGCAATCCAGATGAGCTGCATAACGCGGCTCAGAGGAGGATTCCGCGCTCGGCAGTCGGCTCTGGCCCCG
The DNA here is from genome assembly GCA_013396935.1 of Baryphthengus martii. Lineage (NCBI taxonomy): Eukaryota > Metazoa > Chordata > Aves > Coraciiformes > Momotidae > Baryphthengus > Baryphthengus martii. The sequence goes on along the minus strand of VWZK01012980.1, from coordinate 852,374 downwards.
GCTCAGCACCTGGCGGCACGGGGCCGGCTGCGGGCACGGCTCCCAGCCTCGTTTGCCCTGGCTTCCCATCAGAAGGCACAAGGAAGAGGCTGAAGAAAAAAGCCAGCTGTGGAGCGGAGCGATGAAGAGAAAGGGTGAGAAGGAAAAGGAACAGTCCTCGCAGGAGCCGTGGCGTCACGCAGCTCCTGGACACGCTCAGCTTTAAAACCCGAACGCTGAGAAACTCACTTGCAGCCGGGGGAGTACAACAGACTTCAGCCAGCTCCCAGAACAGCTCCCAGATCCACAGGGATCTGCTTTGCCCCATGTGCCTTGTAATTGAAAACCGGCTTAAAAGGTGCTCGGGGTGTCATGGCGGTGACAGGTCTGCGGTTTTACTCCAGATATCTTTGAAGAATGACTTTCTGATAGTTGTCATGGTGACCTCACCAAAAACTGCAAATGTAAAGTTGCTACACTGCGAAAAAAAGGAGCGATTTGTGAGCAAGGGTGTGAGAAATAGATCACTGTTTGTCTGGGGTTAAGTTCAAAATTTGCCTTTGAAAAAGAAAAAAAAAAAGTTTTCACGAATGATATCTTTTATCATCTGTGCTTTTTCCCCGGCTGTGGGAGGAAAGCTCTCAAGCCACGCTGGGATGCGATTCGGTTGCCAAAAAAAGGAGACTTAACCCCAGAGTTTCTCTGACGTGAGCAAGGATATTAATTAAACGATGTAATTGCGGAGCTCCCTTAGCAAGCAGCGACAGGATGCATAATTGTTTCTCTGTGATTCTTGTTCATCGAGAAGAGAGCCAAGGCAACAATACGTTAATCACAAAGGTGAAGATTTTTGAGAGCATAATGACTGATAAGGACCCAACTGTCATTGATTATCACCGGGAGTTTTACACACAACAGTCCTTTGTGCCTTTCAAAATCTGCCTGAAATGGAAAAACCACGAATCCTTTCTAAGTCTGGGCAATGAGGGAGGGATAGTAATTTGTCTGCCGTAATTGCATGGAGGTTTGGTAATAGGAGGATTTGAGCTTCTATCTGGGCACCTGCAAATCTTGAATTCCTGCCATCGCTGCTGGTTTGCCGAAACAAAAACTGCTTGCCAGAGAGCTTGGCTGGAAACAGCTTTACCTTAACTAATGCAGGCGATCTTCTGTCTGCTTTAATCAAGAATCTCCTCAGTGGAGCTGGAGATTGTTGTTCAGCGGAGTACCCGTAATAAAAAGCACATTTTTTTACCGCTCCTGGAGGGGCACGTCTTCTCACACTTGCTATGACCCCTGAAGGCACGGGATTAAATTGAAGGGTTTGCAAGTAATTTTTGCAGTTTAAATGACTACCAGAGTATTTATGGAGATGTAGCTGCCGAGCCTTCTCAGGGCTTTGCTCTCCCCCCTGCGTAAGGGCAGGAGCCAGGACCCAAGTGTGCGTTTATCACGGTGGTTTGGTGTGTTCACAGCACCGTGCGCTTAACGACAGCCCCCTTCACAGGCTCTGGGTGAAAGTAGCAACCGATGAAGAGAAAACCAACAAATCACCGCTTTATTTTTAGGAAAAACTGTCTCCATAAGAGCAGCTGAAGGTGGAGATGAATCTCTAACCTGGTAGAACAAGCCTTGGCTGACATCCCTTCGTGGCGGGTCCCCGGTTGGAGTGGTTTGTTGGGGGCTTCGTGGCCTTTGGGGTTGCCCAGCTGAGCAGAGGCCGTGGAGCAGAATCATCCCCTCGCGGCCATTCCTCCCTCCAAGGGGCTCTGCCGCGGCTCCCGGTTCCTGTGCAGGGTGATGGAGCCTCTGCTGGGTTATCTCCTGATCTCCGTTAATTCTCTCATCCCGGTTTTACTTCTGGTTTGAGATGTGTTTGTTGAGCAAGCAGTAAATCTGTCATTCCAGCAAGCGCTTAATTGAGCTATTCAGTCCTGGGAAGTCTTTGTTTCCTTTCAGAAGATAAATAAATACCATCTACGAACATCTTTCTTCTTCCTGCTGTCCTCCATTCATCCCTCTTGGCACCAGCCATTTTCAGGCGGGGGGATTCTCCCTCAGTTGTGCATTCCTCGGGACGTGGATCCCCATGGCAGGGCTGGGGTATCTCCAGCACAGGGTGGGAGCCGTGGGATGGGTCTGGCAGCTCCCATCGCTCAGGGCCGCTGCTCGGGTCTGCCCAGGGTTGCTCTGAGTGGCCTGGATTGGAGCAGCCCTGGGCAGTATCTGAGGAGAGCGTGAAGAACCATGAGAAGGGACATAAATCCTTGCGTGTGGCTCTCCCCGGAGCACCTGGCTGAGGAGGATGCAGATGCTCGGTCTCAGGGCCAGCTCTGCTCATGCCCACTCGTGTGGAGTTAATGCAGCTCTTTAGCTGTGACCTGGAAGCTGCCAACAGCCCTTGAAAAAATAACAAAAAAAGAGATTTTCCATCGCCTACTGCTAATTAGATCAATAGAATCGTATTCCCCCGTTATTGGAAGAGACAGTCGTAAACTTGTGTGGTAAAAAGAGGCTGGACTGCAAGGTTTAAGCAAATTATTTATTTGAACTCACAGGTTTAAACTGTAAGGTCCAGGCAAACCGTCTATTTGAAATCTACTACACCGCTAATAGAGGTTTTTATGGATACAATGGGAGAACGCGCTGTTACAGCTTAAAAGCAAAACTACCCTACAACAGACTAGAAAGCCAGCTAAACATTGTACATGTGGTCATTAACCACCTGCGCTTGCAAACTCACAGCACGCTCAGTATTCACTTACCCCTCCAGGGAAGGGCTCTCAGGGATTGCAAAAGTCACCTTGGCCGATGTCCTGACCACGGGTGGAGAGTCTCCATAGAGGCAAGCGTTGGAGAGGCGGCTCCCTGTTCCTAGACTTAACCTTAGGACTTTTATCCCCTGGTGTACGTGACTGATGCTAGAGCCTGAATACAACCAGCTTGTTGGCTGAAACCCTCCAGGTGGTTGTGGTGAAACTGCCATCTGGACACACACAAGGGGTCAGCTGAAGCCACCCCTGAAGCCCTCCTGGCTCTCTTTTGCCTTACTTTCTCAGGAAACCAAGGAGTGCTTTGAACTGAGACGCAGAGCAGAGCACACCATTTGTTGAGGAATTTCAGAGCTTAGCTCAGGTTTCTGCTCTTTATGCGGTGCAGCATTGGCCTGGGAGGCCTGGGGCTTATGGCCGACTCAGGGCTGAGCTGTCTGCACAACTGCCCGTGTGTCACTGCGCACAGATGAGGCCATGGGTAGGCAATCCAAGGCTGAGCCGTCTGCACAACGCCGCTGTGTGCGGCCTGCATGCCCTGCGTGTTACCCAGACTTGCTTAGGAGCTAGGAGTCAGAGAATACACCCGACTTCTGAGGCACTGGTGCCTCCTCCCCTGCCCTCTGTTTCCTGGGAGCAGGAGGACCCACACAATGGGTGCAGGCTGGGCCAGCAGCTCCAAGCGGCTCCCCACGAGCTGAGTTCCTGCAAAAACCCCACGCTGCTGACGGTGCCACTGGGTGAGCTGCGCGGGGTGACTCGACCGCAGCCTGTGGGGTGAGGCTCGGCTGCGGCGACGTCTCTGCTCCGAGGATAACGGTGCAAAGAGGTGAAAGGTGCCTGGGACGGAGCGGGACAGAGTTGTTCCATCTGGGCCCTGCTCCGTGTGGGTGCAGAGCTCTGCTGCCTGTGGGCAGGCTGGGTACCCACCGTGCACCGGGATGCCTCCCATACGGAGATCTGGCTAGGCACTGGAGGTGGTGGAGTCACCGTCCCTGCAGGTGTTTAAGAGACGAGTAGATGTGGCACTTGAGGCTCTGGTCTAGTGGTTAGGGATGCTGGGATGAAGATTGGACTAGATGATCCTGGAGGTCCTTTCCAACCGTAGTGATTCTATGATTCTGTGATCTGCTGCGTCAAGCTAATTGGAGAACAACGCTATTTGCTGTTACAATAATTTTCAGTGTCAAATATTTTACTGTTAATTTGAGCACACGAGGCTTTCTCTAATGCTGTTCAGGGCTTTGAAGTTAAATTGCAGTTTCATCAGTTGGGTGATAAATCGCACGATGGAATTTTCCCAGATGTTTTGAAATTAAGTTTCTGTTTTCCTAAAGAATGTCAGGCTCGATGCCGTGATGGGAGCTGGAGGATCTCTCGTGGTTTGCTAGAAATTTGAACTTCTTTCTCAGTAGCTCCAAGTCCAGCTCCTGCTTTCTGGGCATTTCAGGGAGGGGGTCTGAGCGAGGTGCTGCCCAAGCCGTGTGTGGAAGTAGGAAGCGCTTCTCGGCTTCTGCTCCTGCATCTGCTCCTGGGGATGGGCTGACGCTCACCGCTCCGACCGTGGCGGATTTACATTTCAAAGCAGCTCAGACTGCTCGTAGGGAGCTGGAACCCACTTTCAGGGGATTTTTTTTTTGCTCTGATGAAGGACCTCTTCTTTGACCCCTCTGGTTTGAACGTGGCTGAGATCTCCCATTCCTGCAGAGTGACGTCATTCCCTCCGCAATTCAGTTTTCTTCTGAAGAGTCATTGGGGTGACTTCAGAATGTGTTTGATCATCGTAGCATGAACCTGTGAGAGAAAAGTCTTACTCCAAGTGCAAATCTCAATGTTGCCAACCAGCTCGTAACGGAGAAATGAAAACAAGTGAAGTAAATACTACGGGGAACTTTTTGGTGCCGTGGAGGCAGGGAGAGGCAGTTCCTGCTGGATTTTGTCGTTTGAATGCAGCTGAAGTGCCCAGCAGATACCTGCTGACAGTGGGCAGGGTGCTTGGTGAAGGGGAAGGAGGTGTTGCTGTGCCCATCCTGTTTCAGGGTGTGAGCCTTGCTTCACCTCTTTGGTGTATTTAACGGAGTTTTTGTCTCCTGCACGATCCATAGCTGGGTAGGCGGCTGCAGTTGTGACACAATCGATGGGCACTGGAAAGACCAGCCTTCAGCTCCAGCAGTGGCGTAACCACAGCCCACATTCATCAGTGGACATTCTGTGGTTGTACAGGGACCCGCCTGAGGGTGATTAAACGACAGCGCTAGACCCAACGACCGTGCTCGACCCGGCGCACAGGGCGTGAATGACGGTGTTTCTGCCAGTGCTGGTGCTTCTCCGCGGTGGAGAACGGGCAGAATAACTGACCCGCCCGTCCTGCCGGCCGAGCTCTTCAGCCGTTCCTTCTGCTGGAGGAACTGCCCTGCCCCCACATCACCTGGAGTCCTTAAGGAAGCCCTTCATTAGCGGTGGGCTGGGTAACGCACTGGACCAGCTCATTCATTAGCCTGGTGCTTCTGATGGTCTGAATTCCACTCCTGGCCAAGGTTAACGGGGCAACGTTGGCCGTGTTGCTGCTTTCTGATCTTCCTTTGCGCGTCTCGTACAGTTAGCAAGCGTGGCGGCGCAGTTAATAGCTGTGGGGCGGTGCTGGGGTTCGAGGGGGAAGAAGCCCAGCCTGAGCTGAGGACTCGCTTTCCGTCTGAATTTTCTTTCCCTGAAAGACACCGGGGTGTGTGCTTCCAACCTCACGTGGCTGCGTTCGCCTGCCACGGTAGCATCGGGATGTTATCTGCTTTTAGCTGCCTGCACAAGCTGTTTCCAGCAAAAGACTGAACATTGGTCCCTTTGGGCTCGTCTACGTGACATTTCAGACGTGCTCGGGGCTCTTGTAGGCTCGCTCTCCAGCGCAGACTCCGAGCTGACTTTGCTCTTCCCAGGAGGTCGACGGCTGCCTCAGTCCCACCACGCTCCCTGCGACCCACCCTCAAAAGGTTTCAAGCCGGAGGGGCCTCCACGCGAGGACTGACAGTTGGTGGGAAGCGAGTAGTGCGTTTCTGGTGTGAGCAGTGCTCCCTAAAACCCCAGGGGGTCGTCCGGCTGCGTGGCGTGGACATGCTGTCGGCTGAAGGTCTTCGGATGAGACCTGGCCTGGCCCCACACCGAGCAGCAAGACAGAGCGAGGCCGAGGATCATCCCAGTGCTGGAGCTGGCTGGGTGCTGGGCTTGCCACGAGCCGTGAGCCCCATATCGAGCGTAGGGGGAAAAGTGCGGGATCGTGTGCCGGAGTGCTCATCCCGCGGCAGGGAACCGCTTCCCACCCCAGGAGGACTTTGTGCTGACGGATCCCCATCCTCGTGCTGAAACTGAAAGATGCTGGGAGGCAAATACCTTCTGCTGCTCTTACGTGGACCTGTTCATTGGTTTAATTTCACAGAATCCCAGCAGGGTGGGGGTTGGAAGGGCCCTCTGGAGCTCCTCTGGTGCCACCCCCCTGCCCCACCAGGGTCACCCAGAGCAGGGGGCCCACCAGTGCAGTCTCCAGGTGCTTTTGGAATCTCTGCTTCTCTGGAGGCTCCCCAAGCTCTCTGGGCAGCCTGAGCCAGGCTCCAACACCCTCACAGCAAAAGAGTTTTCCCTTCACTTTTAGGGGCATGTGTCGGGTAGGGGTGAGGGAGGCGGGGACTCTCTGTGGGCGCAGAGCCGGAGGGTGCTGGGGGTGCCGGTGCTGGCAGCAGCACGTACCCTGGAGCCTTGCTGGGATTCCTGCAGGCTCTGCTTCACGTGTTGGGCATTTTGCATCAGCTCCAGTAGCCTCTCCAGTGCTTTCATAACCATTCCAGCGAAGCCATCAATATTTAAAGAGACTGCAACTGCTCATTTCCAGAGCTCCCTGGGTGCAGGCAGCAGCATTTCGCCAGCCGTAGCCCTGCATATAAAACTTTTACTGAGCCCTCCTCCCTTTCTTTTCCTCGGGATGGATTTGGCTCTTATTATGTTTATCCTCAGATGAGGATACCAGAAAACATGTATTGGACCAATAATAACCATATCATAAATATGTATTTGCACTGGAGTGAACAAATGTATATGCTGAATGATTTTTTAAAAAAAAAAACCAAAATAAATTCACAAGATAAATAATTCAATGATTAATATTTGACCAGTTGCAATGCACACGGAGTTATGGTCATAAGTTTGTAGGCCAAAACGGCCTCAGTAACACGTAGATTTTGTGCAATATTTTTACAACTGTTAAATATTAAGGGCCTATCGGTCATGTGCACCGGGGCCCCATAAATCATTTTGTCTCTGGAAAGGGGCCTTGAAGCAGAAGTAAATTACATTGCTGCTTGTTTTACGGCCCTCGTATGGGGTAAGGGAGGTATAAAAAGGCTTAATGTGCAAATGAGAATCTGACTTTTCACTGCTTTGGGATTTGTGGAGCTTTCCAAATGACAAACTCCCTGCAGCAGAGCGGGAGTTTTGCCGGAGACAGCACGTGCCACGGGGGAGCAGCGCCGTGCCTCGTCCCACGGGCCGGCGGGTCCAGCGTCATCCCCACCCTGGTCCCAGTGGGCACCCACTGCCCGCCATGGGGTGACCCAGTCTCAGCGGCTGTGCTGGGAGGATGGGGTAGCCCTGGGGCAGCTCTCGGGTCAACTCATCTGCTGGTCATTAAACCAAGTCTTCAAAACAAGCAAAATTTGGAATGGTTTCTAGGCTGGGCAAGTCATTCTGTGTTCCTGACAGCCCTTTTCACCTCCTTGTTAAGGACCAAAAATCCATTCTGTAGAACAATCTCCAATTCTATGGTACGATTCTAAGTCACACATCGCCCCCACAACCAGCTGTGCTGGAAAGACCGAGCACCTCCTTCCGGTGCTCCGTTTATTGAAGCGGTGCTGCAAGCTGGTAGCACAGCCCCATCTCGAACCTCGGCACTTGGAGGGACCTTCTGAGAGGGCTGGTTGATACTGGAAGGCAGGAGACCGCCGAGGACTGACTTGAGCAGTGCTGGAGGTGTGGTGGTTCCCTGATGGGTCTGTGCTGTTATGGACGAAGCTCCAAGAAAACCCTGCGCTCACGCCACTTTTCTGTGTTCCCACTCATGGGAGCAGTGATGGGACAGGACTTGGCAGATCCTGGATGAGATCTTGATCCTTTATCTGCCCTTTTCACTGGTCCAAGGAGCTGGGTACGGATGGAGGAGCAGAGCACGTCCTGGCCACATGTGGCACTGCTTTTGTCTGTCTCCAGGCCAGGGCTGGGACAAGGAAATCACTGCTACTTGGCCGTGTCTCAGGAATACCGGCGTCCGGGTCTGTTCTCTCTGTCCCTTTACATTGCAGATGAACCACACGGGGTGAGGAGGTTTGATCCCTCTGCACCAAAGCTCCTCCTTGCTGAGGTTGAATAGCTACAGTAAAATGCGTGCATCTCTCCCAGAGACGGGTAATGTTTGTTTTAATTTTATTTTCACTTAATATGTAAGAGAAATCCATTAAATTCAATGAAATACATCAGCTGGCAAAGCGAAAAGTGTTTCAGCCAAGATGTCACTGTGATATCATAACTAGTGCAAATGGCTTTTGATTTGGTGATGGCAATGAGACAGGCCTTTAGTTGTAAATTATTCATGTAAGGGACTAATACAGCAAAGATTGCAGAGCTGTGCCAAAACACTGCCTGGGTTTTTGTCACGCTCGGCTGCAGCGCAGGCGAACGGTTCCTTTGTCTTAGGCAGGATTTGGTGATACAGGGATCTTCAGCTAATGCTTATCATAGCACAAAGGCAAGTACCCATGAAATGAAATTTCACCGTATTAATTAAATATTTTGTGTTGGAGATTAATCTCCCATGTTGAATATGAGTTTGTTTTATTGTTTTGAAGGCAGTGGGTTGAACTTTGAGAGTGTGAAATGCAATACTGAGCCCTAGAGAGTGTATAAATCCAACCACGAGCATCCCACACCCCGGGAGCCCGCGGCTTCCCGGCCGTGAATGGTGCCTTTCTCCCAGCTGAGAGCTGCTGAGCTTCTCCCTCCTCTCTGCGGAGCGGGCCAAAGTCCTTCACAGGAGCTGCTGCTCCCATTATCCCAGTGCTGGGACCACCTTGTGCCTCTGCAGCTGCACTGGGACCCCAACCTGCATCTCCTGCCCTGCCCGAGGCCGTCAGCTGGGCTGAGCTGTGTGGGCGGTGATGTGTGTGCCTCGTTCCGCATTAACTCAGGTCTAACTCCCTTTAGAAGTTACTCACTGGATTTGCTGTTTCTTCTGATCGCTTCAGAGCAAACCTGTCAGGAACATCAGCTTTTCCCCCTGTCCCAGAAAGCTGGAGATGCCTTTGGCCAGATCCGTGCCCGCCTGACAGCAGCTTCACAAGGTGCAAAGCCACCAGAGATGGGTCAGGAGGGAGCGGGGCTGCCACAGCAGTGCCTCGGGCCTGGGCAGCTCACAAGGCAGATGAGAACGGTGTAAGCAGTAGATTTTCTTACAGGGTAATGTGTTGAGTTCAAGCTGAAACATTCAGACTCTTTAAATGACAGTTTGGGCCTGATTTAATGATCATGTGGTTGCTGCTCCATCCCTGGCACCATCGCAGGGGAGGTTGGATGGGGCTCTGAGCAACCTGCTCTAGTTGCAGATGTCCCTGCTCCCTGCAGGGGGGGTGGACTCATGACCTCTAAAGGTCCCTTCCCACCCAAACCAGACCATGACTCTATAGTTCTGTTTGTCTGCAGCACTAAAAATTGGATTCAGTGGTGCTGAAATGAGGCTGACGCGACGCATGGGGGGGCCAGCCCAGCACATCCAGCGGTGGGGAGGGAGCCCACCTCCCAGCTCCCCATCCTGCCGCCCAGCCAGCGCTCCCAGGAGCTCCCAGACCTGCTCAGCTTGGAGTACCAGGGCAGGATCAATAAATAAGGACCATAAACACTAAAACAAGGCTCTTGGACAGCAGGTCAGGGGTGCGTTTAGAATAGAATTCCTCTTTCCTGAAGAACAGAACCAGGTTGCAGCATCTGGTTTTCACCAGGTAAGGCTGAAATAAAGCCGGAGGACAGACCTGGGCAGCCAGTCCCTGTGTGAGCATCAGTGACTGATGCAGAGGAAAATGAATCCCAAAAACTAGCTCTAAACCATCTTCCTTATGTCTGGGAATTAAGAGAAGAGCTGAGCCTGGGCTGATGAGACGGGGAGGAAAAAGGAGAGAACATGCTTTGGGAAGCAGGGAGGGGCTGATTTCAGTCATCCCCACAGGGGGCTCCCAGGAGGTGGTGCGAGGTGTTGGCCACCCCGGCAAGAGTGTCTGAGGCTGGGCTGGGTCCTGCAGCCCTTCGTGTGCAGGATGAGAACCTTCTCCTCCTCCTCCTCCTCCCCCCCTCACTCAGTCCCTGCCTGCCAGAGAAAGCCCCTCTGCCGTGTTCGGGTCAGTCTGTCTGTCAGGACATCAGGGTGGGTGGATCTTTGTGGTGGTGTGTGTTTCCTCGGGCCTCCTGTGTTAACCAGCTTCTTACTTGACCAAATTACTTTGTTTCTGTAGCCGATTTGAAGGCAGAAGGGCCCAAGAGGGTGCAGGAGGGAAGGGAGAAAGGAAACGTTGCGAGTAATTAGTATGATTAGAGCAGCTGAACACTCTGCTTCACTAAAACCGCGCTCTTCTCTCAGGAGACTTTTCCTGTAGCATCCATCGCCTGTGTGGCTTTAGCAGGAACACTTCCCAGGCAGGCAGAGACTGGGAGTCTCGCTAGGAAGCTGGGTTGGTGCATCTGCTTTCCAGGGTAGCCTGCTTTCCTACACGATGGCCTCGCCATGGGTGGCAAGAAAGGCCTTTTCGAGGTCACCTTGTTCCTTGAACATGATTTGATACCACCTTTTGTAATTATTTTTCATTTTAATTTGGGCAGGCAGCGCCTCGTGGTGTCCGTTGGGCTGGAGCAGTCACATTTCCCCCCAGTATCAAACACCTGCACTAGAGAGAGCAAAGTGATCCATCTCTGCTCCTCTAAGGAAAAAATACCTTCTTAGGTGTTACAACTCCCAAGGGTTTCTTACTTCCAAATGTTCAGCCTCTGGCAGTGACAGAGCCGTAGGCAGGGAGGGGTCCTCAGCCCGGGGGTTCCAGGGTCTCCCTTGCCCTGTGCAAACCCCACCGGGCAGCGTGCGAGTGCCCATCGCTTCCCGAGGGACCCAGCGGTTGGTATCTTCAGCATCATATCTGCTGAACTTCTCCTCAGCACCGTATCTGCTGAATTACTCTTCATCTGACCCAAAGGCCGAGAACAGAGCTGTAGCCACGGCGCAGGTTTGTAGGTGCTTTGTGTTGGGCTGTCGGCTGCCGCAGGTGAAGCTCCCGCCGGTGTTTATTCGCAGCCTACTCGTCAAATGAAAGCTACTGCACCTCTAGCCAACACAGCTCCGAGTGCCCTGCGTGAGGTAGCGGGTGACGCTGCCGGGCGCTGACAACGGGTGAAATGATTTTCACGGCGCCAGAAGTCAATACGTGGGAAAAAAATTATGTAAAGCCGCCCATACCGCGCCTGTTCTATTCTGGATCATTCAGGCATGCGTGGGAAAGGCTGTTTCCTTCCAATATACAATATTTAGAAAACATTGCAAGGTGTTTGCTGGAACTCACCTGAAATAACTCTCTCTATTCTGTCAGCCATAAAAAAGGCAGTTGTGTGACACCTGCTGAAATGATTGTGCTGCCCCTTTATCGCTCCGGCCAAGCAGTTAGAGGCGTTTTACTATCCCAGAAATACGTAGGTGGAGATCCCATCGAGATCCCTCAGCCAGCACCTGTCCCCACCAGCACAGACATTCTGCTGGGGGCACCAGTTCACCACCTATCCAACACCCCAGGGTGCAGGATCTGCTCCTAGGGGCAGCAAATGAGGACCTGGAGCTGGAGGCAGCTGGAAAATGCCTTGTGCCTGGGAAATGCTGGGGAACGGGATGTGGGAATTCCCCCGTAACGAGCAAAATGAGCCACGCTCCGCTCCTTGGTGACGGCTCCCGGCGGTACCCGACCTGCAGCCCCTCTCGGGCCTGGCTGGATGAGTGATGTTACGTGAGTTCTGTTACTCCTCGGCTCCATCTCTTCAAGCAGAAGGAGGCAATGCCGGCTGCTCTTCCAGGGCTCCTCTGGAACCTCCCTCCTGCCTCTGTGACAGAATGGTGGTGAACCTGACAGTCGTACCTTCCCATCTGTGTCGTTTCCTGCAGGTGAATCCTCTGCACCATCCGTAGGTCACGTTGTGCGGGTGGACCCGTTCCCTGAGCGACCGTCGCCGGGTCGCTGCTGCCTGTGACCTGCTCCTGCTCCGTCGCCGGCCTCCCGAGGGCTGCGCCGAGGAGTAATTACTAAGCCAGCCTGGGAAGCTTGACGTAGCAATCCTGGAATTAACTCTGCACGTGGGTTTTTTTTAAGATTAGAGTCAGCCTGCCTTCACGCTCTGCCCTACCAGCTTTCAGATAGCTGTGAGATGTAGAGATTTCTAAAGAAATCGAGGGTCCATAAGGCAAAGAGTACCAAAGTACAGCGTGAGGCTGCAGCTGCGGCTGGTGTGCTCCTCTGAAGTCTTTTTTAGTCATTGGGAATACTCACATTATTTCCAGAGGGATTAGGATCAGGTCTTTACATAGCTGAGAGCTTACTTAAATTTTCAACGTTTCTTCTAGGTCAAAGGACGCTTAGTCCAGTTTCTCCACATTTGGCGCATTGTTACATTACAACAGGCAGAAAAATCCTTCCATTATTACTATTTTGAATACTTCTGTAATGCCCTGAGATTTCCTGGGAGTATGATTTTCACCCACAGAGGTACTGGACTCATAGTCATTGAGATTTTCTGCATTCTTACGGGGCAGTTATATGGAATTTAATAACACTGATACCCGCAGAGTCTCTGTAAATGGCACTAAAACCCTACAGAGTGTAATCGGAACCACTAACGCCTCTAAGGACTTTTTGCATCCTTCTGTAGAAACATATGGAAGAGAATATCTAATAATCTGTTAGATTCAGCAGGAAAAAAATAAAATAAAATCTTTTATTCTTACATAACTGCCGGGCAGAGCTGTACATTTAGGTTCCCCAAACGGATCCAACCCAGCGTGCCACATCCCCACCTGCCTCCTCGTGCCCATCTCCCCCTCACTTTCCAGGAGGATTCCTCTGGTTGGCTGTGTCCAGCACACCCCCCACTGTCACCCCAGCATGGGTGCTGTGGTTTGTTTCATTTTCCAACTCCAAATGTCACTCTCTCCAGATCTCACTTGGGTTTACTCCGCCGGAGCAGGCTCTTGGATGTTACTGCTTCATTTTCTGGAATCACTCCTCTGAAGTCCATCTCGCCTTCTGCGCGGTGCCTTCCTTTCTGCCAGAAGTGATGGGGCAGGTCAGGCTTTGCTTAGTTTCTACATCTGTTTTTTGTGCCTTGCAAAAAAATAGACACAGTCGGGTGTCTCATTGATGCCACCGCTGCGTGCTGGAGAGCTCCAGAGTGACCTACATAGCGACCTGCCTGGTGCTGGCAGCCGAGCCTGGCTGCGCTGCCTCCCTCCCAAGCCCAGCTACTGCCCTGGCCCAGCTCTCCCCTCGCTCCCCTCGACGGCCTCCACTTCACTGAGGAGGAGAGCTTGTGTCCTGGGAGCATTTAGGATTGCCCAGGCATGAGCTACTTAATTGGTGTTGAAGCTGGTGCTGAAACTGTTTGGAATAAACTGCTGGGTTTTTTTAAAGCATTATCTGGAGGGTTTCCCACTGCCTGCATTTATTTGATGCAAAAGTGCTTTGGTCTAGATGCTAAAACTGATAAACCAAACCATTCATTTCTTAAAGTTCAATTTGCCACTTAAAGGATAGAGAATAAACCGAGCTGAGCCACAGCAACGTTGAGCAGCGAGATACAGGATTTAAGGCAAAGCCCATTGTGGCTGGGAATGTTTCTCTCACATAAACCGAATTTATCTCTATAGAGCAGAAGGCTATTTTATGAGGTTCAGACAGGAAAAAAAATGAAAACTTCCTGAGAGAGTGTCTTAAATAGCTCATAAAAAACAAGCCTCTGCCCCTGTGAAGGGGATATCTGACAGTGCCAGACAGGCAGCAGCCCTGGTGCAGAGCTCCGGTACCGGCCATGCCCTGGCTGCAGGTTCAGCCTTCCCTCCTCTCTCCTGGCAGCAGCTGCCTTTGTCACGCTCCAAATAATTAATAAACATCAGCCCTGCAGGGCTGCTCCCTTCTCTAGAACCCCTCTCTTTCTGATTTTCCTCAGAGCCGCAGTGGTTACCTGGAGGCAGCCGAACCGTGCTGGTGGTGCTGGGCAGCGGGAGGCTGAGCTCAGGGTGGGTGATGAGACACCACCACCCACAGCCCACAGCCCAAATCCCACATTCCACATCCCACACCACCCACACCCCACACCAACCACAGCCCACACCAACCACATCCCACACCCCACACCACCCACATCCCACATCCCTGAGGCATGGCTCCGGGGATGTGACCTGCCGCCCCACACCAGTGATCTCAGTCCCTGTCGTTGTCCTTGTCTTACATCTTTTAAACCTACAGCTCCTAATTTCTTGTTCCTGCCAAAGAGGCAGAAGGAAATCAAGAATTGGGCTCCTCTTACTCATTTTCACTCTATTTCCTGAGATTTCTTTGCACTGATGTCATTTGTGGTGGGGGCAAAGGGGGACACACAAATTATTCTGCATTGTGTTCAGAGTAATGACAAGTCTTAAAATAGCTCTCAATTAGCAATTGATTGCAATTAATTGGAACAACATAGGCTGACATGATAGCTTCGTATCTCCAGAGCATTCTGGAGTTCACGAGTTCTAATTTTCAAAAAATTCCAAATCTGCGGCTCCCATATTGCCATAACCATCTGTCAGCAGTTTAGAGCGTTGATCTTTATAGCTTCAAGAAGCAGGAGCAGTACACTCTCTGGCTTGGCTAATTAAAGCAAGTGTCCAAAACAGGGCTCGAGTCTGAATAGAAACTGTTTTTCACGTATATGTGCGTCTGCCTCTGAGGTCTGTCACACCCGATCGGAGCCGTGTGCCTTGGGGTGGCTCCCGCCTCGGCTCGGTGCCGAAGGTGCCGCCACCGCGCTGGGAAAACCGCCCCGGCTTTGTTTAGGGGCTGGTGTTTTGTTGACACTCATCTAGTTCTGAATTTTTTGCTTTGGCAGCCGAGGAGTCTGCGGTGGTGCTCGTCAGGCCATTCCGAAATCAGGGCACTGGGAGGGCATGTGTTTTCTGATTATTCGGACTAATTTGGTTTTACCTGTGTTTTAATTAATGGGCAATTGGAGTTTCTTTCTGAATAAACATCGGGAATACATCAGTGCGAAAGAACCAGCCACAAGCTGTGCCAGGGGAAGTTCAGGTTAGATGTTGGGAAGAATTCCTTCACTGAAGGAGTAGTCAGGCATGGGAACAGGCTGCCGAGGGAGGTGGTAGAGTCACCATCCCTGCAGGGGTTCAAAAATCAGGCGGATGTTGTGCTTTGGGACATGGTCTGGTGGTGATGGAGATTTTGGGTAGAAGGTTGGGCTTGATAATTTTGGAGGTTCTTTCCGACCGTAACGATACTATGGTTCTATGAACCGGGGGAGGTTCAACCCGCGATTCACCTGCATTGCTGCCCTGGTTTCTGGGTGGTTGGCTCAATGTCCTGCCCCAGGGTTTCCCATCTCCCGCTGAGGGAAAGGCGGAGCAGGGCTCGGCTCACGCCGTGCTTAACTCTGCGGAAGTGTGCAGAGGAGACAAGGAAAGCCCTCGCTCTACAACCCAGCCTGGCCTAATTCACTCGGACTTCACTTTCAGGGTCTTGAGCGAGGTAAATTTAAAGTTACAGAAGGTAAAAGCAAAGATCGTATTAAGATAAGGTATTCATACAGCAATAATCAATAAAAAAAGATACAGACAAGTGTTAAATTTGAGGGGGCGAGGCTGGACTTGAAGGATGTTGGTAGTGGCAGCTACTAATTCGGTGTTAACTGAGCCAGGGATGTTTGACAGAAGGAGAGAAAGAACAAACACTACTGGCAGCAGGAAACTTACGCGTCAGTTTTTCATATCAATGTGGTTTTCCCAGAGCAAGACGTACTGAAATGCCCCAGTCCTGATGGCCGAGTATTGTTTGTAACCCCAGTATTTGGCAAGGGGAGAACAAAGCAAGGAAGCCAGCAGCGCTGGATGACTCCTTGAATTCATGCTTCTTGCATTGGAAATGCCGAAGGGTCGGCCGTCTGCAGCTCGTCCTGCAAACCAGGCTGTTCACGGTGCTGTTCTCCTCCAGGCCAAACGGGCAGTGACAACTACAGGTGAGAATGGAGAGCGTTCCATCTGACCAAAGGGTTTGCTGAACGCAGGAGGTAGAAAGGCAGATAAACGTGGTCTGCGCAAGCCCGAGTGGTTCCTACAGCGCTAGCAAGGAAGGATCTGGTTCGGCAGAGAGCAGCTGTGGAGGGGCGGAGAAGGAGGT
The DNA here is from genome assembly GCA_013396935.1 of Baryphthengus martii. Taxonomy (NCBI): domain Eukaryota; kingdom Metazoa; phylum Chordata; class Aves; order Coraciiformes; family Momotidae; genus Baryphthengus; species Baryphthengus martii. The sequence goes on along the minus strand of VWZK01012980.1, from coordinate 836,125 downwards.
TCAGAAAAAGGACTGATTTGAAGAGGCCGTGATCAGAAACTACAGAAGTTGACAGATGGCCTGAAATAAGGGTGGAGAGACTTGCTGAAGTAAAAGGTGTTCATTGCATAGCAAAGTGATGCTCAAAAGATTAAACTGACCACAGAAGAGGTTTTCCTCTGATAACAAGGCTTCTGTTACGAAGCACAAGGAGGAGTCAGTCCTTATGACTTGGGGTTCCTCACAACTTTCAGAAACAGTCCGACGACATCAGTGATCAGTCGACCAAGTTCTCTGACCATGTTCTGTTCCTTCCCATGCTGCTACTCGCGCTTTGTGCTCCTCTGCACTCAGAATTTATCTGCATCACACGTTACTTTGAGAAGGATCCATGTGTAAATATTTTGGCTCATTTAATATGCCTGCTGGTATTTTAACAGCAGATCTCACATTTTTCTCCACCATTTGGGGAACTTGTTTTTATTTTCAAACAAATCTGATACTCTTGCAGAAGTTCATATCCAGAACTGAGAGTTTCAGGAAGGATCACAGAAATGCTGGTAAAATGAAAAAGCCTCCCAATGGAAGGGTGTGTGCTGGCCCGGGACTGGCTGAAATCCTCCTGCGCAAGTCACAGACCTCCCCAGACAGAGAGACCATGGGCCAACGATTCTGGCTTGGCAAGTTCAGAAAATTTAAATGGCGGGGGGCGGCTGGGGAGAAAAAAGAAAATCTGAATGAGTAGAATGGGCTAGGAAGGAATCGGGTATCTGCAGAGAGCAGCTCAGGCAGCACCCAGCTGTCCGCAGCTCCTCCCAGAAGGGTAAAAAATGGTATGACCGCCCTACATGTGCCTGGCAGCAGCCGTAGCCTCCGCTGATTCCCCTCCTCCCCCTTCGCTGCTGCCTTTGAACACACGGGAGAGTTCAAACCAATAACATTTCTGTCAAGTCCTTCCCTGGTTTTGTTTGCTCACTGGAATTTTGCTGAAAATACTTGATCCTAAATGCAAATAAATCTACCGCGTGTCCGTCCTGCTGCCAGCACGGATCCCAGAGCCAATTACTTGCCTGGCATTTGTCATTGTTCCTTAAGCTTTACCTTAGTAATTTTATTTAGACAGGGGCATTTTCTGCTGATAAATTTAGCTCGATTACTAAGTCAGAATGTATTTATTAAAACACCAATTAGACGTTGGTCTCTCATCAATCACAACACCTTTAATTCATGCGTGGATGCAAAGCCCGGCCACGGCGTCGTGCACGCCTGAGTGAGTGATCTAAATCAAATTGGCACTTTCCCCACATCGCCTTATCTTCGGGCCTGGAGGCAATCAGTTTTTTATTTACCATATGAATAATGTGCGATATTTTTAAAAGCTTCAATGCTTCATTTTTTTTGGGTGTTGAAAGGAGAATACGTGCTTGACAAGGTTGGAAACAAGGGTGAACGTAGAGGTGAAGGCACCAGCTCCCCAGGCACTCAGGTGATGGTCCCTGTGGGATGAAGATGATGGGGGACCTCCCCTGGAGGCTGCCTGACCGAGGGTGGGGGCCACCCTGTTCCCACCTGCTGATGGTCCTGTCTAATTGGGCAGTGGGGTTAATTGTCACTCAAATGGGGATCAGTTGTTGCAATTAGCCCCAGCAGAAGAGATAAAGAGTGGAAGAGGCTGCAAAAAAAAAAAAAAAAGAAGAAGATATTGGAGAAGTTTGGGTCATGAGGACAAGAAAGAAGAAAAGGAGCATGAAATAGAAATAATAATAAAAAACCCCACCAAACCAACAACAAAGCCCTAGAGCAGAAGAAGCAGTAAGAAGAGTGAAAGGACAACATAAATGGACAAGACTGGGTTGAGAACAGCAGGATAGGAAAATGGCTCAAATGAGGATGATCACAGACTGAAAGGTTGGTGCAGCCCCTACGTGTAGAGGTTATGAATGTCTGGGTGCTGAAAATATCTCTGCCTGCCCCAAAAAACCCGTGGTGTGTAACCTTTGTGCCCTGCCTGAAGATATTGTCCATTCCCAGCTGGGTCTCCTGAGAGACTCTCATTGCTGGTGCAGTGCCTGTCCTCAGAGCAGCCTTGCTGCATCAAACCCAGAAAACCTGCAAAACTCCCCCAGACCTCAGGAAAAAGGGCGGTGAAAACTGTAGAAACTGTCTAAAAGGAATAGAATTCTGAGGACAGCGAGCTCTCCTGCCCGTGGGGTCGGAGCTGCCTGAGAAGGTGGCCTCCATCCGTTGCATGTGCTCACACGTCACCGTGTACTTTCATTCCAAATTCAGTAGGGAGAAAAAAAAAAAGCAAATGGCTGAAATTTCTTGTAGGATTGTAATTTGTACCAGTCAGCCTGAAATATCACGACATTGCCTTTCTCTAAGCCTGAAGCACTATAACAGAAAATTAACTCTATGTGGTGTGATACTGAAATTGATAATATAGATGTCAGAATGATGGGAAGTGTTGATGTGATCTCGCTGAGCTCTTCCCCAGTGCAAATGTCATTGAAATCACCCTGCTCTTTTAGAATATTTCCATTTCCAGGCAACAGCATTTATCTGGGAAAAATTGCCTAAGAAGCATTCAACCCTCTCTCCTGGGATCTGTCAGAGGTCTCACACAGCCCGCTAAGCTCCCTCTGTGGTCCCGGGTGGGCTCGGGGAGCAGGGGTGACGGTTTCTTTCCAGTGCAGCAGCAGCCGGATAATTTGTCAGGGGGATTAAATCAGGGGCTGATCTCTGGGGACAGGTAGAGGCTGAGAGGTGGATGGAGCTACACAGTCAAACAGCACTTGCTTGGAAGTTACCTATGGATAGCATTCAAATTTGAATGGTATTCCATTTCCTGTGAGCCTTTTTCTGAGTGAATTAATGTAAAAACCTACTTCTTGAAGCTCCTGGAAGTCAAGGAGGAGGAAGATGTCCCAGCCTGCTGGAGTGCTGGGGCTTGGGGCAGTTTTAAACACCTCAAAATGCTTCTGTGAACCCCCAACCCCAAATCGGAGCAGTGCCGCTGGCCTGGGGGTTTGCAGAGGAGTGGGGAGGAGGGGGAAGCAGTACCCCTGGACCTGTCTCTGTCGGGCAGTTTATCCCAGGCTTAGCATGACAAAATTCAAGCACTTGTATCTGAGGTGGACTTATTAACAACTAGGGATAGGGACTGTGTGCCGTTTCTCACAATAAAAGCTCTTTGCTAGTTTTATATCCTAAATTCTCTCTCCTCCATAGTTTCTGGCACATCAACCATCCTCTTCCAGGGGATTTCCCCTTCCCTGCTTGCAGCCTGTTTGTTGTGAAAGAGGAAGAGGAGAAGAGGAAAACCGGATGGCTGATGATTTGTGTGTCAATTATACATCAGAGGCTTTGCTGCTTCTTCAGAAGCTTCTAATAATAATAATTATAATTAGGGCACTGGGAGAGAAATGTGCTGAGATCAGGGAGAAAAGCAGGAAAGCCAGGCCAGAATTAATTAGCCCTTTTTATCTAAGAATCTCAAAGCATTTAGACATTAATTAATGAATTCTGTGGTTAAATCAGTGCAATGTTCAGTTTGCTGTTGAAACGGTGGCCGCTCAGCTCAGGGCTCAGCCCCCATCCGTCCTCTGCCGGGGGTCCTGCCCGGGTGGATACAGCTGCAGGTGCTTCCCTCTCGCTGCCAAGCAGTTAATAAATCAGTTTGCTTAACTGATGAGGTCAGAGGACTGAGAGCTGGCTTTAGATTGAGGCTTTTCCCTGTGTTTGGGCAAGTCTGCCCTGGAGCTCCCTGGGGCATCCACCGGCTCCCGAGGAGGGGACAGAGGCCACTCGACGCAGCCGACGTCTGGAGCGGTTTGTCGGCGCGCAGGGAGCCGAGGTTTCCACAGCCTGTGCCTGACCGTGTGACAATTAGGCAGAGGGAGCTGACGAAGCAGTAAATGAGGCAGCTCTGCCCGCTCTGTTCGTTGGGCACCTGCCACGGAGCGGAGCTCAGCTCGCTCCACTTGAGATCAGAGGATTTTACACAACCGTTTTAACTAACAGAGCCGGCTTCCTCCCGTCGTCCTCACTTTGATCCTGGCTGGCACAGATGCATTTTTCATGTATTACTGCTTAACACTGGAACTTTTCTTTTTTTTCCTTCTTCTAGTATCTGAAGGTAGCCTAATGAAAATTATTTTTTTTTCTCCTGCTTCATTAAATGCTAAAGGGCAATTCAATTTTCTCCATTGCTTTCCCCCTCTCCTTAGGTTTTCTTAACGTACTGCTCCAGCTAGCCTGATATCTTGTTCAGGTAATGATTATATCAGGCGTAACATTTAAGCTCATTTTGTAGCTCAGAGTAAAAGTACACGTGCGGCGCTGCCCACCCCCCGGGACGCTGGGCTGAGGCCAACAAGGGCAAGATGTTGGGAAGGCTGAAGCCAGACTGGCCGGATGGGTTTTGAGAGCCTGTTTACCCTTTAAAGGTGTCGAAAATGTATTTAGCAGAAAGAAACCTGTTGACCTTGGCCCCTCCTTTGTCTGCGGAGCAGAGCAGTTGTGCAGGTGGCACAGAGGAGTTCGCTGGGTTCTGCTCTCCCTGCTGCAGCAGCCGCTCAGAATCACAGAATCACAGAATTGTTGAGGCTGGAATAGTCCTCTGAGGTCATCAAGTCCAGCCTATGACCCAACACCCCAACATCAACTAGACCATGGCATTATGTGCCACATCCAATCTTTCCTTCAACGCCTCCAGGGATGGCGACTCCACCACCTCCCTGGGCAGTCCATTCCAGTGTTTAATCCCCCTTTCCATGAGGAAGTGCTTCCTAATATCCAACCTAAACCTCCCCTGGCACAGCTTCAGGCCGGGCCCTCTTGTCCTGTCACTAGTTGCCTGAGAGAAGAGCCCGACCCCCACCTGACTACACCTTCCCTTCAGAGAGTTGTAGAGAGTGGTGAGGTCCCCCCTGAGTCTCCTCTTCTCCAGGCTCAGCTGGGCTTTCTCTCACCTTTCCTGGGGCGTTTGGAGATCTCTGCCCCATCCGCTGCCGCTGTGCTCGGCATGCCCAGAGCATCTGCTGCTGGACATCAGCTCGCCCGCCAAGCCCCGCTCCCAAGCCTGGCCCGGCTCACTGAGCACTGCCCAGGGAACCTCTCTGAACCCTGTGGCCATTCCCAGCACCTGGATCTCATCTGGTTTTTGCCGTTCTGCCTCCCGAATAGATGAATTTCTGCCTCCCAGCTCACCCGAGGCATGCCCATCGTTGGTGAATATTCATTAAGTGAAATTAGCATCCATTAGGCCTTAATTAACTTACAAAAGGCTTGTTTGGTGGTAATGAAGTATGTATTTTAGATGGGTCCCCTGCCCATGGAGCCATCCCCAGGCAGGGTCCAGAACCTGTGGTGGAAGCACCGGGGAGGGGGGGGAAGCTGGATCCCTTCTTCTTCTCCAGAGCTGGGAAGTCAGAGCTGTGAGGAGGCGTTTGCAACCTGAGCGTGGGCTGAATGTTAGCTCAGGTTTGCAAAATTTCCCTCGGTGATGGTAGCGATGTCGTGCGCTGCGGCAGTGGTCCGATGATACTTGGTGTCTGATGATGTTGGGTGTCTGTCTGATGATATTTGGTGTCTGGTTGATGTTGGGTGTCTGATGCTATTTGGTGTCCAGTGAAGTTGGGTGTCTGATATTCTGCTTGGGCACTTCAGGCACAGGTTGGAGTTTTGTTCCTTGACTGGCTGAGCACAGCCCTTTGATTTGGGTTTCGTGGGCTGTCCCTCTGCTGGGGGATGTTGATGGGCTTCTGCTGAATGTCCCTATGAATTTGCTTAGAAACCGTTAGGGAGGCGCCGAAACCTGCCACGCTCGGAGCCAGCAGTAGGATGGAGGAGGAGGTTGCACGGTGCGCTAATGGGAACTGACCTGAGCTGGAACCTTTTCCCTCTCAGCTCATTTTTCACTGTTTTTCAGACTTCATTCAGTTCAGCGTGGGCTGGGGAAGCAGCAAAGGCAGCGGGAGCGCTGGCGCAGGAGCCGGTTGGCATCCCCAGTGCTGCTCGCTGGGAGCTCCCGGCCTGGGCTCCAGGGGGGGCAAAACACGGTGTGAAAGAGCCGCTGGCAGAGGCCGTGCTGGTCAGATGTATTTCCTCCAGTAGTCCTCACTGCCGCCCTTAAGTGCACCCAAGCAGCGTGGGGAAAATGACTGACTTGACCGGTGAGAAGAGAAAAGGGAATTCCAGGCGAGCGCAGAGGAAACACGGAAAGGAGAGCAGGGGCTGCCTCGTGCCGGCCAGCAGAGCCGGGGGGGAGGCACTTCCCTGCCAGCAGCTCTCTGTCTCCTCAGGGCCGGCCAGAAACACCTTCACCACCTGAATAATTTTTGCCTTTTGAGCACTGGGGGTTGCTGGCCGGAATAGCTGGTTCCGTGTTTGGGAAGGGCAGAGGCCACAGCGCAGCCCCTCGCGGGGAGCCGTCGGAGCACAGGAAAACCTCTCCGAGCTCCGGCCTGGGCTGCAATGAGGAGCTGCAGCTCAGCCCAGCGCGGGGCTGTGGCTCCAGAAGCACACGTGATCCGGCTTTGCCAAGGCTCCCTACGTAAAGCCTGTGTCAAAGCCGAGCGAATTATAAAAACTTTCAATTTAGCCGTTATTGACTTTTTTTTAGACAAGATACAGAACGGGTCTTGAAGCCAGTCTATAAATCACATTTAGTCACAGAGCTCACAGGCTGAAAGTCTCCTTCATCATTGACAGAGAAGAGGAAGGAAGAGATGAGGAGGGGCTGCCTGGCTTCTGTTTTTCCACCTGTTCCTGTACATTAGATGCGTTGTCTTCATGGTTGTGAGAAAGATGGAGAAGCGGGGGAGCCGGGCAGTGACCGTCGGCAGCGTAGCTTTGCTAACACTTTGCTGCCTTGAGCTTGCAAAGCCTCTTCTTCCAGGCCCTGCTCTCACGGTTGCAACATTTTGGCAGCAACATTTTTTTTTTCTTTTTTCTTTTTTTTTTGTTCCCCATTGTTTTGATGGGGAGCAGTGATGTTTCTGGACCTTGGTGTGAGGAATTTTCCCCATCAGCCTCTCCTCACTCAGCTGCCCTCCCCACAGGCACGCAGGAGCTGCCGGCACCGCGGAGATCCCGGCGCCCGGCGTGACCGCAAAAACCCCTGGGCCAGCACCGCAGCTCTGACCAGATCCTTCCCCCTCCCCATTCCCTTCTCCTGCCCCTGCAACGCTGCCAGGAATGCTGGGGTGCCGTCCTGGCTATGGGACCCCGGCCCCTTTCCCGGGGGGGAGCAGGGGCTGTGTTGCTGGTCTGAAGTCGCAAAGCTTTCTTGATCTGGATAATGTTCCCAATCTGCCCGAGTCGGAAACGATAATTGCGTTTTAGTGGGAAGACGGATGCTTCCAAATGACATTTAAATCCATGATTATTGCAGTGGTTTGGTCAGGGAACAGTTGTTCCCGATGCCAGCTCTGCCCCTTTGTCACGGATTACTGCGCTCGGGCAGCTCTCCAGCTGAAAAACAGAAAATCAAGCCACGCGCTGCACCAGTCGGGGAATAAATGAAGTGCAATTCAGGGTTCCCGTCCCCGATGGGTGATGTGTTTCCTAAAGCCTCCGTTTTGTGCACGACCGAGCCCTCGTGTGTGGGGAGGCCACCCCCCGAGTGACTGCAGTGGTCAGGGGCTGGGTGGGCAGCAGGGATGCTGTTGGTGATGCTGCCGGGACGGAGGCTGCCGGCTCTGACAGCCAAAGCTGGGGCTGCCGGTGAGATGCCTGGAGAAATGAGGGGTGCTCTGTGAGCGGGTGAAGGAGCTCCAGTGTTAAGGGAAGTCAGCTCCCATGGGAGAGCGGGCGGAGGTTTTGCCGAGTTTGTGGTGACAGCCAGGAAAGCTCCCCGAGAGGTTTCCTGCCGCGCCGCGACTGGTCCCTGCCCGCTCCGTGGGTCCCGACGGGCCGCGGCGGTGGGTGAACAGCCCTACCGGGGGCGCGGACGGGGACGTTCAGAGCTGTCGGTAACCCCGGGGCGCTCTCTGCTCCTCTTGCAGGTGAACCCTCCCGCTGGTCCTCGTCCCACTGCGACTGCTGCTGCAAGAACGGCAAAGGCGACAAGGAGGGGGAGAGTGGCACGTCGTGCAATGAGCTGTCGACGTCGAGCTGCGACAGCCAGTCGGAGGCCAGCTCCCCCCAGGAGACCGTCATCTGCGGCCCCGTCACCCGCCAGCCCAACATACAGACTCTGGACCGGCCGGCCAAGAAGGGGCCGGTGCAGCTGCTGCAGCAATCCGAGATCCGGAGGAAGAGCGACCTGCTCCGGACTCTCACCTCTGGCTCCCGGGAGTCCAACTCCAGCAAGAAGAAAGCAGTGAAGGAGAAGCTCTCCATTGAGGAGGAGCTAGAAAAATGTATCCAGGATTTCCTCAAAATCAAAATCCCAGACAGGTTTCCAGAAAGGAAACACCCCTGGCAATCTGAACTGCTGCGGAAATACCACCTATAGGCTCAGGGTGGGGAAAGCACATGACCTTAGTACCGTTAGAGCAAGATTCTAAGTGATACGAAAATAATTCCCAATAATAATTATTTGTTAGGTCACCAAAAAAACCCAAAACAATAACAACCCATCTCTATAGTACTGCCTAATTTGCCTCTTTCACCTTAACATTTATAGTCATAGGGCAAGGATATTTTTCCAGTCGTGGAAGCACAATGACAAACGCTTTTATTTGTAAACTCCGAGTCTTACAGAAGCTGAGTACCTTACGGGCACGGCCGTGCCCACGGCCAGAGGTCCTCCCATGCCGGTGCCGGTGGGCGGTGGGCGCAGGAGATGGGCAGCGGCCGGGGCTCTGTGGGCGCGTTTGGTGGGAGGGCTGGACACCGCCCAGCGACACAAGCTATGCCAGGACAGTTTACCTTAAGTGTGTGTATATATATATGTGCATATATATATATCTCTCTGTGTGTACATAGCTCTCTGTGTATATATATATATGTATATATATATATCAATATATATTGCTTAACGATTTTCTGGCTCTCTCCTAATAACTGCACTTTCTCAGAAAAAGAGCGTTTTTAGCAGTCTGTGGATGTTCCGTTTCTTCTTCAGGTCTTTGAGGGTTGAACAGTAGAACACCCATCGCACCGTCTCCCTCCCCGCTCCCTCTTTCTTTGCCCCCCTTCTCTGAGACACCGCAAATGCATTTCGGTGGAGACCAGGGAACGGTGTGAGGTCTTTGTTGCCCTCAGCAAAAGATTCTGTTCGGTTTTGATGATCTTGTTCCCTCTCTGTCCCTCCTGTGCCTCTTGTCATGTTCCTCGAGGCTCTCCAGCGCCAGGGGGTTAAACGCACGATGATCCCAGTTGGAAAGCTGTAGGAATTCTTCTGGGGCCGTGCTGGTGACAGTGGCTGATGTCTGCAGGCTCACCGGGAGAGTTTGGCCCCAGCTGGGTCCTGGCCAGCACAGCGGCAGATATCAGAGATTTGCTGCCTAAGGAGCCACGTTTAGTGCTTTGACAGGCAGGGGATCGATTGGAGTGCGGGAGCAGCGCCGGCCCAGCCACGCGTGTGTCAGGAGACAACGCAGATCCCAGCAGGAGGATCCCACGTCCCCTCCCGCAGGTGCCCCTCTCAGTGTCGGTCCCGTCCGCAGCCGGTGCCAGGACGTCGACCAACAAACCGCACCGTGCATCCCGTCTTATCTGCCACGCGCCGGCTGGGGAGCTGTGGGAAAGGCTGGTCCTGCTCCAGTGGGAGCGAGGGTCCCACAGCCCATGGCACCCCTCCGGGGTGCAGGAGCTCGGGAAACGGGGACAGATTGGTCTCGTGGGGCGCAACAGGCGGTCATAGGCGGGTAACACGCGAGCACAGCGGCGAGGAGCAGAGAGTGCCCAGGTACTGGGTGTTGGCAAGTGGTCACGGGCCTAAAGGCCACCAAAACCTGGAGCAGGTAAGAGCCTGGGGGGAGCTCAGCTCCGAGAGGCTCAGCTCCAGGGAGAGCTCAGGCTGCTGGAGTGGGAGAGCCACCGAAGAGTGACAGGAAAATTAATTGCTCCAGTTAGCCTGTTTTGGCTGTAGCTGAGGCCGCACCACCTAGAGTGTTTGAGATAAATTATTTGCTTTCTAAAGGCACAGGAAGAAGGAGATTTTATATATATAGGAAAAAAATATGAGACGAGATAGCGCTGGTAACACAAAGTGCTTTGATTCTGATGTATTTAGTGTCCTGCAGGTTCCAGGGCTTCCCCCTCTTAAATTTCTGAGACTGCTTTGGAAGGTGATGTCAAGTACGCCCAGATTATTTCCAGTGATCTTCAGGCAGTTCCAGCAAGGTGGTATCTTTGTGCTTGCAGGGCTCCACGCTCCTGCTGGGGACGTTTTTGTTTTGCCAGAGGAACCATGAGGTCTGTAGGAGCAGGCAGAGCGAGCCCATTGCTCAGCTGCAGGGGTCTACTGGAGGATGCAGATTTTAGCAGCTAAAAGAGGAAGCAATGCTTGTGCAGAGCGATCCGTGAGCATCAGCTCGCTGCAGAGGGGGAGGAACACCCTCCCACTAATCCATCTCCCAGTCTTTGGAGAGCAGGGACGTGGCAGCCGCTCGGCATCGTCTCTGCCGAGGCTTTCTGGGCGAGAAGGGTGCGATCTCTTGCCGTGAACTTGCAGTGGTGGTAGCGCAGAGTGAGGATTGGGGAATAGAGGCTCTGACCTGGGAACTGCTGGGCTCTCTCTTTCTTGGGATGACTTCTTGGGATCAGGCTCTAGAGGCAGTTCAGGCTTTGAGACCTTCTCCCCAACTCGAGCTCCGGCACAGTGGTTGTGCAGCCCTTGCTCACCTGCCCCAAGGGCACATTTCCACTTGGGACTCAATGCTTTCTGCAAGACCCCCATCTCTGGCTCCTCTTAGTTCATTGTTGGTTAGTTTCTAGCACTTTTCTTTTCCTGCTCAGCATCTCCTATGGCACTGAGCGAAAAAAACCTGGGCAGACAGGGCTCTCCCTTGGGGAGAGGTCACCCCAATCCCTCGGCAGCAGACTGCAGCTAAAACCCCGTCCTTCCCACCGCTCCAAATCAGTCCCCATCTCTTTTTAATATCACGAATATTTGGGCTATAAAATACGTGTGACAGAGTGGGAGGACAGGCACTGTGTGTGTGTGTGTGTGTGTCCCCGCCTGACATTCAGGGTGCCCAGGATTGCCTGGTGATTAATAACTGTAGAAAAATTAGACCAAATGAAATGCGCCCGAACGGGCTTGATTTATGTGGCCTTCATGTCTTCGGTTCCAGATGAAATGGTTATTACTCGCCAGGGCTACAGAAATAAAGGTCTTAAACTTCAGTAATCACGGGCAGGCCCAAGCTGCTCGGAGACACAGCGCTTCTCGCTGCAGGGGGCGAGTGGGAGGAGAGACGGTGCCCAGGTGTGCCCAGGTGTGCGGGTGCGTGTTTGTTACTGCAGGGATCCGGTCCTGGTCCAACTTCACGCTGTGAGTGTTTCACAGGGTGCTTTGTGTCAAAGGGAGCTGGGGGCTCTGCTTGGTAGTTTGTGCTGTTAGGAGTGACCGGCAGGTGCCTGACAGAGCAGCCCCTGATGTGGAGGAGGGGGAGAAGGGAGGAGGAATAACAGGCTCTCTGAAAGGTGGCTGGCTTCTGAGCTCTGCCAATGTTCTGCTCAATTCTGCTTTGGTTCAGCGAGAGAACCCGTGTCTGTCCCTAGGACAGTTTTGGTTGCTTATCGGTAGCAAGTCCAGACGAAGCTCAGTTGTCGGAGTACTTCGTTCTTCCTAAAAATATCTGGGGAGCAAACTGGGCTTGGAGCTGCTTCCCACGTGGAATGGAGACCAGACGTATGTTCTGTTGCGACTAATTTGAAAACTTGTATTGACTTCAGTGGGACTGAGGCTCTGCTAAAACACCTTTTCTCAAGAAAACAGGGCCCTCGTGCCAGTGAGGATGAGAGGAAGCCCTGAATCAAATCCACATCCCCTTGGGTTGCTGGCGGCGTGCAGCGCGTGCGTGCAGGGCACGCGGCTCTGGTCCGGCTTTAATTAGCGTGGGCTGTTCAGTAGTCTTGTTTCAGCTCTGCTTGGGATGCTGGGCTGGAGGAGCGTGGTGGGCACACGTGTCTCTGTGTGGGGTGCCCGTGGTGCCCCGGGCACCATTCTGGCTGTTAGCATGGCCAGCGCCGGGGCTCAGCTCAGCTGGACTCAGCTCAGCTCCCATCACAGCCACACGCGTCCCCCCCGGCCTCGGCCACCAACCTGCGCCTTTCACCTCAGAAACACCCTTTTTCCGGGGCTTTGTTACGCGCCCAACGCCTCGAGACGCCTGAGCAGGACTCCGAGCATCAGGGAGACAAAGAGAGAATGTGTCAGTTTACATAGACCCATGGGAACCAAATTCTGGTTTTGTTTTTTTTTCCCTAAATCATCTGCACACACCGTACAGAGGCTTCAGAGCGCTCTAGAGAACACATTTGGGGATTTTAATTCTGGTTTTGTGAGTCCCTGTGTTCATTTTGCTCACAAAGCTGTGGGCTGGAGAAGGAAACAAGGTCGGTCTGTGTTGGCAGTGGCCAGAACGTGACCGAGACCTTCGGCCGTATCTCACACCGCTCTCCGAGCCCCAGAATGGCTGGAGAAATCTTTCCAGCTTCCTACCCTGTCCCGAAGCCTGTCCCACCGTGGCGAGGATGCGCGTGGACTTGGCTTTCAGGGTACTTGATGTGTAAGGCCCCATGTATATCATGGTACAAAATAATTGTCCAGTCTTATGGATAGTTTATGCCCCAGCGGGGTTTTGTAGATTACTAGTAAAAGAACAAAACAAAAAAAAAAAAAAAAAAGGCACTTTTAAATTATTTATATTATAAAAAGACATTCTTTATTTTTCTTGGCATCGATATCACTTAGCTTAAAAAAAAATAATAATAATAAATCCGTTTCTAAGTATGATATTACAGATTTTAAACTATAGCAAGGACAAAGCAAACACAAAAAAGCAGGATTCAGAGTTAACCAGACGAGACGTTCCAACGTGAAGCAGCAGGACAGCAGGGCCCAGCTGGAAGGGTGGGAATGGTCGGACTTTAGCAGGTGGGGGGGTGGATGTCCTTGCTGAGGTCCCTTCGTGCGTCCCCTCTGGCCCTGTCACCCTGTCCCCGAAGATGGGGTGCGAGAGGGGGCTGGATGTGCTGCGGTCGCAGGACCTGGCCCGACCTCGGCAGTCTCCTGCCTTAGAGGAGCAAGTGCTGCGAGTGCAATATTTTTCCCAACCACCACAAGATTTAAAGGGGAGGGGGGGGATTTAGTGATTTTTGTGACTTTTTTGGGGCCTTGCTCATGTTACATTTTTCGGACCTCATACAAGCACTTAATGACTTCGCCGAGGCTGAGTCAGCCTGTTGCACATTGATGTAGATTAAGTGGCACCCACTGAATTACCTCTCTACTTTCCAACGTGGTTCACTTGTACATAAGTGTAATGTCAAATTGTTTACAGGTTATTTTGTGCGTAATTGTGGAGAAAAAGAAAAAGTTTTAACTACAAATTTAAAAGAAATCGATTTTACTGGAAGGTGTTTGAAAAAAAAAATGAATGTGCTTAATACAGTATAGACATCCTTGATTATGGTCTCACATGAATGCATATATCTGTGTTGTCAGTCCCCACCAGTGAGGTTATTGGCAATATTCTGCAGTCTGTGAATAGCAAATATGCATAAACTACTGTGACTCTTGACAAATATAACTCGGTAACTGTTTCTACTGTGGTATGTAAAAAAAAAAAAAAAAAAAAAAAAAAAAAAAGAGAAAAATCCTGTAGCTTTTAGCCTGCTGTATTTCCCTGGTACAAATAACACCACGAGAGAAAGAGACACCTTAGGGAAAAAAAAACCCAAACAAACAACCGGTCACAGCTGTGACCTGCGGGAGTCGTTCGTGCACCGGCCACCCCCTGTGTCGCTGGGGCCCAACTGCTACAAACAAAAAAATAAATAAATGCCTATTTATAGAGGCTGGGAGGTGATGATGAAGGAGTTGGTGGTGCCTTCTGCTCCAGCGTGACTGCTGGCAGAGGAGCTCACCTTTGGTTCAGGGTGACGTTCAATGGAGAGAGCCCCTCGGCGGGAACGGCGGGCGCGTTGGGCGGGAGGAGCAGCCCTCGGTGCTGGGGCGTCGGGCGGCCAGAAGCTGCAGCTCATCGCTCTCTTGCCACTCAAATAAATTGGTGCATCTACACTGTCAGAGCACAGACAAGAATAAATCCATTCTATCCTTCAGCTGTCATCTATACACACACGCGCGCGCATAAATCTATAGGTAGCTGCAGCCAGGCTGTCTTGCCCACTGTGATTTAACATCGGTTTGTGTTGACCAGTTCCTGCCAGGCCGGGGATTACTCTGCCTTGAAGGTGGTGGGGGGTTTTGGGGTTTTTTTTCTCATTTATTTCTGAGTTGGGCTGAAAATAACAGTTCAGTGATCACCGGGTAAGCTGCTTGTGCTTCCCTGTCTTGAGCAGAGCTTTTCTGAGGCCATGATTTGAAAGTACTGTCACCAGCAGCCATACTTGTGGAGAAGCCATCGTTGTGTCAAGGCTCACCTGCCAGAGGACCGCCAACAATACTTTGAAATACTTCTAGCCGTCGGTTTAAAGATGCCTTGGACCAGGGACAGCTTCATCCCATCCAGGAGGAGAATGACACGGAGGGCGAGGCAGGAATTCTTCTGGCCATGGAGAGGCAGCCAGTGGTGGCCCTTCTCGGCACTGGCCCCCACATCCTCCATCCCAGGCAGGTCCCAGTGCCCCGAGGCAGTGCCCGGCTCCAAGGCTTTACCTTCCTCCAGCAGCTGCTGTGAAGAGACGAAGCGAGAAGTGCTGCCGGGGCGGAAGGAAGCCGTCTGCCAGGATCTCCCCCAGCAGGGCTCTTCTTGGAACAGCAGACTCATAATTTGGGTTTATTGTCATAGCTGCTTCCCTCCTGCACAGCTGCCTGGGGCGGGAGCGGGGCTTGGCAGCGCCACTCTGGGTGGCCCGGCTCTGATCACTCTTCCAGCCCCGCGCACACACCAACACGATGCCAATCGGGAAGCATTGGATCTGAAAAAGCCTGAAAACCAGCAACTGCTCACTTGTGGGGCTGAGTATCTTGGGATTTTTTTTTTAATTTTTTTTTTTAATCGTTTTAATCTGTGGTACTTGGCTGTTCTTCAGAGGAAGCTCTTTCCAACAGCCCTCTCCTGGGAGCAGGTGAAAGAGCCTGTTTTTGCAGAGCTCCCCCCATATGGTGCTTCACCATAGCAGGGATTTGGCTGTTCCAGTGCCCGCACCAGCATGTGGAACGCGCATCACTCCCAGCCCTGGCATCTCCTCCAATGGTTGTGGCGTGACGCGGTCACAGCTGGCTGCACCAGCTCGCTCCGCTGGCAGCCTGCAAACGGCCGGCGCTGGAAGGCCCATGAGCCAGCTGATCGCGCGATTCCCATCCCAGAAGATTACTCTGGAGAAGGCGGCTGCCTTCTGCCTCGGTGCCGGCCAACACCGGCAGAGCCAGCAGCAGGGGCCAGTGCTCCCCAAACCACCCTCACAGCTCTGGGGAGACCCCCCCCCCCCAAGTTGATCACCTCATCTGCAGCCAAGGAAGTGGAGAAAAAAGGCAGGGACGACACGAGGAGATGGTTCTGCTGCTGTTTCTAACCAAACGTGGAGGTCTGGAGCCCCATTTCCCTCCCTGCTTTTTCCTGGGTGGCATTTGAAGCCCGGAGCTCATCGTCAGCCAGTCGGATCCTCAAGTGGGACTGGGCCGGGCAGGGCTGGCGTGAGGCACTGCAGCTTGGAGGGTGCTCACACGGCAGTGCCCTCTCTTCATACAGGTAGAACAAGTAGCGGTGCTGCTGCTGCCACTTTTTCGGTCAGACGTGACAGAGGGTCCTCCTCTGAGGAGGCTTTTCCACCCTGGTGGCTCGTGGCTAAATTATTGTAGGTGGTCAGTGGCGGTAACAGGAACCAGTAACTGCAGACAGCTGGACTCCAGGTGTCTGGGGAGCTCTTGCACTTGTGTGTGGATGAGATCTCTGTGACTAATGGATTTTTACTTTGCTGATTGATTTTTTTTTTTTTTTTTATGGTCTAAGTGACAATTTGGAATAAACAAAAATTGAAGTTTCTATTTTTTTTTTTTAACGTGAAACAACAAATATCATTTTATCTACCCTGAAATGAAGGAAATATTTCACTTCAAACAAAAAAGAGGTTAATAATGATTTATTACACCCATTTTTACTCTTTTTTTAAACTTAAATTAGGTCAGTTTTGAACTGGAAAATGAGAACGTCTGCAAACAAAAGTTGGAATCCTTCTCCTTCAGAATGACCATGTCGGTATTTTTGCACATTTCAGGATGTCCCTCTTCCACCCATTTTTCTTCTCCACCTAGTCCTGTTTCCCAGGCTCGCTGTGCATTCCTGAACCACCTCGTTTTCATGGACCTGTGGACAACCTGCTCCCCAGTCCTGTCTGCCCACTTGGGCCCCATGGCAGTGGGTGGGCTCCTGTGAGAGGAGTCCCCATCATCCCTGGAGATGTGGTGCTGAGGGACAGGGCTCAGTGGTGCCCTGGCAGGGACGGGGAACACTTGAGCTCCATGAGCTTAAAGGTCTCTTCCAACCAAAACCGTTCTATGATTCTATGAAATACAGACAAAACAAAATCCATTTGAGATCGAAGCTTGTGACAATGATTTGCTGTCCTTCGGTGGCTCAGGAGGCCACAAGCAGAGCAGTAGCGCTGGAGCTGTCCTTGCGCTGCTTCCACCTGTATTGAATGTTGCTAATCCTGTACTATGTCTTAGGTACTGTTGGGGACAGTTCTTGGGAAGCTGCTGCTACGAACACACCTCGTTCCAGAGGTGCCAGGGCTTCGGGGTCTCTCTCGGGTAGGAGGTGTGAGCAGGGGGCCCTCGGCGCGCGCCTGCGCCATGCCAAGCAGCCAGGATCTGGCCAGCTCCCTAGTCATAAACCTTAAGAGATGCTGAATTGTGATGGAATATATTATGGAATATATTACTGTCCTCTAGACAAATTCTAAGAGTCGGGAGGAAAAAGAACTGTACTGTGCAGAGGTGATGGTCCCACCCAGCCCAGGCTCCTGCTCCCCGCCCTTTGCCCCCCTCTGGGCTCTGGTCTCACTCCTCGTCTCTCACAACCCTTCCAGTCTGCAAAGGAGGAGCCCAGGTCAGAAGCAGCAGCGGACGCTCCTGGTGGCAGATCCCATCCCTGTCCTGAGCAGGGGCTCAGCTCTGCACCTTCCCAGGTGATTTCCAGGGCAAGGAGCTGAATTTTGCTGCTCCTGGCACTTCTGAGCACGGTCTTGTCATCTTCTCACGTCAGGGCAGGGGTGAAAGAGCAGAAGTGGTTCAGGTTAGGCGACCTGTACCATAATGACTGAGGATTTAATTGCCTTCCCTACCCAGCACTGTATGATGTGCCTGGGAAGATGGAGCGATTCCCTTCGCTACCGAGTGATATCAGAAAATAATTTTGACTTGCCTTACAACTATATATGATTAATAGAGCTCATATATAGCAACCTATACACACATACACATCTATTTCTTTTTCTTGTTGAGTGAGTAACAGCCTCTCTGGCCTGTGAGCAGCACCAGGCCGGGTTGGGCCTCTCCCTGTGCCTAGAAGGTCTCTGGCTCTAAGCTCATGAGCAACAGCCCTAACTCGGCCCTTCTTCAAGCCCTTGTCAGAGGACAGGACACCTTTGCCCAGATCTAACCCCCCAAAATGACGAGCTTTCCAAGCACTCAGCAGGGCTGGGGTGGGTTAGTACCCGTGTCTCCCTTTCTGGTCGCTGGGCGTAGCAATTCCCACCAATGCAGGCAGGGTGACCGTGTGGGTCACCCAAGGGCTTGACAGGAATGGGAATAACTGATCACTGTGCCCCAAAACCAGAGCTAAGGAGGTGCTCAGCAGCTTGCTCGATGGTACCCAGTGGAGAAGGATGATCCTTTCCACTGTCGGGCAGGACTTGGGTGGGACTGTGACGTTTAGGACACAGACCTGGCACCCTCCAGCCTGCAGCAGCAGCCTCTCCCCAGCACACCGAGGGCAGGACATGGCCAAGAGGAAACCCCCTGCAGGGAACTGAGACAAGGAGGCCGCCTCACGCAGAGCACAAGGCAGCAGGTACCTGCTTCTTGCTGCTGTTCCTCTCCTGTTGCTGCTGCCGAGTGTCGAGGCGCTGAGGCTGCCCCATCCTCCTGGCAGTGGCCATGTCTCAGGCTCCAGATGCTGGGAAGTCCATAGAGGAGAACTCTGTAAATACAGCAGGTTAAAAACTGGCAAAGTAACAGACGATCTGTATTTAATGCAGATGTTTCCCATGTTTTGTAGTATTGTTTTATTGATAAATAAAAATCAACCAAAGACAAAAAAAAAAAAAAGGCTTTTGGCATTGTGTGTGGGAGCCGGGACGGTGACTGTCACAGGAGATGTGCAGCTCTCTGCCTCCTGCCCCCAGCTGCTCACCCCCCCGGGGGGTGACCCGTCGGTTACACCGTGGTCAATCCTCACGGTGTCGCTGGCCGGGCCGGAACCAGCGCCGGGCTGGTGAGCATGTCCACCAGGCGCTTCAGGTTACATTTTCAGGCGTAGTCTTCAAAGCTGTTAACTGAACATAGACTTTGAGGCAGCTGAATACGCCCCCATTCCCTGGCCAGCCGCAAGCCTGTGGAATAAATAAGGATTAATGGATAAGGATTAATAAATAAAATCAATGGGAAACCTGGAAAATTGGGTAAATTTTAGGCATAAGTGGTACACTACAGACTTCGTCCACCCGTTTCTTGTTTCACCACAGCAATACAAGGTGAGACTCCGTCAGCTTGGCAGAATTTTAACAAAGGGAAATTCATACCCGGAATTTGCAATTTGCTCCCTCGGAATTAGGACTCAAGTGTGATTTTGATCGAGTCCATTCCCAATCTGAGAGGGAACACTGGGTATATTGAAAAAGGGCTCTCCTGCTGTCTCCTGGTCTTTGAGAGCAACATTTGAGCGGCTGAGAGGAGAAGGACAAAGCGTCAGTTCAGATGTGGGTGGAGGTGGGTGTGAAAACAGAGGGAAATATATCTGCCCTGAGCGGGAGGCTGGACCAGATGACCTCCAGAGGCATCTTCCAGCCTGCTGGTTGTGTTGGATGGGGAGAGCTTGCCAGAGGAAAGGCAGAGTCAGCTAGGGAGAGGGCGAGGTGGAGTGTTACAAGACAGGGGAGCAAACCAGGACAGAAATAATGGAAGGTGGGAGGTGAGAGTGGCCCTTCAGCTGGAGGAGCCAGAGCCATAGAAGAGTCATGGAGAGAAGAGTAAGAGGGCAGGAGCTTCCCCTTGGTCCAAGAGGTGTCCCAGGGGCAAGACCTGTGTGAATGACACCAAAACTATTAATCTTGCGACCGGCTCCACTGAATTGCTTGGCACAGCTCTGACCCTGAAGTCCATGTGTTATTTGCTCGGCATTGCTGAATGCTGAAGCCACAGACCGCCAAAGGGAAGGACAAAACTCATTTAGCTGGAGCCAAGAGGGCGGTTGATCCGCAAGCTGATTGATACTTGGCTTTTGTAAACTGCTCTCGCGGGGGTGACTCCAGGAGCCCCTTGCAGCGCAGCGGCCAACGTGCATTTTCTTCTCGGCACGAGACGATACGCTCAACGTAGACAGGGTAATTTCCACACTTGTGCTTTGCTGGCAAATGTTGTGTTTGGAGACACCGACGAGGCTGGAACAGCCTCTTTCGCAGCCCAGCTCGGGGGCTGCAGCACCGGGCAAGCCCCCGAGCACCCCTGTGCCTCGTGACTGGAAGGCAAAGCCGCACAAGATGAAGTAAATGGGATTTTCTTTTTAAAAGTGTTTTTTTTTTATCTGAAGGAAAGTACCGACACAGGGCACCTCATATCCTTTGACCCATGCAGCTAACGAGCGCCGATGCCTGTATGAGCTCTGGTAGGTATTTCTCAAACACTACAGAGGACAGACAAGAAACAGCAGCGCACACGTCCCTCTGAAATGGGCTTACCACGGAGAACACTCCGCTGAGCCCCATGGACACCGGCAGAGGATCTCACCCCTCTCTCTCTGGAGCATCACAGCTTGACACAGTTCACATTTATCCCCACCAAGCCCTCCAGGAGCTCAGGTCCCCTCCAGCTTCAGGAGCGCTGTGCTGGGCACCCCGAGCAAGGGTTGGTTTGGCCCAACTGACTGGCTTAAAGCCAAGGGGGGGGTATCACGGGTTAGGGCTGGGCCAGCCACCAGGTGAGTGACAGACACTCTCTGTTAACCCCTCTCCCTTCCCAAAGGGGAAGAGAAAGGGAATAAGGAAGAGCGGCTAATGGGTTGGAAAAGAAAACTAAAAATAACAACAATAAACGGAAATATGTAGAAATCTATACAAAACCAGTATCAAACTCACCATCACCACTGATGCTGTGGAGCAGGGACTGGGGAAGTCCCAAACTGGGCCCAGCAGAAGACAAGAACCGGATTCAGGAGCTGGATCCTGGTACTGGATTCAGGAACACAGAGACTGGGATCGACAGCAGAGCAGAGGGAGTCCTCTTTGGATGCTGGGCACTGAAGAAGAGGCTTGACCCTGATGATCTTTCAACTTTATACCAAATAGGATGTACACAGGATGGAATCCTTCACTGGTCAGTTTGGGGTCCCCTGTCCTGGCTGCTCCTCCCTGCCGGGGCGGGTGGTGCAATATTGAGTCACGGAGCAGGACTGTGAGGACAAAAAATATCACTAATGGCTGACAAATCATCCCAAAAATGATCTGGATTTTTAAAGCACTGCAAGACAAACAAAACTTGAGGCAGTTTAACTGCGTGTGAATTATCTGCCTCCCAAAGAAAAGCTTGAGAAAAATGGTTTTATCAGAGACTCGTTAGAAAAGGCTAAAAATACTAATACTACAAACATCCTCTCTGTGGCATAAATTTTGTGTGTTTCCAGATATATTTGTATTATTATTATTATGCCCATTTGATGGGAGGAGAAAGTGAGGCACAACTATTAGGATTATTTTGCCCCAGAGATCACAGCAAACAGTGGCTGAGAGGCACTAAACCCATCCCATCTTCCCCAGTTCCCAACCAGCTGCGCCTGTGCTGCACCAGGCTGCCAAATCTAAACCCCTTTATCAGATTTTATTTGGTCTTTACTGAAGCAAAACCTTCCCCAATTTCAAGATTTAGTGCTGACAGATCCGGGAAGCCAGTATCTGTGATTCCTGCGAACGTCCATTTACCCAGGAAGTATCACTGGGCGACTGGAAAGGATAGGGGAAGAAGTTCTGCTTGGGATTTAACCCCTTGGGCCTCCTGGGAAGCGTTTACAGAGCTCCACGAGTTTCAGACAGCACCGGGCTGTCAGAAGTTGTGTAGCACCTATCAGTGTAAACTTGTGTTAGCAGATGGATCTGCTGAACCTAACGCGGTGGGGCTGTTTCTGCGTCTGCTCTGACGTCCTCCACCCCGTCTGAAAGCCTGGAGGTCGGGGCACTGGGGATCGACACCTCTGTGCTAACAGGACAGTGACCCGGAGAGCTCTGAGGTCTCCCAGGGCAGAAGGAGCCTTGGGAGCAGAGATTGACAGGGCAGGGGGGGAAGGGACCGGGGCAGCGGGAGCCTCGTCCCGCCGAGCTGGGCTCTGCCGCCTCCTCAGCGACAGTAGGAGAGACGGGGGCTGACCAAACACCTCAACCCCGCTGCAGGGAAGGGGAATTATTTCCATTCATCCGACCCTCACGTCATCATCAGCTTTGCTGCCCCCACCCCTTAGTCCCTCTTTATGAGATGATATAAAATGAAGATGAGCTACAAGAACGGCTGAGCAGCAGCAGATAAAGGGCTCCCAGCGTGTGATGGGCTGTCCACGTTGCAGCAGCGGTGACCTTGGATGGACCTCCAACGATCAATCCACAGTTTCCTTCTTGTTGTTGAGTCACAGACGTTACCCGCCAGGTCCAACGAGCAGCCTGCTTTGGCACAGGCCCTTTCCAGGACATCTGAAAAGGGTGTGGGCGCCCGTAGGCACCTATCAAAAATTTAATTTCTGCTTTCTCTATGATCTTGCCTCTGTTACTTGAAGTTGCTATTAAGCTACCCTAATTATTTTTTAAAATCTAATAAAGACATCTAATATGTGTAATTTTACCATAATGCATTGGGAATAATACGCAGTTTAGCGATATTACCAGTGATAAAATAAATGGTACTACTGGCAAAGCTATGAGCTTTTATTTTTGTCGTTAGCCTGAAAGAACGGGTCTTGATCTATTTATAATTCTTCATGAGGACCATTACAACTGATTCTCTTCTTTCCTTTGCCATAAGATGCTCTCTGTCTGATTGTGAGCCTTGGGAACAACCACAGAATTCGGCTTACGTTGTGCTCTGGGTGGTGTGCAATGAGAGATAGGGGGAAATAGGTGCGAAATGGTCTGGCCACGGCGTGACCACACGCGCCAGAGCTGTGTGAGAGAGAAACAAACACCATTTTTCCTGTTGCCACCAGATCTGTCCCTGGCCTTTTGCAGGAATGAATGAATCCGATCTAAACCTGCGACAGCTGAAGGGAGCATGGGCTAAAAGAGCACAGCGTGGCTTGGGGCGGAACGCTAACGAAGGCGGCGGCTGCGGCTCCGTAAGGACACCAAGGCAGGAGTCCAGCTGGGCTGCTGAATTACACCCTTAGGCTGGGACATACAGCCTGGGACACGCGACAGTGAAGATCAGTGCTCACACATGCAATAATAGGAGGATTAAAAAGATATCTCTACTCTAATAATCCCTCAATTAACAGCAGTATTAGCCCAGACGTATCCGCCCATCCTTTCAGCCAGGCTGACTGGCCGTGAATGCCTTGCCCAGATTCTGGGACAGGGTGGGGAGAGGCTGCTGGAGCTCCCGGAGCTCCCGTGCCTGCTGTGAGAGCCCACGCTGCGGGACGAGCTGCTCCCAGCGCCTGCGCCAAGCACCGACGGGTTCCCGGTGCTGCAGCTGGGTGGTTGGTCACTCGACTCGCACAAGTTCCAGCCTGTGGGTGACTCGCTCCGCAGCAGTGTGTGCTGACCTCGAGGGCTTTGCCCCAGTGTCCCCTCTCAGCAAGCACTGGGGCGCTCTGGTAGCTGAGGTAAAGGAGAGGAACATCTGGGAAGCAGTCCCTGACCTCAGATATCCTCCCACTCAGGAGAACAGAGACCAAAATAAATTCACTCCCATAACCAGAGACCCATCTGCAGCTCCTAAGTGCTGACAGCTCTTGCAGGAGAGGCGTGGAATCCTCCTGCCATTGTTTTGGGCAGTGAGGACCTCCCACCACCCCAGTAAGGTGGGAATTCTCGCTGGTGTCATCGCTCACAGGAAGAAAACAACAACAAAAAAAGCCCAAACAA
Organism: Baryphthengus martii; assembly: GCA_013396935.1. Classification (NCBI taxonomy): domain Eukaryota; kingdom Metazoa; phylum Chordata; class Aves; order Coraciiformes; family Momotidae; genus Baryphthengus; species Baryphthengus martii. The sequence continues at coordinate 812,719 of VWZK01012980.1, read as the reverse complement.
ACCAAAACGCAGAAAAAGAAAGTAACCAAAACCAAACCCAGCAGTCCTCTCTTCTTTCATGGTAATATTGTTATTTAAAGGAAAACTTGTCCCTTAAACTACAGCAGCCTCAAGACCTAGCCCCCTAAAATGGAGAAGTCCAGACACCTTCGACCATACATTTTCCTCTGCCCAACCATCTCCATCTTTCCCTCCATCTTCATATCCTGCTTAGGACTGCTCTTCTCACCTGAATTATCCCCCCCACAGCTACTGCCACCTTCGTCACCACATTGCAATTTAGCTCTTTAAGCTGTCCACAAATCTAGCCTACTGATCTAATTAGCTACAGAAATTATTCCAGTCCTCACCAGCCTCCTCGGGCAGTTTTGCAGCTTTCAGCCAACAGAAGAGACTGAAGATTTTCCCCTATAATTTCAAGAGTTTTTAAGCACTCACAGCTTTGTGTCGTATCTAATACCCCGCTTTTTGTCCAGGGCAAGCCACAGAGACTGGGAAACGTTCTCCAGCTGCTTCAAGCTGCTCGTCCCGCCCGCGCTTCCGCCCAGCATCGCTGCTCGTCTCTAGCTCACCAGCACGGGTCTTTTTCCAGCACTGTGGACGAGAAATAAATTCAGCTAACAACACAGAACTAAAAGCCGCCAGTTTAAGTGCAGCTGTAGAATGTGCCGCCTGTCACGGTCCACTCAGTGGACACGTGATGGTTCGTTTGCCGTGATCTTGAAGTGCAAAAATCAAGGTGACCACGCCAAGGGGTTATGCTTCGATCAGACAGGGCAGTTTTATTGGTTTTGCCCGTAAAACGGCGCACGATAGACAAAAAGGGTGACAGGAAGAGAAAAAAGGTAAAGTAAAGAGAGAGAAGGAGAGTTATAGCTACCACCGCGGGTCCAAGGCGTCCCTATGGTCCCAGGTCCAGGCAGTGTCCCGTCGGCCCTTCCCGTCGTCGTGATCTTTGGTGGGGGAAATTTTCCAAAGTTCAGTAGCTAAGAATCCATCTTTTATGCCGGACAACACCCCTTGCTCCTCCTGTCCCATGGATTTCTGCCAACCTCCGCCTTCACGATCATTGCTACGACAGCAGTCATGATCCATCTTCTTGACAGCAGCTCTGTGGTACAGCTTGGCCATTTCTTCTTGTCCCAGATAACAGAGAGTGGTACCGTACTCCTTGTACCACACAATCCTCCCTCTCAGGGTGTTTTGTAATCTTGGTATCCATAGGGATTGCATTCCACCCTGTGTCTCAGGTAGGCCGCTGCAGACTCATGTCAGGACGTTAGCCTAAGTCTCGGGGTACCTGATTGTCCAAGTCTCTGATGACGAAGCTGAGACAATACTGTTCTTCAGACCGACTCTTACACTACCCCAGCAAACAAAACAGGAGCGAGAACATTTCCCTCTCCTCCTTTGCAGTGTACCAGGCAATTGCTACTGCGGCTGCACACCCTGTCCTACAGAGACCTGATGTGGAGAGAGGAGACCAGCTTACATCTGCTTTGGACTTCCAGTGACATGTTCAACCGCATCT
>VWZK01012980.1:648539-811130 GCA_013396935.1 Baryphthengus martii | reverse complement strand
CCCCCCATCTTCTGTGGACCTCCTTGGACTGGTAGGAAAGCCAGAGCACCCTGGAGGAGCACAGCACTTACACCACCCTGGGCACTTCTTCTGAAGGCGTTGCAGGCTCCTCACTCTGGCACTGGAGTGGGCAGGCAGTACTGGGTTGGTACTGGGTACCACACCAGGGCCAACTGGTAAAATGCACTTTAGATTTCTGACTTTACCATACCCCAGCTTAACAAAAAAACCCCAAAACAACAGCTTTTTTTTTTTTTTTCTGTTGGGCTAGATCCTTCAGCTTTGCAGATCCTCCTGTCACTGTGGTGTCTACACCTCCAGTGGTTCCTGTATGTTTAAAGTTAATTACGTACTAAGATGATGAACCTGGATGATGAACTCAGCTTCAATAAATTAAACAGAATTTGCTCCTTCGGGTGACCTCTTCTTCAAACATTCTGTCGTTTTGTAACACCGTAGTGAGATACCCGGCTGCTCTGGCTTGTGGGGCAGCAAGTGACTGGCTTTGTTCTGCACCCAGAGCCGCCACCAGTCCTCTGCTCTTCCAGCCAGAGCTAAAATCAAGGGCATTGCAGGGTGGATGTGGTCAAAACCCTTTGCAATTTCTTCCAACTGCTAATCTGTGCCCTGAAACAGGAAAATGGCTATTCCCTTTAGACCTACCTGATAGGAATACGAATGTTATTCTGCTTTTTATAAATGCCCTGATACTGTATTTAAGTTCTTTCTACAAGGACAAAACAGGTGAGCTCTGTTTTCCAGCAATCATTTCTCCAGGCAGACCACATTTCCATCCTGCAGTTGTATTCCAGCACTGTTATAACTAATCATCTCCTCCAGGTTAAACCTGCAAAGGAATCCCAAATCATGTATTTAAATGACAGCAAAAAAAAAAATTCCCCTAACTCCTTAAAGTTAATGATGATCTTCATTTTCCACATATTTCTCTCCTTGTAATAGCCATGTGCTAAATCTTCATGAGATTTTTATAGTTTCACTGAAGGAATATTTGCATAATTATTAGTGCATAATCTGCTTTAATGGTCCCACTGATTTTACTATTATAGCTAAATGCATGTGGTGACACATTTAAGCATATAAAGTTCTGGGCAGCTCTTGAGCAAGCACTGTGTCTGCTGGAAGAAGCATTATCATGCCTGTGCTTGCTCCAGAGGGCAGAATACGGCCCATGCCCAGGCAGGAGCCATCCTGCCCAGTTTGTAGGTGCTACGGAGACTGGACCCAGCCCGGAGGGTGCGGAGCTGCAGCGCTCAGTGCTTATCCTGCCCCAAAGGAGCGGCAAAAAGGAAACCATTGACTCACTTTGACCTTTACTGTGCTAACCTGGGGGATCAAAGCCCACGCAGAGCCCCACATCCCCCAGTACCGCCACAAAATGCGGGACCCCCACCCATTCTGGGATGGAGGGGCAGGAGCCAACAGAAAAGCGCGGGCTCGGGGCTTCTGTGCCGGCTGAATAGGGTCTGGTTTCATGCTTTCCCATTTTGGAATCTTCCCCCATAGGACTGACGTGAAAATATATAAAAAGGATCTCTTAAAATAAGAGGAGTGAGGTGTGGGGATGCTGTGATGACAGCAACTATATAAGGAGGCAGCAGAGGATTTTTGAGGGAAAGCATGTTGCTATTTTCCAACCAGATCATGCTCCCTCCATAAAATGTCATTTCTAGAATAACTTTGTTTTAGACAGTTCTAATAGATACTGATAAATGCTCTTCTCCTTAGGGCTTGTCAAGAACAGAGGTGATTGATACTATCTTCAGAAGCAGACAAAAACGCTCAGTGCAGTGTCTGCCCCTGTGGTGGGTCACAAACGCAATGGTCAAAAGCTGATCTGTATGAAACTTTTTTTTTTTTTTTAAGATTCCTATAATAGCAATTTAGTTTTAAATCATACCGCTTCATGAAATCCATAGTAAAGACCTTTTGACTTGTAAAATGTATTTATTCAATTAGTGCAATTTACTAAAGATATGAGCACATTTTAATGGAGAGATTCCCCAGGCCTGAGCCCACAGGCTGGGAATACTGCTCCTCTCCCAGATCTGAGCTCGAACCTGAAATTAAGCTCTTAATGCCTTGTTAACGGCAGAGTTTTGAGAGTGAAATGATCTGCTCTTTAAATGATATATTAAATTAACTTTCCTTATGTATTTTCAGATGAAAGTTAAGTATTTCCACGTAGCTCTAGACCGCAAAAGACAATCAAGTGGGATTAGTTGAACATTTTTTTTCTCCATTACATGAGAACTCCAGAGCTGGGAGCACCACCCTGCCCCATCGCCTGCCAGGCTTGTCCTTCATATAAAATTTCCACTGAAATCCAGGAGAATTACTGACCTGATGGGCACTTTGGGTGGTAGAAGCCCTGCTAATAATGAGCGTCCCCGTGTTTGTCACTTTTCCTGTGCCGCTCCGGGGATTTCAGCTTTCGGAGACAGGCGCGGTGTTCTGGGTTTGTTCTTCCATAACAGCTGACAAATAATGTTAATTGTTATCTGCTCGGCTTTGTGCAGGCAGCAGCAGCAGGGGAAATTGGTGATTTTATTTATTATTTTTTTTAAACAGCACCTGTCAGAATAAGATGATTAAATATTGCTGTCATATCCCCAAATTGTACATAGTGTAATCCTCGAGTTTTTTCCATGGTTTTGATGGTACCTTATTTCCATAATAGCGGATAAACAACCATGTAGTACAAGGCTATAATTTCATTGATTGTTCCTGGCAACCTTGTATACGGTGACAGCTCCTGCAGCTCGAGTGATTTGTCACTTGGAGCTCAAGATGCATCTCCTCCGTCTGACACCGGCTCGTATTTTACATACAATCCACTTACATTCCAGATCCCCAAAATAAACATAAAAAGATCACAGAGGAATCTGATGCTTTGTTTTGCCTCATCTGCAGAGGGTCAATGAAATGATTTTGGGCATCGAGTGGCGGTCAGTGCACCTGAGGGGAGCAGGAGTATTTTATTCTAGACTCTGGTATTCCCTCCTCTCCCTTCCCACCTTGGCACCCAGCTGGGACTGGGGCATCTTCATCAGGACTTCAAGCAACTTTTGAGGTCTGAAAGAGAAAAACAGCCCCTCAAAAAAGGAGCCTGACCTGATGCTGGACTTTGGCTGCCACGTCCATCCTGGGCAGCCTCCAAGGGCTCTGTCTCCTTGTGGGACAGCCAGAGCGGAAGGAGAGCGGGGCGGTGTCTGATCTGCAGTTTGGGAATGTTCATGGAAACCACCACCATCGTATGGGTGTGGAAAATTTAGCCTTTTTGTCTCTTTGCTGAACAAATGATCAGCGTCCTCCTTTGTAAATGATGCAGCTGTAAGAAATTAGGAAATAACTTCTGGATAAATAGATTTATTGGTGCAATTTGGTTTTACATGGCTGGAATGGTGTGTTTATAAAATATTTATAGAGTTTTCCTTTGCAGTGATGGAAGGAGAACCAGTTAAACAATGCGTGGGTCTTCATTAGTGCTATTTCACATGCAGGTTTGTTTTCTGTCTCATCTTGTCCCTTCATTAAGTTGGGCCTCGTGATAAATTGGCTCAGATCGTTAATTAATAATTGCATCTTCTGTATGAAATCAGATTCCTCGAGTTAGCACTACTGGCTGTGAATTTAAGATTATGCATAAACCTATATATGCCTTTCTCAGCTCCATATTTAAGTTGTTCCGCTATTCATCCAAAACCTCATCAGAACAGATAATAAACCACTTCATGAACAGATGTGCCACTTATTCATCTAGTTCTATAATGATAATGAAGAAAATTTAATCTGGAGTGTCTATGGAAGATAATCTAAAAGACAGATTGGTATGAATAATAAAGACACTAGACGAAAATTTTAAAACTGACATGAAAAGGCGATCATTAACTACCCTACAATGCTGCCTTTGATAGAGTCCAATAGCATATAAAAACAAGCACCTCTTGGGTGTTGGACTCCACAAGGAGCTACTGTTTCTGCAGATGTAAATGCTCCAAATTGCTTTTCTTTAAAGAAATATAAAAGATAATTTCTCTTACAGCTGGAAGCAACATCTGACATTGCACAACGCTGAAAACACATTGAAGGGAGGCTGGAGATTTCAGATACATTCAAGGTGAGCAGGATAACTGGCATAGATGAGTATTTATCCAAAAAAATAAGGCAATGCAGAGACAAGTGGAAATTTGTGAGGCCAACTTGTTCTGAAGAGCTATTTACCACTTGTTAGCTAGATATATATTTATCTGTTGCCTCATATATGCTGCTATTGATTCCTGTCAACAGAAAAAAAAAAATAAAAAAAAATCACAAGAACATGGTAGAGGCAGGAGACGCTTTTTGCAGTTGAATATTTGCAAAGTGTTTAACAGAGCTACGTAACTCCATGATTCCTACTAACAGCCAAAAAGATCATTTTAAATCCTTAAAGTGTCTTTGAAGAAGAAAAGCCGTCGCACTCAATGTTGGTGAAGTATCCCAGACCGACAACTGTCCTCTAGATATCCCCAAAGCAAGAGAAGCACAAACTGTGCTGTATAAGCTCCTCAAGTGATAGACTTAAAAAAAAAAAAAAAAAAAAAAGGCTACTTGAAGGAGCAGGGCATGGAACCGGGTGTCGTCATCGTGATGTCCATGACACTCTGACATCATGAACATGTCAACCAGACCAGTGGGACGTGGCAACAAGATCATCTTTGAGGTCCCTTCCAACTCAAACCCTTCTACGATTCTAGGAATTCACCCTTGGCTTCAGTGGAAGACAAACAAGGAGACCTCAGACAGAGACAGAGTTGGGGACGAGGTGCTCACAGCTACAAAATTATTAGCAAAGCTGTGTAGGAAAGATGAGTCCTGGTGGGGCTGTTGTCTTTCAGCTGGAAGGAAGTCAATGAAACCATTTTTGGTAACACCTATACCGAAAAAAAAAAAACTAAGCCCGTGGATATGCTCAAGATCCTTTGAAGTTCAGAAGAATCACTTGTGCGTTTGACCCCTCCCCAGACCAGAGGACTTGTCCTAAGCAGGACCGGGGCTGTCAGGACAAGGAGCTTGGGGCATCAGCCCCTGCCTGAGCATCCCACACATCCCTCCTCCAGCCTGCAGGCTGGGCACCAAACCCATGGAACCAAGCGTTTCCTACGGCCTATCCCGTTCCTTCCTCAGCAGCGCTCCGGCAGCCCCTGGGGCTGATGGAGGAGGTGTTTTCAGCTGCCTCACCCCACTGGGCTGGAGGAGGAGAATCTGGCTGTGTTTCCACCTGCGCTGGCTGGTCCTCCCTCCTGCTCTGCCTCCCTGAGACCTGTTCACAGTCCCTACTTTACCTCTCAGCGAGAACCAGGCTTAAAGCAGAGCCTTGTTAGTGCAGGAAAACCATAAAGGAACTTGGTGTGGATAGATGTTCCTCTCTGGACAAGCTGCTACTTTGAATTTCTTGTGTGAGCACACAGGAGATTGTCCTTCCCCGAGGGCCCTGGTGTCCGCGTGTCCCTGGTGCTGTGCTCCCACATGTCCTCCACCGACAGAGCCGAAGTTATTCCCTCTAGAAAATGACCCTGAGGGGAAACAGCCCATAACAGTAAATCTTTTTTTTTAACAGTTTGTCAACAAAGAAGTGCTGCTTTTAGCACCAAAAATATTGCCAGCCTCTCTCAGCATCTGTCACAACAGCAGCGGCTGACACTGCCACAAATCCTGGGTTAAGGAGACAGGAAATAAAATGGGTTTGAGAGGGCAGTGTGGAAACTGGGATTTTCTTTTATGTCAGGTCCTTGAATCAGGAGCACTTGAGGGGAAGGATCTGGCCCCATACCCGTGGGTCTAAGTTGCTACAGAGGTGGGCTCTGGGGCTGTAGGAACTGGAGTCTGCTAAGGCAGAGTTTCTTCACGCTTTCTGGCTTCCTTACCAAATTTGGGGTCAAATCCTGGTTCGCAAGTTTCCCTTCAGTTTTGCTATTGATTTTGTTGGAACGAGGGTTTGTTTCAACTCACTGAGCTCTTCTCTTAGCCGACATATTTCAGATCCTGGGTGTCCCCCTTGCTCACTGAAACAGAGAACACGCAGCCATATCTGTGAGGGCTCAGACTTAGCCTGTCGGAGCACAAATAAACCATTGGTGTTTGGCCATCCCCTCTGTGCACATTTGCTGTGGCAGCACCCAAAGATATGGGGCAGACCAAAGTCCCATTTGCTAGATACTGCCTGTACCTGTCTCTTGGCCAGGAATGGACACAGGGGTTCCTGGTTCTGCCTCCTCCAGCCCCAGGTTAGTTGTGGTAGAGGTAGCCTTTCAACAGCAGTGGTCAGAGCTCACAGCGGGGGCTTCAGGTGGGTTTAAACCCAAGACAGACAAAAGAAGGAGAGCCATTACCTGGGACCACTTGATGCTTCTTGTCTTTAAACCAAGTGAAGCCCCCAGCCAGGAGCACCTAACTCAGCTTTGCTGGAGATGTGAAGAGTCATCAGCATTTTTCAGTTTCCTTAGTGATCATTGTCAGATCTAAAATGCAAATATGAAATGAAAATAGAAATGTATCAGAATTAGTTGTATACATTCATGCTAATTATATACCTTCTCTGAGAGCTGGCCTTTCACGGAGTAGCCTTCAGTGTGTTTTGTCAGATCTCTGTTTTTGAAGGACTAGCACGAACTGGTCAAAAGGGTAAGTATTTAATCTTCTAGTGATAGAGAAGATATTTTAATAGTGAGACCGTTTTATTCTTAGGATACCTTCAATGAAGAATATACATCTTTCCAAGGACAAATAATTGCTTGAGCAACCCAGAGCAATTTGTCAATGAGAGTGACCCTGAGACCGGTTTAAGTTCACAAGGTGCAACGTGAGTCACGATTAGAAAATAACAGAACTATTTCTCTCAGTGACACAAGGTGAAAACCCAATAGCAAATTGGTATGAAATATTATGACCCAAATTAAACCAGAGATGAGTAGGTGAAGAATTACAGTTGTTGCTCATTTGGGAAGCAAATGTGAGAATATGTATTTCGAGTGCTCGAGAGGAAATTGGGTGTATCTTTGGTAACGTAGATATAAAGATATAAAGCAAGAACATCCAAGTGTTTTTCATTTATTTCTGTAGCTGTGGAACTTGAGAAGGCAGTGAGCAACCCCAGGAAGCATTTTAAGGACTCCACTTTCAAAGTGCTGGTGGCTCAAGAGCAAATGTTTGGGTAGTCCAGCAGCCACCATAGACAGTGCGACAAGGCAAGAGGAGAGGGCTGTAGGGGATGGGTGTGAGTGCACAGGGTTACACTACGTCTGTCCCTCTGCCCAAGGTTTGCTTTGTGCTGTCGAGCACCGACATCGTCTCACCGCGTGGAACAGCTCCGGGCGCTCTCCTTGGGAGGCACGGCCTGGGTGGGATGCCTCGTTGGTCCCTCGCATAGCCCTCCTGCCCTAAGGCTGACCTGCAGCTCCTGCTCGCCTCCGTCTCCATGTCTCATCCCTGGGAAATGGCAGGGAAGGGCAAACATGAAGCAGGTGAGCCCTTTGTGCTTTTTCCCAGCTCTGTGCTGGTGGCGAGCGCACAGTCCCCGATATTTTGACGCAGGATAAGGGATTCTGCTGCAGCAGGGCTGGCTCCTTCCCCAAACAGCTGGGGAGGGTCTTTCCCAGTTTTCCAGCAGCTCATCCCTTGCCCAGGGCAGCACCAGACCAGCCAGGTTGCGGTGGGGAGCCAGGCTCTGCCCCTCACCACTGCTGAGTGCAGGGTGCCGGCGGGGTTCATGGAACCGCAGAGCCAGCAAGTACGGCCACTGATCAAACCTGTGCTCTGATGGATTACACACAATCTTAAATATTATAGGAGATTGTATTTCATCTAGACAGGAAACTTTAAGTAGGACACAACAGACATTTTTCTTACAATATTAACAATTTACCATCTGAACTTTATCTTCTCCTTGGATAATAACCACTAGACTCTGGGTAGAGGAACAATTGATTTAAGATCTCAATCAAAAGAAAGCATTCCTCTTATCTGTGTAGCCAAGCAATGAAGTAACAGTCATCTGGGGTTATTGTACATTTGTCAGTCCATTAGAAGCTCAAGATCTATATGTGGAACGTAAGACGTTTGCGGAAATGACTCTTGCAAAAATCTTAAGCAGTTAAGATCCTGCAATCTATGCCTTTCTCTTGATTTCCACAATGTTTACCAAAAAAGACAAGGGGAAAAATATTTATACTTCCTATATTTGAACCTTCTTCCCTCTTTCCACATGCTTTTGCTTGATAGTTTAATTGCTACTCCAACACGGAGTGATGTGGTGCATGAGGAGCACTTCCCTCTATCCCTCTGCAGTTAGTCAGGATGTCCTCACCCACTTCGGTGCCAGTGCAGGGAATTTCTTCTGTGGGTTTGGAAATAAGACCACATCACCTTAGCAGTGATTTGAGTTCTGTTATTTTGTATTCTGAAATATTTGCCCCTGCATTTATCAGTCACCTATTCCTGACGAAGCACAGTGGCCCAATGTGCTGGGCTTGCAAACAAGACTGGAAGAGTATTGGCCGTGGCTCTCTTCAGTCCTACTCATCTGCTGAAGATGGAGGAGGATTTGATCACGTTACAAATAAGAAAAGCACACTGAGCTTATATTGCAAGGCCAACACTGCGGGTGGGTGCTGTTTGAAAGGCACAAACAAACGAGGAATGGCTGGTTTCAAACAAGACCCGTTTGACAGTGATTTTTCCCCATGTTCTGCCATCTCTCGTACAGTGTTATACTGATGTAAGGCAGCAATGTCAAATCCATACCATTGGGTTTTAAACCACAGGTTTTTCATTGACAAAATGAAGTATCCAAATCCTTTTTACTTCCTAAACTTATTTCTAGCAATTATTTTAAGACACACCTTACAATCTGTGCACCTTCAACTGATTTTACCTAGGATTTCCCAAGCAAGACCCTTGCTATCCAAAGTTTGCTCTACTGCCAACAGATGATACACAGTCCAATCTGAATTATTACTAACTTGGGCCAACAGTTCAAAGAGCAAACATTGATTCCAGACGTTTTAGCAGGGCAATAAATAGGCCAGATTAAATTCAGTAATTCCATCTAAAATTCCACTTGCCTTCTTCAAAAGCTACCTTCAGTAGAAAAATAGCCGCGCTTAGTAGGTAGATGTATTGGGGTACTAATAAATTCAGTGCATGTTAAGGATTCCTTTAAATAACATGAGAATAAAATAAATCCAGAAATAACCACTAAAAGAGAAGATCACGGTGTGCTTCAGTCTGCACAGAGCTTACCAGCAAGATAATCCGTGCACATGTTGGACTGCAGAGCTAGAGCTGCAGTGCTGGAATGGATGGAACCATGCCCACCGCCTTTGTTGTGTTGGGTTAAACTTTGGCCAAGCTTGTGCTGCCACAAAACAGTCCTTAAGGCTGATGCCCACCAGACACACAGCTCCTTACCTCCTCTGGGCATGTAGAGGCTTCTCCTGACCCATCACCCTGCAGATGCTCATGCCTCCTCACTGTGGAAGGGCATATCCACCCTGGAACACTCTCTTCCACCCAGTCTCCGTGCTAAAGGAAAAGGGGCCCAGCCAAAGTCTTCCTCTTCTTCCCCAGATGTAGTTCAAGGAGAAATGACGATGGTGGGCAGGCGTGCCATCAACACCAACAGATTGCGTGGACCTCAGCGTGCGACACGCTTGTCCGACCCACACCAAACTTTGGGCGGGTCTCCCACACGGCACAGAGCAAGGTGGCTGAGGAATCTGGTGCAAGTCGTGTTTATTTTTAACTAGAGTGTTCTGCAAAGATAATTGTGTCGAGCTGAACGTGCGGCACACTGGTTACAGTTCTATTCCAGTTACCATGGTTGCTAATACTTAAAAAACTGCCTGAGAAAGGAAGAGAATTGTTCTCCCCATGCTGGGAAATGTCTCCCTGGCTCATCCCTGCCCACATAGAGCAGCAATGCTGCTTGTCTCTGCCTCGGATGTGAAAGCTGGTGGAGATCTGCCTGGACGGCTCTGGCAGATGGAGCTCGGTGTCTCGTGGTTTATCACGCCACCGGCAGAACAAATCTTCTCAGCTCCACTTTGGTTTTATGTAGGGGGGAATCCTTCTTACTGTTGCTGCCAGCAGGCATCCATGGGGGAGAGGAAAAGTGCGCTCGCATCCCAGAGGCTGTTGTGGTGAGTTTGGTCTGAGCCGTCAGCGGTGTGCGGTGCCAGGTGGACAAGCACGAGGCAAAAGCCTGGAAGAGCAAACCAAGTGCAGACCGAGTCCATGCTCCCTTAAGCACAATGTTGCCCTGTGATAAGCGAATAACTCTCCAAGATTTACAGAGAAAGAAAACATACACAAAAAGCCAACCACACACAGAGAACACGTATTTCTAAATATGATGGATTTGAGAGTAAGTGAGCTGTTGAGGAGCACGAGCCTTTGCCTTAGTCCTGCTGCTAAGCAGAGGTGGCTCAACAGCAGCATCTCCCTTCGTAGAATCAATTTAGTTGGAAAAGACTCTTAAGATCATTGAGTCCAAGCACTGCCCCTCCGTGGCAGGGCACCACTAAGCCCTGTCCCTCAGCACCACATCTCCATGCCTTGGAAACCCCTCCAGGGACCATGGGGACTCCAGCCCTGCCCTGGGCAGCCTGGGACAGGCCTGAACAACCCTGCAAGGGAAGGAATTGTTCTTCAGCTCCAACCTAAACCTTCCCTGGGGCAACTTGAGGCCGGTTCCTCTTATTCTATCTTGTCCTGTTGTTCCCAGCAGCAGGTTTGGCTGTGCCTACATCCCAGCAAGTGGTGTGAGTGCAGGGAGACAGGACACACCACCAGCTCCCCAATGCTGTCCCAGGGCCCCCCAGTCATGGTCAGTGTAGGTGTCACCTCCCCAGTGCTCTGATGGGCCTGACCCACCTCATGTACAGCAGGCACCACCACCACTGTGTATGAAATCCCCCCCAGCTGCCAAACCCCCTCAGGATTCTCCCTAGTTCAGAGTAATAAAAAAAAATATTGAATCAATACAGATTGAAAAGTCTTTTGATTCCAGGTCTGCTGCAAATCCTCCAGCAGGCTGATCTTCCTCTGGTTCTCTACCTCCCTACACCCCTGTGATAATTCCCTGTGTACAGAGAATTGAAACAAAATGTGACACCAAAAAAAATATCTAAACTCTGGAACTTTAATTCATGATGAATTATGCATTATCAGGCAAAATAATTAGCTGAATCATTAAATCTCTAAAATGGTTTCAGAATCAAAGGCACCTTGGTTCAATTTACCTTCATTTAGGAGACTCAAAATAAGATTTGGTGTTGGTTTAGCTGAATTCTTGCCTTTATTCACTTGCATTCACTTCTCTGAGCATTTCCATAAAGTTTTCCTCTGTCCAACTGGTACCTTCCTGGTAGCTTTTACTGAGTCACCATTAAGTGACAGGAGTGGAACAAGAGACCAGAGGCTAAGTCACCAAAACAAATAAATATCAATTGCCCACCTGATCTTCAGGTGAAACACTCCATGTTCCTCCATGGGAATCTTTAACTTTATTGCTAGCATTTGAAAGAAATTATTAAACATATCCAAAAAAATTTTAATATATTTCTGCTACAATAGATTTTTCCTGTTTTCATAAGAAATGTTTTGACAAGCTCTTCCTAGGCACCTTCCTTGGCATGTCATTCCCTGCTGGAATTCGAGACCTAATTATTTCATTGCCTAAGCAACTATTTGGAAACCACTGCTCTGCAAACACTGTTATTTCTCCTCTGTTTTCTGGTTCACGGCTCACCAGAAGGCATTGTCGCATGTGGCAAGCTGCAGCCACACCTGTTTAGACACTTGAATCCTACTGTCACAAAATAATAAATTGGAAAAAGGTCTCAAAGTGTAACCAAGGTAAGACACTGTCCTACATCTGTGCTGCTCTTCGAGCCTCTGCCATGGATGCTTCTTAGCATTCCTGCCCATCTGTCCCCAGGCTTCACATTCTTATTCCATTGGGGTTTTTTTTCCACTAAAACTGTTAATGGAAAAGCAACATGTGCTTACGTTCCATAGTGTCCCTGGTGCTCCAAGACAGCAGATCACCTCCTTTCAGCCCCTGTGGTGCTGCAGCACATCATTCGATACATGGCGGGTTTGGCTGAAGAGTAATTTGTCCCCATGCTCCCAAGAGGTCAGCTGAGACTTCACAGAGGTTCCTTCTGGATTCTGAGACTGCCAACAGAAAAAAAAATATGGTAAAAATACCTGGCTCCTTGACATTTCAGTAAAAGAGAGTCATGGAATTAAGGCTCACCTGGCTCTACTGTTTCCTACTAAATGAGTATCTGGTTTATAGCAACCTATTCCTAACGTTATCCATCATTCCTCACAAGATTTGGTACAAATTCATGTGAAAAGTCATTACAATATTCATCTTCCATTATTCTCCTGTCTACGCCCATTCAACCCACCGCGCGACACCAGCGCCAGTGAACAAGCAGTGTCGGGGGATGAGGCGGCCGCAGGCACCACCGGGGGACAAGTGCCAGGGGGCCTGGGGGAAGGCGAGGACACGAGGCCGCGTCTCGTGCGGACACACGATCCACACTGCCTCAATTGCACCATTCACAGGCAGCTAATAGCCCGGTAATGACGCGCTGAAGAGAACTGGCGAGCGCTCGCAGCCTGCTACCCCAGCACAAGAGCAAGATGGAGCTGTGCAGAGGCTGAGACGCTGATGGAGGGTTTGTCCCTGGCTGCCTTCGGTCAGCAACCTGTTGATGTCGCTCATGAAAAAAATGGTAGAAATGGGTCAGGGCAATGCCATGTCCTCCTCTTGGTACTGGCAGCGCCAGGAACACCAAATCCTGCAGAGCCAAGCCCGTGCTGGAGGCAGAGCATCCTCCTCCCAGCGTTTGTAGACCTGCTTGTTTGGTTATTGTTTTCAACCTTGTTCGAGCAAAAGCTCCTTTTGGAGAACAGTGCTTCCCAGCCAGATCTGGGGAGAAAAGGGACACGGACATCACCCTTCAGACATTATGAGATGTAAAAAGCAAGTTCTGAAAAATCTGCGATTCCACAGGCAATGTGCATAATGTGCACAAGAAGCAGAGGGGAACGGGGGCGCTTGAGAGCCCGGTCACAGAAAGTGCTCCACGTGCAGCATTTCTCATGAGCAGATCAAATGGTGTTTTAGCGAGGACTTATAAATATTAATACAGCACCTGTTTCAATTACTTTCAAGGAGCAGGAGCAGTCATGCCCTGTGTGCGTGGTGACACAGAAAGGGAGCGGTTCGTGACAAGTCTCCCGCGTTTGCTTCCATACTCTTTTGTAGGATTGCAGGGGCTGCTTTTTTAATTGGCACTCTGGGGTAAAAGCAGCAGTAATCTCATCGCAGGCTGGAGGAGGTAAAGCTTCCTCACTGACTAGATGCTCACCACACCCTCACCAGGAGAACAAGGAGAGTTCGGTGGGTACCTGACCCGGAGAAGGGGATCTCAGGAAGGGATGCAGGTCTGAAGCACATCTGCCTGTATCTAGAAGCGCCTTTGGCTACTTGAATTATTCAGAGTTACCAGCACATTACCTTGCAGTAAGTACCCTCCTACACAGAGGAAAATGCAGCCGATATTACATTTTCTTCGGTGTCAATACAGAATGCGATGCTGCCTTCGTGCCCCGGGAGGCACTGCCCCGTCACTGGTCAGAGGCGACATGTGGGGGCTGCCCAGGTTAAAGCTCTTTACAAATGCTGCTCTTCTGTAATAGAGAAATTACATTTTTGGGTACAGGGCAATCCATTTGGTTCTACCCACCTGAAAATTTACAGTGCTTGAAAGCGAGCTGCTATATTTCACCTGATCCTGAAGCCTTCCTTCATACAGGGTCTCCAAATTGAATTCTGCCACAGAATGTGAAATCAGCCGGGGCTGCCCGAGTTCTGCAGAGCCGCATCTGGCCCCATGTCCCTTCCAGACCTGTGCTGCCTCTTACCCAGCACAGTTCGGATGCTAATAAATAACGATGACACAGCTCAGGAGTTTAAAATACAAGGGAAGGAAAGAGAATAGCCACAAAACACTGACCCTCAAATAAGCTCAAAGAGCTTTTAAAACTGTTCCTTGTGTCATGAGACACTGCTGTGATTCGGTGATAAATGCCTCCAACCATAAAAATACTATGCACTGGCTTTTTAAGTCACTTCCAAGTATTTCAGTGCAGAAAAGTTTTGTGTAGTATCATTGTAGTGTCACATACGAGCACCTGAACCTCCTGAGTGCTTTTGCAGCCAGAGCAGAAGGGAGCAAGAAGGGTCTGGCCTCTCGCAGATGAAGAGTGGTCACACCAGGAGGCTTGCCAAGGTCACGGGGACAGGCTGAGCAGAATGGAAACTTGCTCCAGCATCCCCTGATTCCAGAGGAAACCCAGACTTGCTGAACTCTTCATTGTGAGGACACTAGAGCTGTCAGGAGGCAGCAGAGCGAGCATTTCAGAACAGCCCGAGTCAGGGCGGGAGGAGTAAACGTACTCTAGGAAACAGATTTCTGGCTAATAACGCAAAATTAGTTAATGTTCTATTTAACCCCTACTTATCCCCTCTCTCCGTCCCTCCTTTTCAGCAAGAGCCCACATGTACCAGGGTGAATAAGAACTCGGTGGGTTGGGTATTTCAGGACTTTGGTCTATTATGTGGATATCTTGGGACCAAGATCCAGATGCTCTCACTCTCACCTTTCCCTTTTTGTTTCTGCCTTTCTGTTTTAGCCAGATGGACCTCAGCTATCCCCTTGGAGCTGTATTCAGTTTCTGACGTATTTTCCATGAGAGAAAGGGGGATTTCTTGTTTTCTTCCATCAGTAATTTCCTACAGTAAATAAGGAAAGGAGATGGAAAACCTCACAGGATGTCCCAGGCTGCTGAGGCTTTTGAAATGGGCTCAGAGCTCAGGTACATGGCAGATTAATCCCAAAACAGACATGTCGAGCCGGTGCCGAAGATGACATTTCAGGGCTAACATAAGGAAGGAGAATTAATTGAGTGACAGGGACTAGGAACAAGAGAAGCCTGAGCATGAACAACCAACCAGGTACAGGAGAGTCACGATGTGACAGCGCTCAGACTATTCAACAAAATTAAGCATGGCCGTGGAAAAGCTTTCCTTTGCACGAACACTGATCTCGTCCTAGTGTGCTTGCAAGAAATCATAGGTGATTAACTGGATCGTTTCCATACATAGGTAATTAACTGGATCGTTTCCATACCCCGCTCCTAAGTCAGGTACTTAAAGGAAGCCGTGTTTCTGTTGCTGCCTGACCTACAAATGCAGGGTGTCAGCCACTCCAAAGAAGCTTCAATATGAGAAAGGCTGTAGTGATGAGCAACACATATTAAAGAGACAGGCAAAACAGGTAATAGCCCCTCTGTCCCCTGAAATAGATCCCATTCCTCAGGTTAACACGTTAAAAATGTATCGCATGGAAACGTACTCCTCGTTTAACGGAGATAAATGGCTAAAGTCAAATAACAGGTTGCTGTCGCCAGAAAGCAGCACTTGCCAAATATAATGATACCTTTTCACGCAGTGTTAGTGCTCCAGAATGGTTAATCTTTGCTTAATGGTCCTTTTACCCTAAAAATACTTAAGATACATTGCAGTGCTCTCTCTGCTGGGAAACCTGCACGTAATGCTGCAGCCATCAGAAGAGAGACTCGCATCCCTTTGTCATTTCTCCCCTCTCATTTGCCTACAAGTGCTGCAAGGTAGAGCCAAAAAAAGAAACGAAGGAACAGAAAAGCTTCTGCTGCCGCTGGCGCACCCTCGCTGCTGGTGGAAGGTGCGGTTCCGCTCCTGAACAGCTGGTTCCTTCTTAATACTTCATTTACTCCTCCTTACCAACGGCCTATCTCCTTGGGTATCTTCAGCCCCAAATATTTAGTTTTCCTGGGGCTGGAAGCTGGTTCTCAGAGCACCTAAAAGCCATTTTCCACATAGCTCTGTTTCTGTGCAATCATATTACTCACGACTAAGCAAAAGGAGGGGTTTACTCCTACCTAAAACCGGGCAGGTGAGTAAATGCTTTGTATCGGGCAGGGAGATGAGCCATCAGCGGGATTTCATCTGGTGCTGGAAAATCTGGAGTGTGCTTAAATAACTATTGAATTGGGTTGTCTCAGAGTACAACACACAGCTGCCTTCTCCCAGAGGTTCGTCGATTCTCTGAGCCAGCCAGGGAAGGATCAGCTTCTCAGAGACAAATATTGAGAGTTCCGAACTGAAAAGGTGAGGTTTCGACTTATGTGTCGTTCTGAAAACTTCCCCATCAATCGCTGACTTCATTTCAGTTTCTCAGCACCGCTGACTTGTTCTGAAGCTGCCATTGATTTACTGCTCCATTTCTGAGCAATTTGAAGAGGTTTTTCTCCAGCATAAATGCTATTTATTTGAAGGAGAAATTGAATCCTATAGGAAAACTTCTTTTAATTTGCAAAACCAGAGGAGGTTAAAAGGGTCAGAGAAAAAACAACCTCCTCCAACCTCTGACTGACAATTTTTGACATAGCAATTGTACAACAGTAGTTCCTGTACTGATTGAAAGAAAACCAACCAAAAATCACAGCACCTTTCCAAGCCTTCCACCACTGAGGCAACGACCTCCCAAAGTCTCCCCAGGGCAGAGCATCATCATCTGGCTCAGGAGGTTCACAAGGCAAGTACTGACAGGAGGTGACAGCTCACTCCTTGTCTGATACCGTGGTTGGCACCATCTATTTGCAGTGCCTAGTTCCAAACGAACCTATGGAGACTTTAAGATGCCTTAGAGATATGAACAAAGAAAGCCTTGACAACGATTCCTCTTTTTGCTCTCCCATGTGTGACCTGAGGCAGCCAAGCACTCACCCTCTCAACACAGTGAGGGAGAGGAAAAGGCTCCGTGTCCTGCTCCAGGACATCTCCAGTGAGATGGAGCAGGTTGCGGATCTCCAGATCCATGACCTCCAGCTGTACTGTAAAACCACCAACCCAAGCCAGTGCTCTGTGTCTTTCCCAGCATTTCCAAACCAGGTTACCCTCTCTTGCCATCTGTTGCCACTGCTGCACCGCCGTATGCTCCTGTTTTCCGTGAGGATGGAGCAGCGAATTCCACCGTTACCACGCAAAGCAGCACTGTTATCAAAAGAGAGTAATGAGCCAGCTCAGAGATAAATTCATGTGGTTCTCATCTGAAGTGTGCAGAGACACCTTATTGTGTCATTTCCCACTAAACACACAGTGTTTCTCTTTGCTGAATTCATTTGCCATTTCCCCTGTGTCTGTACGTTCGCATTTTTCGTTGTTGCGTTATGTTTGCAATGAATTTTCATTTGTAAATTGTAGAGAAATCTTTCAGTCACCACACAAACGCTGCTGCTGGTTCCTCATCCAATAGCTCAAAAGCAGAGAGGGTAATTTTCAAGTGTAAAGGAAAACGATGTTTTTGAAGATTGTGCTCTGCGCAGAGCGATTCAAAGTACGTCACGTTTCTTCCCCTGCGAGATCCCTGATCCTTGGTTCCTGCCTGCTGTTAATAAGCTGTTACCAATGACACTGGAATTTAGATTCCTGGGTGAATGTTACAAACTTAGACGGGCAATACTTTGAACTGCGTTTCCTTGGCGCTCCCGGCTGCCTGTCGTTTCCAGAGCAGGACGACGTTGCCATCGCACCGCTCTGCCTGGGCTGGTGCCCCACCTCCATCTCGGGAATGGAAACCTGCCGGCTGGCCCGGGAGGGCTGGTTCCGTTGGTATCAGATGTGGTGTAGAAGAAGGAGATGCAGCAGCAGGGATGGAGTCGGCAGCCAGTGAGCAGCTCTGTCTCCTGCTGTGCTGCATATTGCAGTGGCTGTTCTGGAGCCAGAATTGCTGGTTTGGATATCATTAGCCTCCATAGTTCAAGATGGGGCTAATTATGAATAATAGACTGCACTGTTCTTTTATTATAGGTTTTTTGATTATCATGAGACTTTGTCTTTGTGTATTCCACATGCCAAATTATCCTTTCAATTACCAAAGCCTACATCCTAAGTATTTACAACTGGTGGTTCTTGTTGAAGGAGAAGAGATAGAGAAGGATAAAAAAATTACATTTATCTCTCCTTTAACTCCATTCCAGTCTGGTCTGTACCCACAGTGGGAGGTGAAACAACTCACCAACACCTGAGGTTTTATTACAGCTTTTTGCCTGTTAGGCCAAGCTCAAAGCAGGGCTCTGACCTTCACAACAGGTGACTGAACGCTACAGCAAGACACATTTAGATCAAACAAATAAAATGTAAATCACCTGGGACAGGTGTGTCCCCACACTAGGGTGAGCCGGGGTTGCAGTGGGATGGACGGGTTACCAAGAGGGTTTTGTAAAACACGGTACATGAGCCTGTCCTGCCACTGCCAATTCTGCAGCAAGACCAAGAAGGGACACGGCTGCTGGGCCACCTTGAGCAGGGTCTGTGCAGCTAAAAGCCGCTCTCCACACTGTCCCTGCACCTCTTCCCTCAGGGCTTGTCACATCTCTGCCCCATCTCAGACCCATGGCTGGGGGACCTTCCCATGCGCCCAAATCACCCACACCCTGCTGTGCATCCCAGCCTTCATCACTTCAGAGGGCTGGAAGTAGGTTAGATTAAATCTGGTGGACCAGATTTTGGTCACCTTAAAAACAACAACAACCCCCCCCCCCTTTTCCCTCGCAGCCCTCCCACACACACATCTGCCACGCTCAAACTGGAAAATTAAATCACTTTTCCACTCAGCTGGCAGGAGTCCGCCGATAACTCACGAGAACAACAGTGTCTTAAAAGAAATTAACCACTTCAGTGAAGCGCTGAGCAGAGCGGTGGGGAGGGACGGGGGGGTCCGCTTGGCAGCACGGCGGCGGCAGCCGAGTCTGTCCCTGCCTCGTGGGCACAGCAGCCAGCACCGAGGCCTTGGCCAGTCCCAGGTGAGATAAATGATGAAGTCAGGGTGGAGCAGAGCACTTTCCCAAGGACAACACTCACCCCGAACAGCAGCGTGATGGGGCGAGTTGGGTGGAGCGGCCGCCCATCCGCTACTGCGCCTCGGCCTCCCCGTCCGGGTGTGAGATGCTCCCACTGCTGCTGGTCAGAACTGGGAGGCACAGGCAGATCCTTCACCTTTTTGTCATTCTCAGTTTCCTAGCTCAAAAGAAAGAAAAACCACACACAAAAAAAAGCTTAAGCTTGGTATTTTGTGACAATAGATTAAAGGTCTCATGGGGACCTACAAATATTAATTATTCTCAACACTTAAGTGATGCTTTCTCAGACATTCAGAAATATAAGGCTGCAGTGCTCACTTATAGATGCTTTGACTTTATCTGTAATTCACATATCCAGGTGTCACCCGGATCCCGTGGACCGTCTGTCTCATTTGAAACGAAATGCCTCCTGTCACCTGCTAAATGAGACTGTTCTCTTTCTGGAGACGCACCTCAGTGCAAGCTCACGTGTCATTTCTCAGTTGATCCGGCATTTAGGTGCATTTCCAGAAAGATAACACTCCCTTCCCAAAATTAAAGTTATTCTATCTTATTTAATTAATTAAGCAATTTTGCTGACCTCCTCTCTGCATTGTATTTCCACTTACCTTGCGCTTCATTAAACTTGCATGAAGCTCCCCAGCCGTCAGCGGCTCGTGCTCAGATTGCCAGGAACTAATCTGACAAGAGACTGGAAATCACCGTGTAAAATAATAAGCAGCTTTTACTAGAGGTATGAAAATACCTATGTCCTGTAAGGTGATGCAATTAGCAGGGAAGCAGCTCAGGGTCTAACGGTGAGAAAGAGAAGATGACAGACAGACAGAAGCAGAGTTAAATCTGCTCAGGAGAGAAGCAGGCTGGTGACAGCTCTGGGGCTGGGCGGAAAGGGAAGAAATCGAGTGAGCAGAGAGGCAGGTGAGGAGAACTGCGGCACGACCACGCCGGGGTTTACTGCTGCACCTTTTTTTTTAGTCTCTATGCTGAATTGCAATCTAGATGGCATAAAACATTTATAGAAGCCCTGCAACTCGTCTATGCCACCGCCATAAAACATGGCCTCTTCCAAGTGTCTCCCCACAATTTGATTCCAACTTGTCAACATCCAGCTGAAATTGTTACCTGAATAAAATAATATCGATGAGCACGTCCAGAGGCAGCCGCACACGTGTCAGTGCCTGGAGTGAAGACCTGGAGAACTCAAAGTGCTTGTCCCATGAACTCTTTTTTGAAAAAAAAAAAATATTATTAGGCAGTATCAGCTCAGTAAGCGGTGACTAGTGCCGTGAAGGCTTAGCTTTGACAGATCTCTCACAGCTCTAATTTTCTAGAAATAATATTTTCCAATTTGAAATGACTTTACATTTTAGAAATTGTTGCTCACTTTAAAGAAGCTCCAAGCACAAACCCATAAGAGACTGTAGTGTGACAAAATGTAAATGCGATGCTCTGATTGAGAACTCAGATTCGTAGTGCTGAAAAGCGTTTCAGGAAAATTTTTAGAATTCAAATTTTTCAACCCAACTGAGTGAGAAAAGTGTTGACATCTCAGAAACGTCCTGCCCATCTCTCCCACCCATACCCCAGTGTTGCTTCCAGGAATCTCTATAGGTTTATTTTTAGCTGCCCATTTTCACATAAGATTCAAGTCCAAAGCATTCAAGCTCACCCTCATTTTAACAAAACATGTTTAGCATTCAGCGCTGAACCGGAGGGCACGGAACAGCAGGCACTTAAACAGATCTCTCTGCAAAGCTTGCTAGCAGAAGGCGCCTTGCCCTGAGTCAGCCTGGTTGATTTTCAGAAATTTAAGCCAGATATCACTCCCTCAAAGACATCAGCTGGTAGAAATGGCTTAAGAGCAAGGGCACGGCCGTCCTGGGGGAAAGCCTGGCCCACGTGAAGCCAGAGGAAGCCCCTCAAACCCAGCAATTTTAACGTGCCCAGGATTTTGTTCTCCACGTTATTATGAGAAGACTCATTTCAACCTGTAGATGTGAATAATAAAAACAGGGATGGCTTTTTTTAAGCCTTCCCTTAAAGCATTTTGAATGATGAAACCAGCACATGGCAAACACTCCCTTCATGTACCTGCACCCAACAAAACAGAATCACAGAGTCACTATGGCTGGAAAAAACCTTTAAGATTATCAGGTCCAACCAACATCTAACTCTACCAGGGCCATGAGAGGCTCAGCAATCAGTGCGAGAAGAGATCAGTACAAAATTACCATGGCTAACAGGAACACGAGCACACAGATGAGAGCAGATCGTGCCAGGAATGCAGAACGGCAGGCAAGTCCAACCCTGTTACTGCTGAGGCAGGGGAAGATTAAATCTACACTGATTGCAACCTTCGCACAACCACGGCTTTGGAGACGTGTCCCGAGTTGGCCACCAGTGGATGCACGCATGGAAAACCTGCCATGTTTCTCAAATACCCATAGAGACTTGAAGGGTTAAAACAAAATGAAGAAGTACATACAATGCTGATAGCTGCGTGGCCCTGCCCCGTCCGCGGTGCAATATCTTCTGTCTATCAGGCAGTATTTGCTGAGAGATTTGAGCTTCTCCTTTGATCTAAATATAGCGAGAAGCAACCTCAGAGCACTTCTGGCTGCGTCAGCTGACTGGGGTTGTTTATTGGAGATGCAGACGAGTCGGCGACCTTTCTTTTCGTTCAGCGTTACTCGTGGCACCGCGTTCCCTGTACAGCGCACATCAGAGCCAGAACAGGGCCAGGTTCTCCAGCTCTACTATTCACACTCACAGCAACATCAGCAAACACCAGAGTACTCCAGAGACCAGTCAGGACATTGAATTTTGAGAAGGGAACCTGTGTTTAAGGTAACATCTGGAAAAAGCACCTTTTGCAAAGCACCAGCTCCTCACAAGCGCAGCTCTCAGCTCCTGGGAGGATCTCCAGCTTTGCCACAACAGCTGAACTTGTGAGGTGTTGCCATCAGTGCAAAGACACACTCTATAAATTGATGAGAGATGCTCTAAGTTGTGAGGAGGAGAGCAGATCAATGCATCTCACATGTCCCTGGACACTGCAGTGACTATACCTGGTGCAGCTACCTCTGAGCATCCTTTTAGAGGAGTCAGATATTGCTCAACTCACCTCTTTTTAGCTTAAACTTTTATCACAACCTTCTTTTCTAAAAAATTATATTTAAAATTTTCCACAAATTATCCAAGTAGGTGTTTACACAAGAACTGGGACTCCCTGCATGAACTTCGGTGACAGAACTTCTGGTGTTTCTCATGCCCGGAGCAACAAGCGTTGCTGCCAAGCCAGGCAGCCAAGGGGACCAGCGTTGCAGCCTTGCTGGCAGCCCCTGTGGCCAGGGACACCACTGCACCGTGAGCCACGGGCGAGCGTGGAAGGGATCGACTCGGTGCACACCACGTGGCAGAGGCGCGACAATCCAGCACGTCATTCGGCAGAGCCCACCGTGGCTTTCCGTTTAATCTATGTGGAAATTGGATTTATGGAATAGGAGGAAGAGCTCTCTGAACATGGCCCATAAAACTGGAAGAATCATATTTTTCTCTTCAGCAAGCAACTTTTAACAGCTCTGCTGGGTGCTTATTTGCAGTCACCAGGCAAAAATTTTCTCGCTGCTGTTTACGACCCTTTTACTCATTTCTGTGACAGAGGGGGGTGGTTTGGAGAATGGTGCCAGTGATGCTCTAGTTACTGGGTGTTATTTGCTCCAGGGACTCTTTTGATATGTAGTCCTCTGCTGTACTAATGTTCCCATTAGTCTTGATTGCCTCTGCAGGGGGTGGTAAAGACTTCAGTAACAAAGTGCCTGAGAAAAATCCTTCTTGAGCCTTTGATATTTTCTTTGTATCATTTTCCTCATCTTTCACAAGATATCAGCTCGACTTTGAAGTTATTTCCTGTTCTATTATTCTCATTACTTTACATCTCTACCGGGTAGCTGGACGTTTCTTACGGGGGAGCAAGGAGCTGCCAAACTGCCTCCCTTTCTGTTTTCCCTGTGTGGTCCTCAGCTCTTCATTAAAGCTTCCAGTTATTGAAACCGTGCAGTCTGAAGACACAAGGTATTAAAACGCAGGTATCAAGTGCTGTGAAGCACTTCTCAGAGTTGCTGCAAGGAAAAAAAAAAAAAAAGAAAAAATATATACGTGTAAAATCATGCATAAAGCATCCCCCTGAGGAAAAGGTTGGGGCTGTTTAACAGCCATAACTATATCAAAGGAGAAGGCCAAATAAAATTTTTTAAAAAATAGAAAAATTGGATCTTGGCCTATAATATTCAGAAGTTCAGGTGTTTACTCACACCATAGAAGCGTGGTGAGTTGAGGAGGCTGAGCTGAAATGGAGATTTCCCAGTGAAATTTCATAAAGTCCCTGTTTGTCGGTAGACTGAAATAATAAAAAGATTTTTTTCCCCTCTGGGAAACAATGCAGATCTTGAAATGGAAAACTGAGAATGAGGAGCTGAAGGTTCTTCTCACATCTCTGCTACCTGGTGAGAACAGCCCCTTTCTAAAAAGGGCTTTAATAGTGTCTGCAATAACACTGGCTTTGTAAGTGTGTCATAATTGCTATAATTTCCATTGTGATCAGCAATAGAAAGTATATGTAAAAACACCCAATACGGAAAGAAAACTTCACTGAACTTTTGTTGACTCTGAAGAGGACGGTGAAATCCTGGGAGAATTCCGAGATGATTCAGAAAAGCCGTAACGAGGCTTCTGCTGCTTTGTCAGGGAGGAGGTGACCAGACCTCCCCAAACACTGAAACGCACCAGAAGAGTCTCTCTGGGTCTGACCCTTTCAGCTCTAAGTAGTCCAGCCCTGAACTGTGATTCAGGCACTTTTCTGTAACACGCAATTCACGGAGCCAGACACCAATTTGCTGTCATTATCTGCAGTTCCTTTGGTTCAAAGAGCACTAACATTACTTCCCATTACTGCTCATGCCTCAAAAATACAAAGCAAGGGCGAGAGGAGAGCTGACAAAAGCCACAGCAAAGCAAAGCACAGCAGCAATAACACGGCGAAGTGCACCAAAACAAAACCCAGCAGAGGGTCACCTCCAGTTTTAGCTGTTTGTGTGTAACTCAAGGGCCATTCAGCCCTGAGCCCACGTGGCTTCACCATATCGTCTGCGAGAAGCCCCATCTCTCCATCATCACCACGTGCCTTTCATAGAACCATAGAACGGTGGGGGTTGGAAGGGACCTCTGGAGATCGAGTCCAATCCCCCTGCCAGAGCAGGAGCACCCAGGGCAGGCCACACAGGAACAGATCCAGGGGGGTTGGAAAGTCTCCAGAGAAGGAGACTCCACCACCTCTCTGGGAAGCCTGGGCCAGGTTCCGTCACTCTCATGGCAAAGAAGTTTCTTTTCATGCTGAGGTGGAACCTCCTGGCTTCCAGCTTATACCCATTATTTCTTGTCCTATCCCAGGGCACTACAGCAAAGAGCCTGGCCCCTTCCCCTTGAACCCCACCCCTCAGATATTTCTAGACATAGATCAGATCCCCTCTCAGGCTTCTCCTCTCCTGACTAAACAGCCCCAGGGCTCTCAGCCTTTCCTCACAGGAGAGATGTTCCAGTCCCTTCAGCATCCTCGTAGCCTCTGTTGGACTCTCTCCAGTAGGTCCCCGTCTCTCAAACTGGGGAGCCCAGCACTGGATCCAGTATTCCAGGTGTGGTCTCACCAGGACAGAGTAGAGGGGGAGGAGAGCCTCCCTCGACCTGCTGGACACAGTTTCCCTAATTCACACTGGGATCATCACCAGGGGAGACCTGCCTGTGAGAAAGGACCCACAGAGGTACTGGGAAGTGATTGAGCAGCACTTGGCTGCAAGTTCAGCCTGTGGGGAGGCCCCAGGGTGTGAAGGGGCTTTTCCTGCATGGATCTCCTGTGCTGCTGGTGCTCTTGGTTTTGTGCACGTGGAGGATGGAGATAAGAAGGGCATCGAATTTGAATGTTATGCTAATAAGAACATCTGTGTACTTAGCTCAGCACTGAGCAGCTGGCACATTTAAAACAGCCCCCAGCATGTCTAAACACTCTGTAAATACAGAGTTAATATCTCCTGAGATCAATTTGTCATTAATAAGTTATAAAACTAGGATTTGATGCACACTGAAATAAAAATTGTGTGGAAAAAAAAAATGAACCTGCTCTTTATTTCCATTTTTTCTCTCCTAAAATTTAGTAAAGTGTTTCTTCTGTGACCAAATGTATTCAGAGAAAGCAATTATTCTAGTTAGGATGTATTAGGCTGTGGTCCAAGCAATAGCTTGAAATGTATTTCCAAATATATTTTGTTCTAAGTTGGGCATATTAGGACTAGATTGTAATTCATATAACAACAATTTTCACGATTAAAAATGTGTATTTAAAACTGGCAGTCACTGACATTTTAATAAGGACTGAACTAAAGATTTCCATAAGTATCCATTTCAGTTCTGGGGGACTATTATCATCCATCAGCAGATGTCATTCTGATTAGGAGTTGTTGTTAACGACTACAGAAAATAAATGCAAATGAAACCAGAATGCCCTCTGCGTGTGTGGCCCAGCCCTGCCATGAGCAGACCTGGGTGCTGGGGGACAGGAGGGCAACACGTCCTCACCTGCTTCTCCCTGCCTCAGACTGTGATCACAGCACCAGGCTCTCTCAAAATGAAAGATGCACTTCGATATCAAGTTTTCTCCAAATTTGGAGCGATGCTGGGATCTTGGGATCCTGAACTGCATGGAAAGGGCTGAAGAGAGAGGACCTGTGACTATCACCATCTCAGCCCTCTGGTGTGAGGACCCCAGTCAGACACCGACTCACACAGAGGGGCTCAGGGCTGGCCTAATTTTGATCTCTTTGGGACTTGAGTTACTACGCCACAAAAATTAAGAATAGCTACTATGACGAATCATAGAATGGTTTGGGTTGGAAGAGACCTTAAAGATCAACCCAGTTCCAACCCCCCTGCCATGGGCAGGGACACCTCCCACTAGAGCAGGTTGCTCAGAGCCTCATCCAGCCTGGTCTTAAACACTTCCACGGATGAGGCTCCACAGCTTCTCTGGGCAACCCCTTCCAGTGTCTCACCACCCTCAGAGTAAAGAATTTCTTCCTAATGCCTCATCTAAATCTCCCCTGTGCTAGTTTCAAACCACTACCCCTTGTCCTATCTCCACAGGCCCTTATAAAAAGTCCCTCTCCAGCTTTCCTGCCACCTCCTTCAAATGTTGATGAAACTGATGCCTTTTCCTTTTTTAGCTATCAAATAATCTGTTGTGAAGACGCACTGAGTAGATACATCCTATACTCCACTTCTTAAGCCTCCTGGATCCACAGACTGGTGGCTGCTTCCTTAAACATGTTTTTTCTGCATCCTGTAAGCTCAGGGAAACTGTATAATTCAGGATACCAGCCAGGGTGTGCAGGTGGCATTTTGATCGGTGATTTGTGCATCTGTAAATCCAAGATACTCCTCTGCACATTTGGAGATTGGTTTGGGTTTGCTGTTTTTTGTTTCGTTTTTGTTTTTTTTTTTTCCCCCCACCTGCTCCTCCCTTCCTCGAAAACTTTTATCTCACTCCAGTAATTTCCAGCAAAAACCTCACAAACAGTAAAGTACATGAGCAGACCTTATCAGCTACATTACACTCACAGCACTCCTCTCCACTTCCATATGGGTCCAATCTTCAGAGATGAGCACTCCTGGCACAGCCAAAGGTGGTCACGGGTATCCTCGTCCCACAGGAGATGTGTCTGGAAAAAGATTCCCAGAGAGAGGGTTGTATTTTATTTATGAGGGTTTTACCATGGTCCTAATCTACATATGCACAATCCTCTGCTGTAAAAGAGAAAAGCACAGGATAATTTGTGATTTTGTCCAGCTCCACCCTGTTTGGAACCGATACATAAAACATGCCAAAGACCATTAGGTTGGCTTATGATCTTAAATAGTCTCACATAAGAAACTTCAGAGCGAGACTGAAAACCTCCAGAGTATACAGATCAATTGTGCAGCAAAAAGCCCCAGTCCTGCCTCTGCACGTTGTCTGAAAGAGCTGCCGAAGCTCCACTTCGCCTCAAAAGCATGTAAAATCTTTAGCAGGGCAATATAAACCCACTATGTTATTTGTGTGATTTAGGGTTTTCCACTCACCTACAGGGCATCAGCGGCATCAACACCTGGCAGAAGTTCCTATCAACGCTGAGAAAGTCAGATGGGGAAATTTTCTCTGGGCACATGATTTGATTAATTTTCTGGAGAACACCGTCCTGCCACTTGGCCTGGCTGAGGAAATGTTCAGAAGTTTGTTTGCTTGGTTATCCCTTCCCAGGGGCCTCGTTGGGATTACGGCTAATTGAAGTTTCTGGGCTAATTTGTTTCTTACTATCCTTGTGTGAACTGTGGGAAGCTGTGTTAAACAATGTGGGGAAAAAGGGGAGGAGGGTCATTGTTCATCGTCATGAAGCTATGCTGAGGATTTTCACGACTTTTTTCTGAGGGAGACCATCTTTTGGCTGGTGCCAGTGTCTCTCCCCTGCCCAGCGGGTGTTTTCAGTTACTGGAGCACTGAAAAGAGAGGCGCCTCCAAATCCATAAGCTCAACCCCGTTGCTGGACAGCCTTCTGCTGATCCACATTTCCCTACATCTCACCAAGATTTTTAGAATTCTTGCTGCTATTGAAGGACATACGTAAGACCCACAGGCTGCTTTGCAAACTACAGAGTGAAAATGGACAGGATGTGGAAGATGATACATGACTACTGGCTACGTGCACGAGAACAAGTTGTCTCTGAAAAAGATAATAGATAATGTTCTAGAAATGCAAAGCTAGAGCAGAAGGTTTGATTCTTAACGTTGCTGTGAAAATTTACATGTTGAGTGAGAAATCTTGTTCAGGCCTTACGGGAGCAGAAATCCAGTGCAGCCAGCATGGAGCGCTGAGCTCACCAGAGCATGACTGTCAACACCGAAAGAAAGGTTTTCATCACAATCCTGCCTCAATAGAAAGGAAAACAGGTTTTAGGGCCGCCAGCCAGCAGCAACTGAAATTCAGAAATGCTTCAGAGAGTGTTGGTCACAACACTATTTTGTGTTTGTAAAAAGGCACATACCATCAAATCCCTGATCGCTAGAAGTTGTGTTAGGGTGAGGTCTGAAAGGCAGCTCTTCTTAGTCCGCTTCTGAACTGATCAGAACCCGGCGCTGCAGAATTAATTACAACCCCTGACTGGTCAGGACAGAGCAGTGCAGAAAGAAAAACTGACTGTGACAGAGGTTTCTCCTGAAGAATTTGAAAGATGGGCTCTGGTTTTGGCTGAGACTCGGGAGCACAGGTTTTACACATGTGTCAGGATAAGGTCAGGTAAGTGAGGCACAGGGAAAGGCACGAACTGCAAAAATCATTCGCTTCACCAGGAAACCTCAAGATGCATTTGCAAAGCCGCCAGTCAGAGCAGTTGCTGCCAGGTTGAGGTGGCAGTAACTGAGATCTGTTTGCTGAAAAGGTAAAAGAAAACCATCTCCCTCACTACAGAGCCTGTGCCCCAGCCCAGAAGCGTGCCGCAGGTGTGCTGAGAGGGCTTTGGTCAGACTGATGTGTCTCCCAACACCCGCCTGCTCCGGCAGCTCTCGTTCAGCTGCAGACTGGACCAGGACATGTGCAACTGGTCTGAAGATTGTACCCAGAGGTCTGAACAACCTGCAGTAGTGTCCAGGAGCTCACACGCAGCCGTTACACACATGGTGTTTCACGAGGAAGGGAATGCTCGAAGTGAGACTCGAGGACAAGTGAGTGCCCTCACCTGCAGAGCAGAAGGGCTGGGCCAGACCTGCCATAGGGAGGGAGTGAAACCAGGAGCCTAATGCACATCCCTGTGAAATATTGAGGATCCATCAACTAAGTGGCACTTACCAGATGAATGGCTCTTCATGGGAGCAGCGGTTTGAGCAGGAGATGGGAAGAGCTGCTGCAGTGACACCAAGTTATTTACAGACCTATCACAAAGGTGTTTCCCAATAACCCCTTGGAGAGAAGAGGAACCAAAGTGGACTGGAGCTCAGCTTGGTCCTGTCTCTTATCCTTGGCTTTCAGCATCCACTTTGGTGGTTCTTGCAGAAATGGTGTAAGCTTCCCACTTGCTCTGAGAGCTAAACGTGGAAAAACATTAGAGAGAAGCTACGTACGGACTGTGGCGGCTCTTCCCTTTCAGATCACCTCGGAAACCACCCTGAAGATCAGAGCAATGGAAAGAAGCTGGTGACACACTCACTAGAAATCCATCACATACAGATGGGCTACCTGGAAATGGAACATTTAAGTGCTTTTGATGCTGTAATCCATTAATTCCCTTCCTCCTGGCTCTTCCCATCGATTTTTCCACTGAAGGGGAAATTCCCACAATCCCATCCTGCTTCTAACTTCTGCTAGAGACTACGTCTAAATTTCCTTACCCCACCTCCCATTTTATGCCCCACTCCAGCACTTTTGCTACTCTGGGGCTTTTCTCTTACTCTCATTTTACATGAATCGTGATGGGTTTCATCCTTCTTACTTCAATCCTAATCTATCTTTACAAAAAACACAGGATCATCTGTCTTCCACAATTTATGATACACTTCATTTAAACTCCAAAATGTTCTGATCTATTCTCCTTAGTCAGCAAGAGGTTTCATATCTTTTTAAACACTTGGTTTAGACATTTTCTGAAGACTTAACCGAGCTCTTTATAAGTTTCACTGTAATTCCAGATGCTTCATTTATTTTTACATTGCAGCAAGAAATAATAGCTCTTCTGGTACAGGAAAAGCTTGCCTCTTCCACTGCTTTTCCTTGGAGAATAAATTGATTAAGAGAAACTTTCAACTGTTATCTTTCCTTTCATCCAAGATTGACAGCAATTTATTTTTTTTAAGATTTCTTAAATTATTTTAGAAGGTGGGAGGGGTAAATTCATATTTGCATATCCTTACTTGGATGACTTTCCAGGGCAGTGTTCACAGGGCAGTACAGGAAGATTTTCCATCTCGCTCAAGACTCTGCCTGCGGCTTAGGGAGTAGATTTCAGGAAGGTGCTCAGCTCATGTGGCTTGTTTAACGCGGGAGGCAGAGCAGGCATCGCGCGCTGCCCTTCCGAGAGGAGAAGCGACGCTGGTGGGCTCCCTGTCCTTCCTCGCAGCACTGCAGAGAGGACCCTGCCTGTGGCTGCGTGGTCGTGGAGCTCACGATGAAGGTTTCAAAGCCATTTTCAGTCCTCCTGACGTCACAGCTGCCGGGCAAGCGGGTGGGCCGATGGGCGAGCGGGTGGGCTGGTTGGCAGATGGAGCGAGGCGTGGGTGGCACCGTGCTTGGCGCCCGAGGGCACCGTGCCAGCCTCGTGTCTGCCTGGCAA
Organism: Baryphthengus martii; assembly: GCA_013396935.1. Taxonomy (NCBI): domain Eukaryota; kingdom Metazoa; phylum Chordata; class Aves; order Coraciiformes; family Momotidae; genus Baryphthengus; species Baryphthengus martii. The sequence goes on along the minus strand of VWZK01012980.1, from coordinate 780,686 downwards.
GCAGCGACCTGCTGGCAACCATGCCCCCGCCTGAAAAAGTCGTTCTCCTACAAGCTCATTTGCAAGAGAAGAACGCGAAGGATCTTGATTCGAGCGTTTATGTGTTTAATGTGTTTTTTCTCATTAATAGAGATGGTTGTTGGATGTGTCTGGGGAGAAGAAATATGGTTACGAGAGTCCCCAACAGGCACAGGATTGCTGATACTGAAATAGAAGGAATTCTTCAAAGAACTTCGTAAGCGAATGGCAGAAAATCAGCCTTTTTCTAGCAAGCTGTGAATGTGTAAATAAGCATGAGCAGTGTAATTATTTTTTCCAAGCATTATGAATGGCACATTTTCCTTGCAGAAATAAGCAAAATTTTTTTATATATTGGGATGTCGTACACTGAAAATTTGCTGTGTATTAAATTGAATTTAACATTGTCTCTCCTCTGCTCTATCTACTGAAAAGTGCAGCATTAGGTAGTCACCTTCATTTTGTGCATTTCCTTAAGCATATTTGTGAAAGTTCTTACCAAATGCTCAACCCTTCATTAAGAAAAATAAAACTAAACAGGTTAATACCTTCATCATGTAGATATCAAATAAAAGAGATTATCTGAAGTGATTAATTAAAACCGATTATAGAAGAAAAATAACTTTAATTTTATGTGCCACAGAGTTTCCTGATAAACTGCACTTAACTCCTTCATTTTCACACCGTTTCTACTGGAGAGGTGAAAGTTTCTGCAAGGTGAGGAGATGGTTTACCTTGACCAAAGTCCAAACATCCAGGCAGTGACTTTGCCCTTATTCCTTCTGTCCACAGGAGATTTCTGGGCTGCTTCTCAGTAACGTCTGGCTGGACTTGTTTTCTCATTTCTGGAGAAAGTCCAGGGAGGCAGCAAGCTCCTGGGGACAGGCCCTGGGAGGCTGCTGTGATCTGAGGCACTGTCTGTCCTAGGAAGGAAATGGTTAATCAAAAATCACAGCCTGTGCTTCACTAGGGTTCTGCTGGGCTGGAAGTCTTGACCCAAATAATGATTAAAAGTAACCAAAAAACATCAAGTTTTATAATTCTTGTGATATATACAATTAGTCTCAGTTTATCAAAGAATACAACCTTCAGTAAAACAAAGAAAAAAAGGGTGCTAATAACTCCTTAGTGAGATAATTATCATTTTAACTGAGTTTAGTGCAGTTATTCCAAATGCCTTGAGCTTAAGAACTTATCTGCACAGTGTCCACGAGGAAACGCTTTTGTGCCGAGTTTGACCATTTAGTTATTCCTCGCACTTCCCAGCAGTCAGTTACAGCTCTGGAAGCCATCGCCAGCCAACAGCCATCCTCTGCAATTACCCAGACAGCTAAATCTTGTGGCAAAGAATGGGTAGAGGAAACAAAAACATTACATATGTAAATAACAGAGCTGCTAACCCTCTAATTTCTCTGCTCCAGGAAAGCACCGTACAGGCTGCAAAGCAAGATAATGTTCCCTGCCCCGGAGCAGATAGTGCTGGGTGGCAGCTTGTCCTTTTCTGAGAGAAACAAGGATGAACACAAATCCAGCGTGCGAGTTATTTGAAAAATACTGGTCAAATTGTCTTGATCTGAAAGGAAACAACATACTTCCAGCTTTTCCCAGCGGCATTTTGGATGCTTGTGAATCTTCTCTGCTTCTGAGGAATTTTGTGCTTTGCCAACTGAAACTCATCCTCCTCGCACAGCCGCTGCTGCGGCACCTGCTTTTACATTTAGATTCTTGGCACAAGGGAAGAAATACTGTCTATTGTCACTTGTCCTCCCTCCCTTCAATTGTGATATTGTGCTTACTACAAGAGTGATTTAAATTGTAAATTCTCCGACAGAAGCACAGAAACTACGTGGTAAATGCCGACGGATGAGTAACTGTCACCTGCGCATCCTGATCTTTGTTTATCCTCAGCATCAGAGCTGCATCTTTCCTGCCACAACATTCAGCAGCTTTCTGCGGGTTCACCTGAGCACAGTGATCTAAGAAGGAAAAAAAAGAGCATGAAATCCACGCTGTTACACACAGTATGATCCAGTCTAAGGATATGAAAACACCCTGCCAGACACAGCAGACCCGCTCTACACCACCTTCTTGCATGAAAACAGAAAATGGGTTTCTGAAGTGCAGTGGTAGGTACCAACTGATGTCAATAGAGACCCAACTGATGACCAACCACCAAGCAGTGACATTTTATAGCACAGACACACCCCTGCATGAATCCCCCTTGGGTCAGTAATCCCACCTTTCACCCCCCAGCCTTCCCAACCCAGTCTCTTTCCAGTGTGTAGATGGAATTAGACTTTCAAGATTACTTTGTTCTGTAGGACTTGGGCAAATGCAGAGCTTGAGACGTCACCCTGCTACCCCCACCCAAATCCTCCTCCAACCCAAGCACCCCTCGTATCGTTCCCTGACAAATTCGCTGTGCTTTTAAGGTTCTCCAGATTTAACTCATCCACACTCCCCAGGGCTGGCAGGAGAGAACAGAAATAAAGAAATCAATCACTCGATGAGAGAGAGGCCGTAACCAGTGCCAGAACTAATACTCCCAAATTCTGGGAAGGGTGTTTTTCAATATTTATTAGAAAGGGATGTTTGTCAGACGTTTACAAGCCTGTTTTTCCCAGCACTGCCTTCAGAAGGCTCTTCTCCCCAAGGAGAGGAGGGCATTTCTTTGCAGCATTATCTCTTCAAGCATCGTAGAGGATTGACATCCCCTTTCTGCAGTGAGAACAGCGAGCCCTGGGGCATCAGCAGCATCTTTTTGCCCTTCGTGGACTCCGGGTTTTCCCTCTTCTCTCTTCCACTTTCAGATTGTTGAACTGTACCCAGTAGCCTAAGAATAATTGAGGGCAACAGGTAACAACTTATTACCATGGGAATGTAGATTCCCTGAGCAGCACTGATTATAATTCAGTAACATTTCAAACGGCACATCAGATTAAAACATCGAAGCGTATGGGTCAGCCTTCAGAAAGCAGGACTGAAGGTGCAATGCTGCTTCTCTTCCCTTCACACTTCTGTGCCAGGCACTTATTTAATTTACTCAAAATAGCACTAAATATAACTCAAAATACTCTATTGTTTATTTAGTCTAATATCATCAATCTCCAGTTCAATTTTTAATTATCTGAATTACTGAAACAGGCAGTTCAGACTCACACTAAAATGAATTTTTCCATCTGATCTCAGCTGTATCTTTGAGAAGTCATATTCAGTCTTAATTAAAATCTATACACCAAAACTACCACTTTCCCCATAGAAGTAACACCAATGTAAACAAAGTAAGTAGAAGCCCCAACCTGCCCAGCACTGTATTGAACAGATTGATTCACATAAACCAGTTTAAGAATAATCTGATTCACCTATGAGGATGGGAACAAACCCTGAATAAACCACCTCCGATCATCTCCTGAGCTAAACATACGCACCAGGAAGAGGGAAGAAGGTCCACAGAGGAAAGCTGGGGCAGCTGCCAGGGTATGAGACAGGGTACTGGGAAGCACTGGGCACTGCTGTTAGTTCCCACTTATCTCAGGTGTTCAGCCAGTGTTTTTCATTCTGACCTTCAGATAAAAATAAAGTAACTTGGTAAATAGAAGCAGACTGCTTTGTTTACTACTTGACCAGGACAAACTCTGTTGTTAGCTTTTGGATCAGAAAAATGACCAGAATAATTACTTGAAGCAAGCAGAGAGAGCTGGAACACCTTTGAGACCTTTCATCCCCTGCTACTTTGCTTTCAGAAAAGAAAACCATGTGGCCATGTGGAGAAGACAAGGGGCAATGGGTACAAGTTGCACCAGAAGTTTTGTCTTAATTTAAGAAGGAATATTTTTTTTTTATGATGGGAACAATCGATCACTGGAACAACCTCTCCAGGGACCTGGTGGAGTCTCCAGCTGGAGGTATTCAAGATGTGACTGGACAGGGTGCCAGACAACCTCACCTGGCCGGGTTCCTTTCCCACCACAGGTTGGACCAGACAATCTTTTGAGGTTGATTCCAACCCAGGTTGTTCTATCTGATTCTAAACCCGAATCCCTAACTGTGATTTTTTTTCAGAAAAATAAAACCAGAGAGAGGCAGAATCAATAACTAAATAAGAAACAGGTCAGCTCATTAGTTTTAATATTTTACTCATTGACAAAACTTATTGACTTTCATTGATGTTCTATAATGTGTATTTAAAGAGCAGGTGAAGCTTTACAGAAATATTTGGAGTGCATTAAGAAAAAGAACAATTCCACCCATGACAGAAAATCTATTTTTGTTTGCTATCATTTTTTATTAGGAGGAGCATTCGCATAAAAAAAATGATGCTTCAAAAGCCTGATCTCCTTTCTGAGCTCACAATTTGTGTGCTTATGGAACAGTTCTGCAGAATTCAATTGTAAATAATAGATTTTTGCAGATTTATTGACTGCGTTTGTAGAATTTAATCGGAAGTTACATTCGTGCTACTGAATTCACAACTAAAGATGATGATTTTATACTGGACATTGTAGATATTAGAAAAAAATATCTAGAAAATATCATCATGTTTCTTTTGAATTCCTTAAGTTTTGTTTCAGAATAAGTTGTGGGGTACTAATCACAAAACATCTACAGAAATAGGACAATTTAAGCATTGCTGTCCCAATTTATGAGTGCAATACCAGAAATCTAAGTTGCATAGGCAGCCATTGATTCCTGCCTCTATCTGACTAATCCTGTTCGTTGTGGGAGTCAAAGCAGTATCTTCAGGTAAAACTTTTAGAAAGCATTTAGAGTTTAAGAACAGATTTCAGGACTTGACCCACATTTTCAAATTAATTTGGACAAAGTTTAAAAAAACCTCTACAATACTTAGAGTGCCTGAATTTTTATAATCACTCCTTATAAACTCTTCCTTTAGATGAAGGTCAGGGGCTGATGGTTTCAAACAGAGGGGAGATTTAGATTAGGTGTAAGGAAGTTCTTCATCACTCTGAGGGTGGTGAGACCCTAGAACAGGTTGCCCAGAGAAGCTGTGGGTGCTCCATCCCTGGAAGTGCTTAAGATCAGGTTGGATGGGGCTCTGAGCAACCTGCTCCAGTGGGAGGTGAGCCTGCTTATGGCAGGGGGGTTGGAACGAGATGATCTTTAAGATAATCTCCCTCACAGCCCAAACCATCCTATGATTCTATTTTCAACTACAGTGTTTCTGACAATTTGGTCTGTTAGTGCTCGCTAAAGCTCAGTTTAAGCACAGTGGTGCCTCAACACCCCGATGTCTACCACATTGGGCACCACACTCTTGGGTGAAAGCCCCAAACCACAGAATCTGACCACGAGACTGGACCACATCCACTCCTTCCCCCAAAGCGAGTGGAAGGACATGCCCTCCAGCCCCGAGGTGGAGCAGCAGCACTGGGAGCTGCCACTCACACTCCTGCACCCCCAGCCCCCACACTCCAGCAGCTCTGCAGAGGTGAACCCCAGCAGAAGATGCAACTCCTGTCATTTAGTTGCAGTCCATTAAATTGCCAGATGTGCCTGAGATCAGGTTCCTCCAATCTTTTCCATTACAGATTAAGTGGAGTCACTGAAGAAAATCATTAAGGCCATTTTGCTGTCACCTCCCAGTGACTAAACGATTTACTGAAGTGCGGAGCCTGGACCAGGATCACATTTCTTTTGTGGTGAAGTCCCTGTGCTCACCCACCAAAATCAAAATTCAAGCTGAATTTCTCACTTCCCATGGGAATCTTAAATCAATTCTTTTCATTACAAATTGATTTTTAACTGCCATCTTCCACACAGGTATTTTGGATTAAAACTGGAAACAAAGACAACAAATTCCAACATTAACCCAAGAGGAAATAAAATATTTTCTGTGATATACCTTATGATTTTTGTTCATTCATGATACTGAGATTTCAGTCCCATCTTATAGCTTTTGAAAAGCTGACTTGGAAGAAAACATTCTGGTTTGAATCGAGTTACTGAAGATCTAATATTCAGAATAATAAGACAGTGACTGCCATTGGTATAATGATCTTATTTACTTGGTAGAAGAAAGCACAAACATTAAGGAAGAAAGAATTGAGCAAGTACTAACACAGAAAGCTACCCGTGGAGCGGGTGTGATCTTGGAGGAGCAGAGGTGTCGTGCAAACTATTTTGTTTTGTCCAGCTTCTCTCTCTTTTGTGGAGAACAAGAATAAAGCAATTTCACTCAACTTATACTCGACTTCACCATTCAGATCTAGATAATTAACACTGTTACATATAGCCTTCTATTTATTGGTTAAACATCAGCGTGTGTGAACTGGCACGCTCACACAGATATACACACACATATGGCAACACGCAGTGAATCACTGACGTGAAAGCTGCAGTGAAATCCCTGCACGTCAAACAGAGCAGTTAATAAAAAGAGAAGAAATCAATCTGAATTTAAAACCAATGCCCTGAACATCCACAAAAATGTGTCTGTTAAAAGCAGCCACGGTGACAGGTTTTGTCAGCTGGGCTCAGGCTTTGGTCAGCAGCAGACCACTTTCAAAACACATCCCTGTACTTTGTTTTTGTTGAGCGCTTATTATTTTGTACACACCGAAACCACAAAGTGATATAGTTTGTCCTTCAGTGCAAACTATACAAATACCACCAAACAAAAGTTTTCATTTAAAGAAACAGGGTCCCTGAGTTGCGTACAGGTGACCAGATGCTGTTCTCAGCAGGCTGCTGCTTGCGCAACAACTCACAGCAGAACAGTTTTAAGGGCTTCTTCTGGCAACTGGTTGAATCACTGCTAGATCTGGGAGAGGGACAAAATCTGTGCTCCAGGAGAATCAGTGGTAACTAATGAAATATAAATGCAAAGATGCTCGTGCCCTATTACCATTTGGAATAATATCCTATTATTATCCTATTTAGAATTATTTATTATCCTATTTATAATTATCCTCTTTAGAATAGTTATCCTATTGATAAAGTTCAGTACTATCAAAATCTTAAAGGTTCATTCTACTGGCAGAAGTCAGTACCGTCAAAATCCTGGAAATCTGCAATTCCAGCAGCAGTGCCCAGGCCTGACAGTTCATCACAAGGCAGTTGCTGTTACTGAGCCCTCACTCAGCGTCTTTTGACGCCGAGCCGTTATTTCACGTCTTGATTCAACTGAAATCCAGATCACAAGGCAGCTGTAAACTTGCTCGTGGGCCGTAGTGGCTGTTCTAGCAACTTCCCTGTGAACGAGGGAAGGTAAAGACGAATGACAGAACCCCACCCTTTTTCTAAGAGCCACACAGAGATAGAAGGCAGTGAAGTGAGCTGTCTACTTGTCAGTGTAGGATGTTTTTAAGCAGTGTTACCCTCTCGGGCCACCCTCTGTGTCCAGGCAAGACCAAAACTATGTCCCCAAAGTCCCATTACCCTCTTCAAGAGTTCCCGTACATGGCAGAGAGAAATCTGCAGCCTCGGATTTTGCCCTGCCCCTGGGTGCTGGAGGGAGACAGTGAGTGCTGGAGGCAAGTGCTCTCATGGGGAAGCCGCACCAATCCTGTCAGCCTGAGGTTCCTGACCCACGTGGGGATAGAAAGGAGCCAGGAGAAAGGCAACGGGTTTATCTCACAGGGAGTCTCAGAGCTGGAGTGACACCATTGCAAAACTTACGGCCGGTTTCTTCAGGAACATCATTAGATCCGAGGGAAAACAAAATTGTTCCTGTAGTCAGGGCCATCTCCACTGAATCTGGCTGTTCTGGGGAACGTTAACACTGATGTCATTACACACACCCCTGGAGCAGCTCTCAGCTTGTGCCTGTGAAAGAAAGAGGAAAATAAAAGCCAGTTAACACAGCCTGTGTGAGTTAGAAACTGGGTCCCAGCTCTTTGGTGGACTTTTTTCTCCCCTTTCCTTTAAGGGAGCGGTGGGTGTATTGTTCGGTAGTGAATTTCAGAGAATTTTGACGTATTGGAATGGAAATCTGTACATTCTGAGATTGACAAATAGGAAAATCAATTTGGTTAATGCAAGAGTCCCCTGCTGATTTTGTTAGAGGATAAATATTTACAGAAGCAGGGTGATGTCTGGAAGGAGGTTTAGCTGCTTCTTCCCACAGCACCAGGGCGACAGGCGCCGAGGACATGCCCGGGTACAGATGCTGTCGTAAAGCCCCACCCCGGCGGCCTGTTCTGCAGGATGGGCAGGTGAATCACAAATGTGACAGGCACGGTTTGGGGGTTGCTGCCACTCGCCTGGGGCCTCGGGTAAGAGCAAAGACCCAGAGCTCCCTGTCAGGGTGTGTGACACCCCTGCCGCAGGCTCCACCTGACCATCTCAAATCAGGCATCGCTAAAAGTCAAGCTGCCATCGACCTGCAAGTGCTTAGATATCCCATTAAAAACTGTGTTAAAATACAGAGAACACTTGGAAAAGAGGCCTGCGGAGGGGCGGGAAGGCCCGCGGAAGGTGAGGGCAGCCCCTACATGGACGGACAGCAATGCGCATACCTATCACAGAAGAATCCTGGATTTCCTCCTTTCCCACTATTTTTAAGTCAGAAGTGGTTTTGCTACACTTTTTTTCCCTCCTCGGGAAGGTTAACTGAAACCAGTTCACAGCAGTAATTAAATCCTATTTCTTCCATTCCTTTTCCATATGATATGTTTTACAAATGAAGATTGACTTCATTTTAAATCATCTCCTAATATTTTCCAGAGGAAATTTAATAATTTTCTTTTATCCTGAAGTGACTCAGTGATGGAAAATAGATGTTAAGCAAAAAAAAAAAAAAAGAGAGAGAACAATTTATCTGCCTTTGCACTCCCTGTGCTTCCATTTGCATGTAAGCTGTTTGGCTAAATGGTGGGATGGGGAAGACGTGAACACTGCGCTCTCCTTGTTCTGCTGATGTAATGACAATGGGAGGATTATTTCTTAATTTTCAGTGTGGTAAGTGGGTAATTATTGTCCAATTAGACTTGCTATTAACCTCTCTGCATCTCATTTTGCCATCCATAAAATGAGAATAGCAGCACTTACCACTCTCGCTGGGATATTGCAGAGATTTATTAGTTAATGTACGCACAGCACAACGAAAATGAAAAGCACTGCACATTGGCTAGAGCATAATTATTAATTATGAATTGTTGTTAGCATTGTTACAGTAGTTATAGCTTCAGAAGCTTGGTTGAGGATTTGATGCCTGGCAATAGGGTGCACCCATAAGGGTTTCTCTTGTGAACCTTGGATCTTAAGCTTGAGTTGTAGGATGGAGAATCTAGAAAAAGGGATCTAGGGAAATGACAAAGTTAGCTTGAATTGTTGGAGATATGAATGCACCTTTTCCTTAAGCAGGAAAAATACTCAAAACAATTGTCAAAAAAAATCTCCTAAAAGAACAATCAATCAACTGGAAAAAAGTCTTCTTACTCCTCCTTCCCAATCCCATTGTGCCCAGGCAAATACCTCGTGTCACACCTTGTCCATGATGTTCTAGTCCTCCAGAAAAACACTCTAAGGGGACAGAGGAGACATCTTGAGAGGTGACCTGTGCCACTGGCGAGCGCAGGACTGGAGCTGCTCAGTCACCAGCAGAGGGGAGTCTCAGGTGGGGCTGGCCAGGTTCCCTCAGGGCATGGAGAGCAACACGGGACTGAGTTTGCTCTTGCTTTCTACACTGTAACAAATTGAAACTAAAATTAAAATAATTTTTAAATGGCAATGTTTGGCAAGAGCTGGCAGTCCATAATGCAGCCGCCAAACAGGAGGGACACGCAGCCTGGGAAGCTGCTCCCTGCCCGTTATTCGCAGCCTCGTGCGGCAGAGCGCCCCGGTCACCAACCCGTCTGCACGGGTGGCCGCGGCCTTGGCACAGGTCAAGAGAGGCCCACGCCACCGAAGTCTCTGTAGTTTTTGAAAACCAGTTGTTTTCTATTTCACTGGTGGAAAAGTGGAGCTAGCCACTGCTCCTCCTGGAATAGCAGCTGGCATTGGGAGCACAGCTTGGGCCCCGTCTGAGATGAGCTGGGAAATGGGCTGCACTTTTCAGCTTGGAGTAGCAGGCAGCAGTGTCTCGGTCAGTGACTGGGATGCAGAAACTTCTGAGTCCAGTTCTGCCGCTGGTCTGTCAGTGACTGGACCTTCTGGTCTGCAGAGCACAGTAACGGTCCCTTCAGTTTGTCGAGATTTCTGCTGTACTTCATGAGCCTCTGTTGCCATCTGAGACACTATGACTTTGTATCAGTCAGGGATAATTTAATTAAAGACTGTGCTAACTGGTGCATGGGAACACACCAGTAGTGAACGTATTTTATCCACTAAGGAAAAAAAACCACATTTTTCAGAAACGTTCTTTCCTCAGCTCTCTTCTCATTTAAACATTTGGATGGTTTCCAGTAGCTCGCTGTTGCTCCTTCTCCCATCTGTCCCACTGAGAAACACAAGACATCATGCTGCTCGTGTACATATGTGTGCACACAGGCACACACGGATATGAACCCAAAACGATGTTGAACCTTCAGCTGCACCATCTGACACATCTCAGGCGTGTGCCAGCAGCAGTCAGCCCCTCGGTGCCAGGGCAGAGTCAGGCGGACTTCGAGCTGAAGCTGACGTTGGGTGTCGAGGTCCAATAGCAGGAGAGGAGTCGCCTCATCCCTGACACCAAGGGGTGTTGCTCTACTGGCAACTTTCTGGCTACAGGCCAAAACTGTGGCTGCTAATTAAAAGTTGAGTGGCTTATTCCTTACCACACACTGTGAAAAGATGGGATTTCAACCAGCCACACGAACATCCAAATGGTATTTTCTCTTTGAATAAAAAGAGAAAGAATGCACATTACCTGAGTACCTGTCGGCTTTGCCTGGTACAAAGAGAAGAATCGATCAGACTCGTGGCCCATGGTTTCTAAAAAGAAACAAAAACAGTGACTGAATAACTCTCCTTTCATCATTATCCTGCCAACAAATCGCTTCTAACAAAAAGATCCATGGACACAAGGCTGAAGAACAACTGCTTCTCCAGCACAGCAGATTAATATGGTGATGCAGGCAGGTGTACCAATAATGTGTTAATGACTTATTGATTTTTTAAATTAAACTTCGCTGGTATCATATTTTCAATCTAAATGAATGCATCATTAAAATAATTAATAGCATGGTGATAACGAGAACTGTCTGAATTTGCAATTAATCGGTGGCACACGGTCCTCCTGTAATACCCTGTAGTCAGAGCAGGAGCCTCAGTGGTGACATTGTGCCTGCCCCTGATGGACACCGAAGAACCTGCAGAGCAGAGCTATTGGCACCAGGAGCCCGTGATGCCCACACGGCCACCAGCCTGCTGTCACCAGGCTCTGTGCTGCCGCTCTTAACAGCCATCCTGGGAATTAGTAACAGTGCAATCACTAACCTAACAGGGAATAGAACAAAAGACAAAGGGAAGAAGAAACAAATCCAAGCATACTGAGGGGCCAGCCCCTTGATTAAGGCCATGCTCCAGAGCTCAGCTGCAGTAGTCTGGAACTGGGCTGATGAAACTTCTCATGGTACCAGAGACCCACTGCTGCGGGGTTGTTTTGGCTTCTTCTATTCTACTCTGTCAAAGCCTGGCCCACCACTATGGAAGCCAGATCAGCGTGAGCCCCAGCTGGAAGCCAGTCCTGGTAGAAGGCTGCACCGTCAGCAGGTCAAGCACTCCTATCTCCCCCCTCCTTCCTTCCCCTTCCAGTTCAGAACAAGAAAGCTCATACCTACAGCACCAAAATTAAGGAATCTGACTTTTCTCCTGCTGATCATTCACATTTGAGAAGCATCCTTGCTGAACCAAGGCACAGTTAGCCCTTCTCCCTCCTACACACACCAAGAGCAGCCTCAGCTTGTGTGATTTGAAAATGGCATGTTAATTTACAAGCATTCAAGCTCTGCAAATAATCGCTTAGGACAGAAAACACAGAGCAGTAAACACATTTGAAAGCTTAGTATTTTTAAGTACAGCATTAAAAAAACCCCTAAATTGTTACATACAGTACCAATAATAATAAATAAGGTAACTGCATTCGTAATTACAGAACACTTGACTCTGAGGAGACATTTTCCTGATTGAAATAGAATGTTCAGGTAGAATTTTTTTAAAGATACTTTTTTTATAAAAAAAAAATCACCATCTAATTTTCTCTGAAGAAGGAAGTCTATTGGAACAATCATCCTTGGGTTGGAAACAGGGCTACAGATCTAGTAATTGATGCTCATCTAGCTCTGGCCCATCCACAGCTTATACATATTTTAATTCTGTCTAAAAGCTCACTATTTGCAGCATGAACTGGTTTTTGCAGTTGTGCCTGTGGCAAACACCTAATATCAGACTCATCCACAGTTACGACTTTCTGAGGCTTTTTTCAAGATTTTCTCTGACCTTTTCACCCCGGAAGAACAGTGCGATAAGAAATTCTGAATATTTTTCTACTATAAGCCAAAGAAAGAAATCTCCCAGCCAAAACCGAGAGCTAGACAGGACTGGTTTGTAGCTTACCCCATCTTCTTGATGAAGACATCTTCCATAGCTTTCCTTGCTGGGTGATAGGGTCTGCCCCACTGCAGAACCACGTAATAGCACTACTCTGACACTAACGAGCTGGCAGCCCACAGGACACAGGGTGCGGACAAGCCGGTGACTTCAGGGGTGGGAAAAACATCTAAACGACTCTGAGGGGTTCATAAAAAAAACTCAGCTTAAAAGCTCTTTCATTTAAACAAGATGCCACTGTTAACAACATTATATCCTTCTCGAGGAAAAACACGACTGTTGTCTTCTTTTAAAAGAAGTGCTTCCTTTAGGGCTAATTAAGCTGACAAATCACACTTCCAAAGATTGAGCAGAGTGACTGATCACAATGCGGGGACACTGGGGACCCTGGAGAGGGCCAATTGCTGCTGTGCACAGCTGGGAAAATTACTGTGCCCTCTCTGCAACGGGACATTGAGTGAGAGAAAAATAATACCTCATTAATCTTCCTAATGAACCTCTTCTAAACAAGATAATTCACAATTTTATGGTACACATGGGGTTGCCGTGGAGATTTGCTAAGCTGCCTACCAAACTGTGAATCAAAGCGTACAGAAGCCGGCTGGCAGCAGCGCACTCAAAGCTCGCCGGGATCTTTGCCTCCCTCAAGTCCCAGTCACAACACCTCAAACCATGACGTCCCTTCAGAGAGCTGGGCTCAGTTTCCATGATTTTTGGGCAGAGGATACGATCAAAGTAGCACAAACTGATTGACAGGAGTAAAGAAATATTTTGAGTCAGGAGCTGAGGTACATGTGCCAGAACCTGTGCCAGTCCCTGAGCTACCTCCAGCAAAGCCTTTTCTCTCCTCTGGTGACACTGCTGAGCATGGCGATCCCTGAGCATCTCTGGAAAGGAAACGGGAAGGACTGAAGTGACCCTGCCTACGCTCCACATTTTCTACATAGAAGGAAGATGGAGTCTTACATCCTCCCTAGGCATGAGACAGGCTGTGTTTAAAGTTTGGAATTAATTGCTCCAGATGTAGCACTGCTAATCTCATACCACCACAGTAATCGTCTTACAGTCACAATTAAAGATTGAGGTCCTGACCTGTGATAATATTTGTGCGTTTAATACTTGCTCAACAGGACTTAATTATCTTTGAAGATCTGGATCTAAGGGTGTTGCCTTCACTAAAAGGAAGATGTTTCAACATAGTGCAGAAGTTCACTGACTTTTTAGACCTTCTACAGTCCCAAATCTACAGCATTTCAGAGCCCATCCGGTACTTCTATCTTTTGTTACTGAGTTTTAGAAGAATTCTGATACAATTCTCCATACGGAACAGTACAGCAAAGCATCAAGCATCCATGGAGCTTTCATATTTCCAAATAAATAATATTCACACAAACATCCTTAAAAAAAGCCATCAGGCAACATCTGCATTGGAATTTCCTTCCTAGACAGCACATGAACCATCATCATTGAAGACTCTGGAGTATGCAAATAGAGCTTTTTTTGGCAGGTCCCCTCGACACTGTAAGAGTGACCATGGGTTCCAAGGACAGGCAGGCAGACAATGAACCTTTGAAGCTGCAGCTCCCTGCGCTGCAGGGTGGGTGATGCTCAGCAGCTGGCAGCTCTGGGACAGCCTTATTCCTATTCCACAGGCAATGTCGGTGAGCCATCACAGATGGTGTTACAGCAGCTCGTGAGACTCACGGATTTCTCATGGTCCGTTGTGCCCTTCAATCATATACGTTCACATTTGCATGTTAAGCTTTTTTAACAGCCTAGGTAGTCTCCTGGGAACAAATGAGCATAAAGCAACGTCAAGTCATGTTTCTTTTTCCAGAATGGAAATACAGCTATCATCAGATCCACACAACATTAAGTAAATGATACTATTGCAAACATCCACCTATTTCCATAATCTTTCGATGCCGCATTTCCGTAATTTCATGTACTCCTCTTTCCTTTTTATCTAACGCTATTTCTTTCAGACAAGAGCTTAGAGCCTGTGATCGTTTGTGCGTGCTGGAGACATCAGCAAACAGAGAGGAGAAAGAAAAGCCACCTTTGAGTTTCCTGCAATCCAGCAGCTTTATCTTCCAATCCAAATCAAGGCAGTTTTGCTGAACTCATCTACCAGCTGCTCGTCGGCATGTGCCAAAGTGCTGACCGCTCCTGTGTTTTACTGTAGTCCGTGTGTTATTTCACTCCCTGCATTTCCAATTTATTTCCAATTTACGTACACACTCTGCAGAACTACCAGAGCCCAGGGAAAGCTCCATATGGCAACTCAGAACCCTTTATTTAAGGAAACTCACAGGGGCAGGCAGAGCTGCTCCTGCTCGTCTGGAGCTGCTCGTGCTGCTCACCGTGTTCCGGGCCTGTGGGGGTCCAGCCATCCCTGGGAGAGGAGAGCACGGGAATATTATGCGCTTCCCACAAGGTCTTGGGCAATATCTGGAGAATTTTGCCTCTAGCAGAGATTACAGAAATATATGACAACCATTTCACGGGAGTTTAAATCACCACTGACACATTATCAGAGCTACTCAGACTTCATAAAGCGCATCTTCTGGAAACTCCTAAAGAGCAGCCAAAATCTTTGTTCCACTCAGGAATCTTATAACCACCAAGTCCCTTCCATGGCTTTATTTGAAGAGATAAGGCAACTAATTAAGTTACCACTTCTTCTGCCTATGAACTAGCACCAGCTCTGGAAGACAGACTGATGAGCTGCATTTGAAGCCTACTTTTTGTTCAGTGTTTTACTTTAAAATTGCTTTCCCACCTGAGAAGTGTCCCCACAGATAAAGCCTTTTCCCCTTCCTATGACTCTATGCTCCCTGGATACAGAGTCCTGCAGAGATTGAGGACAGTGGGAAATTCAGCCCTGGCTCTGCATTCATTTTCCAGTCCCTAAGTGGCACCAACTGGTCACTGATGTCCAGGCTGTCTCCAGCACTGAGGAATTAAGTCCCTCTTTGGTTCAATATTGCCAGTCCATTCCTGGCTCTTCCCTAGCATAACCTCGTTATCTTTGGGCCCTGCATGGGTTTTTAATTATCATTTATACGGCACAATGCACACAGACAAATTTAATCATGCTGTTTACATGAGCTAACCTGATAGACTAATGGAGAAATTACGTATTTTGTTCCCACTGTTGGCACAAATGTAATTTCTTTTCTCACTCTTGTTAATACAGTTAGTGTTCATAAAAGTCTGATGGTGCTGGAGATGGAAGTGTTTTCTCTAAAGAACAGGTAAACCATAAACAACAGCAGGAGTTCCTCCTACCCTAATACAGCATAAACATGTTTCATTCCCATGATGGAATGATTGGGTAAAGTAGCCAAAGAATCAAGTCCAGATTAATGATATTTCATGAAGAGCCATTGGAAAGCTCAGTCAAAAATCAAGCAGAAAGACAAAAAAAAAATTAAAAGCACATATACAAACCTTCGGGTAAAATATGAAACCCAGTCCTTCTTCAACAAAAACAAAAGAATAAGAGGTGCCAGTCAGAATAGGAATTCATCCACATATGAGATGGAAGAGAAGAAAAGAGCAATCTAGAGGATAAGTTAGGAAAAAAAAAGAGGAAGTTTAGACTAAACGTACACTACACCCCACAATAGGCAAGGAAAGGAGAGAAAAAAGAGCAAAACTTCAAGTCTTTCTTGCTGACTTACAAAGTTATAAGAAAGGTCTCTTGCTGCTTGAACAGATGGGGCTGAAATTGTTCTCTGTCAGCAGAAACATCACAGACTGTATTTGCCCGGAAGGGACAGGCCCTGGTTGAGAGATGTACAAGAAGCAGTGCCACAGAGGTACTTTATTTGGCCATGCCCCTGAGCAGACAGACTGCAGCTGATGTGCCTCGTGCAGAGACACTTCATCTCCCCTTCCCAACCCTTGTACAATTCACCGGTTACTTCTGCTAACGCACAGATTCAAGGGAAGTGGGAGACAACAAAGAAGAAGAACGAGACCCTTCCTCTATTATTCCAGTTCATTTGTCAAAGATATCTTATGATTTTCTATTTAAATGGTCTATTCCATCACCAGAAATGGAGGGGCAGAGTTTTATCACACATGGGTCAATGCTGACCTTCAGAACATCCCTGGCCACTCCAGGGACATTTGCTGCCTAGCAGTGGCTGCCATACAAACATCTCTCGCAGAAAAAAAAAAGGCTCCATCCCCCAAGATTTGTACCTGTATGTTGTATAGTGTGGACTTAAAGACACCCTCGATAAACACTTATGTTTCTGTAAGATATCCTTGGAAATCTTTCAAATAGAGGCATTTTAATCAATTCTCTGGTGGACCGTCAAGGGAAGGTTTTGCCTACCTTGTAAAACCGAGTACAGCAACAGAACTTTTCCAAAATTGCCCATGCAGAAAATCTCATTAGTGCACAGACTTCCAGAAGTGCAAGGAATCTACCCAGCTTCGTCCCTTTACTGTCTGAACGGCAATGGAATAATTAAGCTGTTCTGCTGGTTCCCTAGAAAGAGGAGAAATAGGTGGCTACTCTGACACAAATAAAGATGACAGAAAAGCTGCTGCTACTGGAGGACAATGAACCATTAGCAGAACAAAATCGTGTTTCGGTATTTCTTTAATCTGGTGCCGTTAACACAAATAGCAGGACACCAAAGTACTGAAGACTTAAAAGGGGACACATCAGTTGAATGAACATTGACGCACTCGGGCATGGCTGAAATCCAGAAAAGCCTTGTCACTTATCGGATGGTTTTGCTGCGAGCAGCTGACTTCACTCTGGTCTCTTGAGGGATGGCAGAATCCCAGTAAGTTTAGGGAATAAATCACAACGAATTATGAACAATGGAATAATAAAAAAAAAAGGCTGAAACACCCTTCTCAGTAGAAACTTTTAAAGCTGTTGTATATCACAGACAAATGCACCTTCCTCTGAACCTGGGGACAACTGTGCAGCTGTGGCAAGGCTCATCATCACAGGCTATCTACAGACGAGGTCAGGACATTGCTGACCAATACACATCGAATGAAACAATATCATGCCTTGATATATGCTTGTCACCACATCTCTGCAGTCACCAGAGCGAGACCCACCGCACACAAATCCCTGGGTCCTACACGTATACAGCCTTAGCAAAGCGCATCTACCAACCACTGCATCAGAAATCACAATCAAAACATCACCAAACACCACGTATCCAAATGAGCTCCCACAGCCAGCAAAGGGCAGAAGCTCCTGCTCACCTCTGGGTGAACCTTTCCCAAGTAACAGCTGCTCCATTACCAGTTTCTCACTTGTTCTTGGGAGCCCTACAAAAAAACCTTTGAAGAAAAATTCATAACCATGCTGGATACTAAAAACTGCAGAGTCAATCCCACATGGCTTTCTACAGAACACGTCGTCAGCAACCCCATCTCTGTAAGCAATTACCGCTCGCCTGTCCCTCTGTCCTGCTGGGAGATGACCCCACCATCTCTCATTCTGCTGACACCCTCCTCTGTTCCTCAGGTGTCAGCCTTGCTTTCATCCCATATTACCTCAGAAAACAAGTAATTCAGGGCAGCTATTCCAAACCCTACTTACCTTGAAGTTTGTTTTGATTTCATCCCTGAAGGCAGGTTTTTCTGTCGGAGCACTCGTCTTCTTTTCCCATCTAAATGATCTGCTCCACAGACCTGTCTTCAGCCATTTGTTCACCATGGTTAAAACCAGTCTCATTTTCACAGTCTCTCTCCCCACTTCTCTATTTTCCACAATATCCCTGCAAATATATCCAAAGTGTGTTACAAACACAACCTATGAGACATTTTGTACATAATAAAGCTCTTTCTGGTCTGCCTGACAGTGGACTGGCACAGAAGTGGAGTTTAGTTTGAAATATGAAGGAAAAAGCGCTGCAAATATAGTTAATGGAAATCCCTCCAGCATGATCATATTATAAGAACATACATGGAATTAGGCTGCTGATTGAATATTTAAGAGAAGCTTAATTCTGCAGAATTTGTATAAGGTCCCATAAAATACAGCCTGGGAAAATAAAAGTAAATTGCTAGTTGGACACTCAGAGCAAGGCTGGCTGGCAGGCAGCACTGAATGAATGTTTTCTTTCCCTGAAGAGCCTCCAGCCCTTTCCAATAAGCATGACACAAAAGTGAGCAGTTGGATTTCAAGCCAACAGGAATATTTCTTTGGTAACTGACAGATCTAGCTTTATATATTTATTTTTTCCTAAAAAGCAGAAAAAAACAGCACTCTGTTTTACAAAAATGACCACCTCTACTGTAACATTAATCATAATGGTGCAAACCCAGTTTGAAAGAGCAGGCAGAAGGCAAGCCCTGGTCTGAAGGAGGTGGGAGATCAAAAATGATACAGGTCCCACAAGGGATGGGCCAGGTTCTTATCCTGAGGTTATTTAAGCTGGGTAATAAGCAGCAGCAGGTGATTGAAAACAGCTTTTTGTTATCTGTTGGGTTATCATGCTCAGACACCTGGGTCACGTAATGAAAGTTTCCCTGAGTGGCTCTAATTAGGCACCCATTGATTACCATATGTTTCAATTTTGCAAGGACAAACCTACACATAGTTTACTCGCTGGGCACAGATTATCTCTGCTGTTGGAATGTATCCTCTGGAGACTCTGCCCAGAGGACTCTGCAAATCCCTGGCACGATAAGAGTAACAACTTTGAGATGGCTGTTGAGAAGATGTCTAACGACGTGAGTATCCGTTACGGATTTTCATTAGGTTTATGTTCATTTTGTCCGTGTCTGTGCCAGTGTTCAATTACTACTGCAGGCTTTAAAAACAGGAAAGCATCACTTCAGGGATAATGAAATTTCATGAGGAGAAAGAATATTGGCTTTAAAGGTCTAAAAACACCGAGACTCTTTTTCAGACCATCTGTGACTCATCTGCTCTGTGGAAATCCAGGTTATGATTTCCAATCACAGCCTTTGACAACCTTGATTACGTTGATTGGTTTTCGTTACATTTCTGAAACTTTCTGGTATTAGATTATATGTTTTTTTTAACTAGAGAGACATAAGGAGAAGGGTTTACCTACCTAAATGGAGGGGAAGACTTCTGCCTAATGGCTTTTAATCCAAGCTTATGTAAATTTTAGACCGGGTGGATCTATGACATAATGAGATCTGTTGAGCACAAGTCATCGCACTGTAACTGGGATGGGAATAGACATTCACATTATCTAGCAGGCAGCAGATAGATATTGCTATTAGAGAACAGATGGGAAAGGTGACAAAAACGTCCCGTTCCATAGTGAGCAGTGGTCACATTTCATTGCCGTGTGAGCGAGAATCGTTTGGCTCTTTAATCAAAGCAGCATCTCCCCTTCTCAGAAGGGAGAACTACGGCAAAGAGGCTGCAAGAACGACCTGAGCTTTTCTGTGCATCTCGTTATGGGGATCTGTCTCCTGGTATAGGAAGCCAAAGTGCACATGGAGAGGTAAGGAGAGAAGGAGAAGGCAGATGTTGTTTGGGGGTACCTGCTGCTGGGTCCTACTCTAACATAAATGATGACTGGCACTTGTTTTCCTTCCTTGGGAAACCAGCCCTTCCATTCCGCCTGCACTGATAACCTGAGCACATTATTTAGACAGCATTTTCCAGTCTTCTGTATCCCATCTCTCTCTCTATGAACTATTCCACAGCACTGGCTCTGTGTCTTTGTCTTCTCCAGAGACCTTATCCTGCAGAAATATGTAAAAGCAAGAATTTCATTTCAAAAAGCCTAACAACTCCGGCATGACATTTGAAACAAGCAAAGCCATAATACCAATTCCTTTTTTCCCCTTTATTTTTTGTCCTTCATGGGTCCAAGTTAGTTTTTCTCCTCCTCCATTTTTTTTCTGCTGTTGTCATTCTCACCTTTTCATTCCAGTGAAAATAGAAATGAAAAAGGGAAGACACCATTTGCCTATGCCTCAGTTTTAGACTTTGAAGACTCGTGCACATGTACGGATCTGAACACTCAGGTTCCGAGAGAGTTTATTGGTGCGAAACAAGCACCAGCTCTAACCCTCAGTCGTGTGAAGCTGACTGATCCCTTCTCAGGCAGCTCTGCAAACAGCCTCACTTTGCAGTGGTAAATAGAGCAGTGGAGTTAACACACAAACCTGGTCTCACAGGAGCGACACACGATTTCAGAAGCTGAGGTTTAACTCTGTCCTTTTACCACCTCCAACTGGTTCTGTTGGAGATGAACCTGTGCAACAGACACATAAAATGTGACTTTATCATGAAATGTGCAGGAATCATAGAGTCCACAAATACTTGGCTCTCTGCAGAAGTGATTTGACAAGATTAAACTTCATGTTATGCTGTTCCCCAGGCCACTTAATATTTGACTAAGCATTATTAAGAACCAAAGACAACCAGAAAATAGCCCCTAATTCACTTCAGAAAGAATGAGAGCGCATTCAGATTGACTTGTGCTTATTTCAAACCTCCTGCCCCCCCCAGCATCATGAAAGAGATATTTAATCTCTTACATCATCATTTATTGATGCTGATGGCACATACAGGAAGCTAGAGCCAGGGGAAGGAGCCAGTAACACGTACCATGCTCATTATTAGATGGATGACTTTCAAATCCTGTGACTGAGCGTGGGGCTCCAGCTAGTGAAAGCAGTTGGGGTTTGTGTCTCCAAAAATGCATCTTTAAACCAGTAAATAAGTGACAGCCACCTTCGGCTTATATCTGAACATACAGACTTAGCAAAACTACTTAGAGTGAAACACCCCAGCAGCTCAGAGCCAGCCCACCCTCCCTTGTAGCCCTCAGGCCCTGGGTACAAGGAAAGGAGAACACCTTGAGAAGTGATCAGTGTTCAAGACAAGAGGTGGTTTGTGGGAGAGACCCCTTTGCCTTACAGGTGGCAGACGAAATTCAGACAGACCCACTGGCTGGGGCCTCTGCAGTGCTGGGGGATTGGCCGTGACCGCTCTCCCTTGCAGAGGAGCAGGATGGGTCTGTGCAGCACCACCAAAGCCCTGGGCACTGGCAGGCAGCTCTCCTGTCCAAGTGGATGGAGTGCAGCCCTGAGCACCCTCAAAGGTAACAAACTCCAGTTCCTAGTACTTAAAAGTCTCTAGAAACATAATGGTTTTTTCCATCTTCAGCTGATGCTGCCGCAGCAGTTCACAGGCAGCCCTGCTGCTGCTCCTATTGCCTTCAGCCCCTAGAGATTAAGATTATAAATCGATGTCATATTTTAGTCTGATTAAGCAACTTTTTAATGCTTGGAGATCCATTTTTTTGTGCCAGTTCAGTTCAAAATCTTATTTATTTCCCATTTAAGCAGAAGTAAAAAGGTCATGCTGGAAGGAGTATTTTGGTATTTCCTAAATGATGTTTGGCCCATGGAGCCAGCATGTCAAGTTAAGCACGTCCTCTTACCTTTGTCAGTTGTGGACCTCTGAGGTTCCCCAGTGCAACACAAACCAAGCAGGATGGAAGCTCATGAAAGGTGGTGACCTCATCAGGATGAAACGGCAGAAACCCCACAGTTTTGCAGAATGGACACGATTTCACAACATCTTTGTTTCTCTGAACTGGCACATTCCGATGAAATAAATTTTGCCACAAAGTTTTCAACCTGAACTATCCCCAAGCAGACATTACTTGTTGGAAGAATAAAGTCTATCACAAAATCAATGCTACATTTTTCTGCACTTAGTTTATCTCTTTCATTGATTACACCACTAAAAACTGTTGAAGCACAGCTCCAGGAAGAGATCCAAACACTGAAGAAGTTATAAATCTATGCAATAAGATAACGTTCCAGATCCTCAGCTGCTGGATAGCAGACTGTGGTTTGTAAAAGCCCTAAAATTAACATATCAAGTTTTGCATTTTTTAATGAAAAAAATGCTTTCAGTTGCAGCATATTATATGGAGATACACCATAAACATTAAGTGAAAAAACATGTTATCATTTTATATTTAAGCAAAATCCAAAATTCTACAGATAAAGACAATTCTGAGTAAAGCCTAGCTTACAGCCAAAAAGGTGATTAAAGCAACCACAAGACTTTACAGAACAATCTGCATAGATTCCTCAATGCAAATTCCTGCCTCAGTCGCTGCAATTAAGTGTTCTGGATTAGATTTATTTTGTGTCCTCTCCTCACAGTCTCAGAGACAGGTCTGCAATCCTCCACAGCGATGATATTCTGCGGTGAGGAACCTCTGTATCTGCAAGTTGCATAAGTAGCCTTTTCTTGTACTACCATAGTTTCTAGATTAAAAAAAAATGATACTAACTTAACATTCATGAAGAATATTAATAGGTTACAACAGAGCAACCAGGGTACTGAGCAGCTTCAATATCTATCGCAAGGGGTTCAAATTAAATACGGCATTTGCAGGGATGGCGACGCCATAAAATCAGGCACCAAATCAGCCACCAGTCACACAAAGCACGTCTCTGAACCACTTTCCCGGCACAGAACTCCATGGAGCCACATATAAGACTTTACTGTAAACAAAGATATAAATATAATGCTTTGATTGCAATTTCAGCTCCATGAAATCATTTATATTTGTTGATTCTTCATAGTTATCTACAGTTGCCCAAAGCCTATCATAGCAGAATAAGTAGCATACCATACATCAAACCCTGATCTCGGGAGCAACACCTAATTTATTTCTAATTTCTTATTCACAGAATATCTCTGTGCAGATATTCTAGACATGACTCAATACAAAGAGCAGTGTCTGGGTTTTCTTTACTTGAAGGAAAGACCAATCCACTCACTTCAAATGAAAATTTCTGATCCCACAAAAATACTATTTTTAGGTTCATTGGGCTCTCCTCCCTATAAATCAAGGTTGTAGATTTCCACTGGCCAGAACTATGTCAAAGAGAGCAGACAAAATAAAATTTTCCAGGCAGAGAATAAAAATACTGAGAAATCCCACTCTCCTTAAAGGGGAAATGTTCGAACAGCAGAAGAGACCGCACGGCAACCCAAAGAGGCTCAGCATCCTTTTTATAAGTGCAGAAAGAGGAGAGGAGGGGCCTGGAGAAATATCATCTGCACATGTTATGAACTTCCTGTGCCTTTTCCCATCTCCCAGCACAGAAACTAACGGGCAAACACATTGTTATAAATCAGCTCTACATATCTGTTAATGTCAATGTCTACTGTGAATGTACTGGGGCACTCACAGCTTTGACTTCAGGATTTTAGCCAGTGAGTATTTGCAATTCTTCACTCATTTTACTTCTGACCAAAATAAATAAATAATTATCTCCACCCTGAACGTATTTTCTCAAGAGACTCTTAATATTCATACCAATGAATGCATGAATTCTAGCAGGTGAGTTGCTTCTCTTTCCTTCTGGGAATAATATATTCAATTACTGCCAGCAGATGTATGTAAGTAAGGGAGCAAAACACAAATTCTTTTTATTTCTGCTCCACGCATCGCTGAGTATTTTCAACTCATTTTTATGCAGAGGTTTTTGTGTTAAAAAACCCTATTCACTCGCATCCTGGGCATCACACTGTGCATTTTTAAAAATAATTTAAATTACGCTGGAATGTTTCTGTCTCTAACGACCCAGTGAGTGATGCCAGCCCATTCTTTGGACATCTGTTCTTGCGGGGAGGCCTGCGCAGGGAGATGAAGCATTCAGATCATGCATCATGCCAGGTCAGGCGCGAGGATGTTTCAAAGCATCGGGGCATAATTTGCACAAATGAGGATCCTTGGGAGTTCGGTGCCTGATCTAAGAGCAGCTAAATGATTATCAAAACATAACAGCCTGTCTTTAAAGTTCCTGGTGTTTAGAATAACATTGAAATCAGCTGCTGAGCTTGTTTCAGTTCAGAAGCCAGCGGAGCATCTCTCAGCGAAGGAATCGTGCCTCAGGGAGATGATGTGCTGTGCTCCTGAATCGACACGGAATTAAGTCGTATTTATACTGAATGCACACAGACTTCTGCATATGAAAACTCTTGGGTAACTTGGATCTAGAAGAATTACACACCTGTGTTCAATATCGTATTTTAACCTGTCTTAACATCAAGCTCCTGGTTCTACTCTACCAACATAGATAATTTCCACAGACACAAAATCGGGAAACAAAAGAACATTTTGTGGGCTTGACCCAGGGTTGACGGAAGGCAGAAGAAACCTCTCCATTTCCTCCAGCAGGCATGAATGACATTTACAGAGTCATCTGGGCAGCAAGGGACCTCAGGAAGTGCCTGTTCCAACCTTCTGCTCAAGGAAGAATCAATGTTGACTTCAGGCCAGGTTGCTTAGGGCAGTGGAGTCTTGAAAGCCATTGGGAGCAGAGACCCCAGAAGCCCCCTGGGCCTGTGTCCAGTTATCCTCACAGTTAAAACCTGATCCTCTAGAACCTCCTCTCCTTCATTTTATGGCTGTCATCTCTCCTCCCTTTGAGGATCTGAGCAGAGAGCCTGGCTTCATAGCATTCGATGTTTTCAGTTACTGCAAGGCTGCTGTGAGATCCTCAGAAGCCTCCTCCTCTCCAGGCTCAAAAAAAATCCCAATTCCCTCAGCCTCTCCTTGCGGGAGAAGTGCTCCAATTGCCTGGGAACACTGATATGTACACAGCTTATTACATTTCTGATTTGCTTTCTTAATAAAGTGTTGCTCAGCCAACTTCATTCTACAGCCGCGCAACGTAGAGGTGGTGAAGCATGCTAGCACTTTTTTTTTAACTTGCCTTGTTTGAAAAAAATCAGCAGGATCCCACTGTGGTGATTGCATAAATTACCATGTCCTCATGGAAAAGGTTTTGGAGAGTTATTTCA
The DNA here is from genome assembly GCA_013396935.1 of Baryphthengus martii. Lineage (NCBI taxonomy): Eukaryota > Metazoa > Chordata > Aves > Coraciiformes > Momotidae > Baryphthengus > Baryphthengus martii. The sequence continues at coordinate 755,362 of VWZK01012980.1, read as the reverse complement.
AAATGACAGGTTCTGAGCTTTCCAGAGATCTGCACCAATATATCTCTTTACGCCCTGAATGGGACGGGGTCATGTGCTCAGCTGGTGGAAGCTGTCGTAGCACCGTGACTGTTGTGGAGCATTTCATTATCCTTTACTCCAGCTAAGGATTAGACCAACAGCTTCTCGTAGGAGGCTGGCCAGCATTTCAAATCACGGTCTTGTTATTTTGGCAGCTTATCTCTGTGTACAGAAACCAATTATTGCTGGAATGCATTCATTTCTTGTTCAGCTGCATTTTAAAGATTTAGCAACCCCTTCTTTCCACTGCTGTTCCTCGATTGCTTAGAGAACACCACAGCGGAATAATCAGAAGGGATCACGTTGGTAAAGAAAATTTAGTGGGCATTTTCTTGTGAGCATTAGCTCACAGAAATCCTTAAATACTCATGGACATACAAGTCATCTGCTTACATGCACTAAACAAGAAAAGCCTGCGTTCCTCAAAATAATTTCTTAGATTTCCCTTCTCCTAAAAAAAAAATCCCCTAGTCCAGACCTCTGGAAAAGCAGATCTTCAAAGAGGTTGCATACATGGAAAGGAAGGAGCAGTTGGAACCGGTGGAGCAGTTATCCAGGGCATCCTGAACCTCAGAGCCAACTACACATGAAGAATGGTTAATAACCTAGTTTTCAAATGGTTAAATAACATGATTTTCACTCATGCTCATGACACTTCTAAGTTTATTCCCTGAGCTCCTAGTCAGGCAAAAGCCATGACCATCATGGTAAAGAAACAAAATCAAGCCCAAAGGAATATCCCAGAGGATATAAGCTTTGTCCTCCTCTCATCATTCATTTTCCTATCTGGGGAACAGAAGGCAAGTTCTAAATAGCATTTGCAGAAGTTTCACCTCTCTAGTAATTTTATGAGTCTGTCACATTCTTAATATAATAGAATTTCCCTTTTTTTCTGTATTTCCATGAAGTCTGAGATATCACACCCAGAGCAACTGAACAACAGAATTAAATATCAGCTGAGCTCAGCTGGTTCCCTTTCCTTCCCAAGAAATTCTTTTTTTTTTTTTCCTGAGATTTTTCATTCTCAACTCAATCAGAGCTGAGGCAAAGGCACAGAATGTTTTTAACCTATCTTGGATGGAAAATGAGGAAAAGTCGTGGTATGCACAATGCTAATGCAGAATTCTAGGAACGTTTGTTTCAGCCGTTGCTATTTGAGAAAAGGTCCAGAAAATGGATTCCTATTTTGACCTTCATTCCGAGCTCCCATTCTTCTCTCTTGCTGCTTCTCTCCCACTGCACTTTGGGGAAGACCAAGTTCTCTCTGTGCCCCTCTGGAGGACAAAAAGGCAGGTCACCGATGCAGAGATGCTGGGGTGTGTCAGTCACAAGCCTGTGGCGAGGTGGGAGATGTTCCTCAGAGGGAGAATTTGGGATTATAGAAAACTGCCCGAGTAAAGAAGAGAGCCTGACATCATCTGTCCTGCTCAATAAACAAAAGAATGATGTGATTGATTCTCAAGTCCTTCTTCTCTTTTGACTTTAATATAAATCTGTCTACGTACATACAAATAGATGACAGAGAAGAAAAATATCCTTGAAAAACATTAAGCTTGCACAGTTTGAAGTGGAAATCTCATGAACTCTGGACCAGGCTGGTTTGATGCCCAGCTGCTTTGATATGTGCTGCGATTGGGGTGGTTCCGCAGTTTAAATCCAGTTCTGCCAATTCCTCTTTTGTTTTGCTTTCTTTCTATACACCTGCACATCCCAGCCTTTGAAGGTGGGGAGAAGGACTGTGCTCATGGAAGGAACCAGCAAGGGAAGTCGACATTTAGATACCAATTACCATCCCATGCAGAACTACCCAAGCGATGGGATAATTCGGCTGTGCCGATCAGTGAGACAGAAACAACTGCACAGAGCCTGGACTACAAAAAGGACATAAGGCTGCTCGTTTTAAACTGTTTTACCAGAGCCGATACACGGCGCTAGCAAGTGAAATACCCGAGAGGGCTGATGGATAATGCTCCTTGCTCATACATCTTGCCGTGCTCCTGCCCTCGTGCTAATGTGCTGATCCACAGAGATGGGAGAAAGGGCAGCGCTACGAGCTGAAGCAGGTTAACTCGACATCCTGCTTCATGATGTAACATAATTCAACATAAAGTTCACCCTTAAAAATAGATAAAATCACGGTGTCAGTCCTATGGCTGCTAATACCATTAGCTCAGTCACTCACACAGTGGGGAAGGCCTCCTCTGCCTGCTCTCAGATAGCTTAGCTAAAAACCTGCGAAACACCTGAAAAAGTAATGAACATGGTCATCAGAAGTAAAACAAGCCCCTATCTACTTGAAACACAACAATCCTTAGAAGCTTTTCCCTGTGCTATGCAAAGTTCCTCCAATTGCTCCACAGCTGAATGAATTTATAAAATGACGTCTTACCTCTGCGATTTGAAAGGAAAACCCATAAATTGTGTGCTAAGTATTAATTTGGGAGAGAATATCGGTTTAACCACAAACAATTTAAAAGAAAATGGGGAGAATACAACACAGAAAACAACTAAACACACAGTTTGCATCAAAAAAAATCTGTTCAAAGTCCATTACGCAGATTGGGACTGAGCCAACAAGTGTAAGTGCCCACAGCTCGCTGCCGTCCTCAGCACACAAGTCCAAACCTGACTGACATGTGCCTTCGTGACATTTCTTAATTTTACAGAGGCATCCAATCAACAGAGCACCCAATTCACTCCTTATTTCAAGTATTGCTTTAAAATTTTACAAGAAACAAACAAAAAAAATGTAGTTTAACTCTCATGAACTAAAACGTCTGGTTTTCAGCAGCTGGACCTTTCCACATCCAAGCTGGTAGGGTTTGATTTTTCCTGTGCATGTATTTTCCTGGTGAGCTGTGTATAGAGGGGAGTCAGCAGAGAGATCAGGACAGAGAAGACTTTTCTACACGCATGGAAATTTAAGATTTCAACTACTTTCAAATCCCACCAGCTTCAGCACACTCCAACAACCCTAAAAAGGCAGAGACAAAGGTTGAAGCGGTTAAAAACAGCCCGCTGGTGGGAGCTGCACTAACCAGGGCTTGCCCCCTCCCCGAGCCAGGACAAAAGCTGCTCAGCCCCAGGCTCCTGCTCACTGCTGCTCCATGAGATGTTTCATTTCATTCTTGTCAGGCACTGCAGGCTTCCCAAGCTACAGCTAATTATACAAGATTTATCTGCACGAAAACATGAGGATTAGGCAGGCAGGAAAACAGCTAAAATTTATTTGGAGGTTTTGTTTAATAAAAAGGTATAAAAAAACCAGGATTTGTACAGAAACAAATCATTTCTGAAACACGTATCTGAAGGCAAGCGGGAGGAGGAGATTTGCATTCAGGTTTTTTTTCCCCCTCCCATCCTTTCGTACTGCTGCCAGGGGTGGGGGGGTGGAATATAAATAAAAAGGATATGAACTTATGATGTAGCAAGGAGTTGATACTCCTGGTAGACAGGAGGCTGCTGCTCCTCCCCATTACTCCTGAGAGCCACAAACCCCTCACAGAGCTAAAATGGATTATTTTACCAACCCATGTTGTACACCAGGTGTTTGGTTCGTGAGGTCAGTCCCCACAGAGCGAGGACCAAAACCCTGTGATTCAAACCTCAAGATGGTAAAAAAACCAAACCAAGGATGCTAATGTGATATTGCAGTTGATATCAAAGCTCTCCCCAGTTTCACCAGAAGCAGGATCACTGTGAGGCAGGATGGAGGCACACACAGATGACACCATATGGATATGTAAAGGTCAGCACGGTTCCCACTGTGTGAGCGGACAAACTAAACCTTTTTACGCCGTGGGCAGGAACAGACCTGAAACCTCCGGCTTTACCCAGCACTTCTGTGCAAAGGTCCGCTTGGTCTCACATCTCCTAGGAGCTGTGTGAGCAGCTCTTTCACTCGTGCTGGACAAGATCATGACTCTCCCACTCACTGCAGTGAGAGATGAGAACTCCACCAGATCTCTTCATAATTTTTTTTAACACGTTGGTTGAGAAGTTCCCTACTATACACATTTCCAAAACATAGTTTAATCCTGGCCTTTTATTTTACTCCCCTTAATTTTGGCAAAGACACCTTTTAGTCTTATTTCTGAAGGAAAACCTTATTCCCAAACTCTCCCCCTATATTACACTTACAGTTTCTTAGTAACGTTAATTAGCTATTGCACGTCGATCCTAATCTGCAATACACATGAAGAGAACCCACCAGCTCTTCACCACTCGTGTTTATAGCTCATTGGCAGAAGAGCTTTGCAATGAATCAGTCCCAAGACAAGTGTATTCCGCAGGTTAAATGTACACACCAGAATTCAACTCCTCACCAACTTCTCCATCCTATTTACACGTCATCACCTGATAATATCTCCATTCCATTCTGTCACCCGGTGCTGCTGGAAGATCTGCAGGGATTCCTGCACACACCAGAGCCGCAGAAAAACAATGGGACCCTCTGCTCAGCACGTGCTCAACAGCCCAGGCAACGCCTTCTTGAAAAGCTCTGCCAGAGGATGACTCATAAGAAATAAAAGAGATGAATAATGGAACGAATACTATCAAAAATTTCCAGTTTCCTCCTCCTTTCTTCACTGTCATTTCAGATTTCCATGAACTCAAATTGGAAAATTTACAAGTAGTTGTACTGGCAACAGAACAGTTTGATACTGATTTTATAGGCAGCTGTTTTCTAAAAAGTATATTCATGGTTTTATAATTATCTTACCAATGCATTTGTGGGAGGAAGGCCTGATATTCCTTCTCCATTTAGACTGCTAGCTCAGAGAAGCAAGGGCTGTCAGAGTCTTTATTCCGTACAGTGCTTACAGAGGGAACAGAATACAAATAAATTAATAAAAAAGTGGTAAAAATAACTTCTGCACAGATAACCTTAAAAATGATGGTAAAAATAACTTTTTCTACAAATAACTTTAAACAAAGGCAGACCAGCTGGGCCCATCTGCGCCTGGGACAAGCCCATGCTGTGCTCCAGATGCCAGGTGGAGAAGGTTTCCTCGGACAGCATTCTCGGCTGCAAAAACCAACACCAGAGTTGCAGAAAAGTTTAAACGCAACCCAAAAGATTAAGTGCCATCTCTTTGGGGTGCACTGTGTAGGAACTGGAGCTCATTCAGTAACATCCAGCCTGCAGCACAACAAACCTCCGGCAGCATTTTGAGCTTCCAGGTCTCCAACATACTTAAGAATTTCTGTCTAAAAGGTACCCCCCTGAAGGTGAAGTGAAAAGTGTCATCAAAAGACACTTCCCAAATTAATTCAAATTCCTCAAAGAGCCACATTTCACCCACCAAGCAGCTCCAACAGCCATTCCTGCTTCTCACACAGAGGCCTTACCCAATTACATGACCAAATCACACTCTTGCTGGGGGACTCTCATCTCACACTACACATTTTTGAAGAGTTTATAGAGGAAAATGTTGCTTTCTATTTGGTCTTTCCATTCTTGCTGCCAAGATGGAAATACTGGTAGTAAAAAAAGGTGAGAGGAAGGTGGAGGGAGCAGCAAATGCTCCCTGGGGAGTGCTGGTCACAGCGCTACACACCAGCAGCGTGATCTGTAAGAAAAAAACAAAGAACAGGTAATTCTGTGAGAGGTGGTGGGAAGCAGAGGCAGCAGCAGGTGCTGCTCTGTGCAGAGCTGTGCTGGGCAGGACGGCACTGGCACCATCAAGGGGCAACGGCGAGAGTCACTCTGCTGCTGTAACGAGGGGTCAGAGACTGAAGCGGTGCAGATGAGGTGCTGGAGGTGATGCTGGGCAGGTTTGACACGTGCTGCTCAGCACGGAGACACAAGCAGGCACAAGATGTCCCCGTCACTGCAGATTTCACCAGCACAGGGGCAGAGGAGAGGTGGGGGAGATTTCTCCCAGCCTGGGCGTTATCTTATGTTCACCAGAAAGGCTCAGAGCAGTTCTGTAGCTTGAGTGAACAGAGAGATGATTTGGGGGTCAGAAAATGTACATTGTAAATAATAAAGTATAAAGTCAGCAAAGAACAGACCAAGCTGAAGCTCAGTGGGGTGATGAGGATTTGAGCAGATACAGCTGCACAGTTGGAATGCTAAAATTTTCAGTGCTGTGCTGGCATTTCTCAGCTCCCGGTAAAAATAGCACCACTGGTGCGGTTACCAGGGATGGCAAAAACCTGTGAGAAAGTTCCAGTGCTGAACAGGTGTTAAAAATAAACCATCCCGCTGGGAGTGCAGATTGAAAAGCTGCAGGGAGAGAAGCGAGGTTTGCGTGCGTGAGAACAGGGACCAAAGGCTGCGAAAAGCGCCGGGCGAGCAGCTCTGGGGCAGCACCTCCTGCACTCGCTCCGACCGAGGAGCGACAGCGGCACATCCAGCCACGCTGCGTGGTGACGGTACAGTCCCCAGCTGACCACTGTATCAGGTGATTCAACACACGTTTCTGGCTTTGGATGAAGCGACTGGAGGCCCAGCACCCGGCTTTGACCACACCCCTACCAGGAAAACACAAGAAACTTTTCCACCCTGATGCTGCTGGCGCATCTCAGTCCTGAAACAAACGCTGTTCACACTGCCTCAGAGAGGCAACAAATGGTTTGGGCTGGAAGGCACCTTCAAGATCACCTCATTCTAACCCCCCTGCCGTGGGCAGGGACACCTCCTGATAGATCAGGCTGCTCAAAAGCCCCATCCATCCTGGTCTTTAAAGCACCCAGTGATAGAGCATCCACAACAGGCCAGGGACATGCATCTGAGAAGACCTCAAACTATACAGTTCTATATATACACACATTTTTGACTGGGAATGTACAAATTATTAAAGCAATTCAATCCCTACCTTAGTGCCTGGGTAACAGCAGCTGATGTCTTGTGAGTCAAGCCCTTTAATGGAAGAATGCTGAAGTTCCTGCAAATTATTGGCTGGCATGGACAGTTAAAAGATAGTTCAAAAGTAAGAATATCATCCTGCTGAACTGAAAAATAAGGCCTGAATGCTCTAAGTGTGTACCTCGACTTTGGCATCAGCAAAAGCAAAATAAATAAGGGTAGAAAGTGGTGTTTTATGAGACTGGTTACAGAGAAGCAGTACATAAAAGTCTTGAGGTATGCAAAGACTCCTTTGGAATTAGAGTCGTCACGGGAACTGCAATGAGTTCAGTTCGCTCCAAGATCCTACCAAGAGCACCGTTAACCTGCTGCTCACGGCTTGTTCCCCCAGATCTCATGAAAGCCTGTAGCACACTATCAACTGTAGCCTCTTCCATCGCTCTAAAAATGTACCTTATTACACCAATGTTGGTTTTTAACTCCAGTATAATCTGAAAGCAACCAGGCAGCTACATCAGGATTCAAATCATCATCTTCCCTAAGTGGATAAAACAAGGAAAGCAGAGTTACATGTATACACTGACAGCTGCTCTGGGAGGGTTTTAGCAGCTTCTAAAACAAAAGGAAGACCGACAGAGAGTTCACACACTATTTTCAGTGCACTGCAAGTAGCTGATAGACCACGTGAAGCATGGGCACTGTTGTGAGTGGAGCTCAAAGCGCAAAAAAATTGGGCAAAAAAATCATACCTGTCAATATATCACTGAAAATATGCTGAACCAAAAACTTTCCAGAAATACAAAGCTGAAAACTGAAATGGTGACTTCACGCTTTTTGAAGTTTGTGAGGCTGATGACATCGTATTAGTAAATCTCACACAGAACTTAAATATAAGGAAATAACTTCCAACAGAAAGCACGGTAAAGGTCACAGGACAAGTCAAAGTGATGAGCAGCGATGCCCCTGCCATCGCCACCCTGCTCAGACATCTCCTGGTGGCTGGATCCTTTTGGACAGCAGCTTCGAGTTCAAGAGCAGAAGTTGGGTGTGAGCTCTGTCCTCAGCTACATCAGCAAGACGCCTTCCCCATTCAGAGCTAAGGCACAGAATTCACTATTTTGAGCCTCTCTCTCTCTGAGATTTGGCCCGTACTAGACTTTTTACAAGAGGCTTCTCTGCAAATCAGCCTGAGTCTCTCCTGCTGCGCCTCACGCTCGTTACTTCTGTCGACCTACGATGAGCCTACTGCAGAGCCACTGTCCCTGCATCGTGATTCAATTAGCCCTCTCCCTCCCCGCATCCTAGTTCTCTTCTCTGCTAATTCTCTAGCCTGGAACAGCAGATGCCTTCCTATCAAAACTTTCAGCACAGAGTGCTGACATTTGGAGATAAACAGAGAAGCACTAGGCAGGCAGCTAATTCTCATCTCATCCTGCTCAGAATTTCGATTACAATTTGCTTTTAAGATGTCTATCCCCAGCACGAGTACGGAGATATGTCAGACACGCAGCCCCGCTAATAAAAAGACAACATCACACTTTGCATGTAAAATAAGCATAGAAAGGCTCAGAAATCTCACAGCACATGTAAAATCCTATTAACGGCACCACCATTTGAAGCCACAATTTGAAGCTGCAGCAAAGGCTCGTTCTCCAACCTGATTATGGCATTATAGAATATGCTTATCCCTCTGGGTCTGCAGATTTTATTTATTTAAAGCTCCCTGACCCCAGAGGCCAAAATTCAGCAAACTTTGCAGTGGGGGTAATAACAAGACAGGCAAGAGCAGACACCCCGTGCGTTCCCTCCTCCCACCGCCCCGCGCTCACTTCCCAAGCACTAAGCCGCCAAATCAGCCTCCCACCTACAAGCGCCAGCATTTAAACCCATCATCATTTTAGGCACAGAGGCAGCCCCCGGGGTCAGGGGAATTGAGTAGCTACAGAAAACAACAATATGGTGCATCGCTCACTGCTGAGGTTCAAATCATGCTGGGAATGGAGGAAAAAGCACCAGGCTGGCTGCTCACAAACTGTCGCGTTGGTAGCAGACGAGCGTAGCTCCAGTCTGTGCTCACTCCAAAGCCTCTCCCAAATTTAGAGAGCTCTTTAGGCTAATGTGTCTGAGAACTTAACACATCTCCCATCTCCATCAGCTCAGAGCTCTCAGACGCAGCAACAACCAGTATTTATGGGTGCTGTGGGCTGTTTTCTTCCCACAGTTGAATAGATTTCCACCCGAGAGTTCGTATCATTTTTCAGGTGCCATAAAATACACCTCTATCCTGAACACTGGGGTTTTGTAGTGAATACTGGATATTAGATCAGGAGAAATTGATCTCTTGGTCCAACTCAGCAATTTTCAATGAATCACCACCCTCCTATGAATATCACGATACTTTTTTGGTGCAGGATTTTTATGCCTTAACATTCCAGGACACAACAGCTACCTGCACATACTTGAAACTCCATTCAGCTTGACTCCTGTCAACACACAGTTGCAGTCCCTTGAGTTCATACTAAAAAAATTCAAGTAAGGGAGCATTCCTCAACAGCAGCCACCACAATATTTCCCGTAGCAGAAGTGGGTGCTGCATGAAAAATAAAATTCTGGTGCACCCAGCTTGTGCACAGTCTCTCTGCAGGGCTCCAGACCAGTCAGGTTTGTTAGGGAGAAGGGGTAGATTCAAGCAGAATGTTACTGCAAAACAAAAATACCAGCAGACTTTTGTACATCTTTAAAAGCACAAGCAGTTCAGCCAAAGCCACTGATTTCATCTCCAGCACACCCACAGATTTTCTCCAGAATAAGTCCTTTTCCAGTCCTCAAAAATAGCGGGACTTCTAAATTTTTTTCAATTCTTCTGTGAGTGAAACTTTAGTACAGCCCCTTCCCACACCCTCTAGGCTCCCTCTGCCTTCCTTATTGAAGCACCTTACAAAGCTTTAATTATCAGACTAATTAAGATAGCACCAAATTCACCCCTGCCTAACCACCAGTTTGAAATACACTAAGAGGAGACAATGCTGTTAATTAAGGTGGGACCCTGACGAATGGAAGAACACATATACCTACAAGGCAGTCATCAGAACATTCTCTTTCCACTTTCCCAATGCATCTGGTGAAATAAACACGAGTTTTGCTGCTGCTGACAAACTTATTAATAAACAAACACAGTTCAGAGATTTCCAGGCACAGTTTTATGCCTCACCACATCAGAGCACTTCATTGAGTACCCCCCCGATCACCCGCCTGAGGTCGTGCCCACTCCCCCCTTCAGCAGCCCCCCTAGGGCAGCCCAAGCCCTGCCGATGATGGGAGGGGGTGCCTGGCACCCTTGGCCTTGTTTGTCTACAGACACCTGTGAAAGGTGAAAAGCTCTCTACTGTGTTGTTGTATCCAGCTGTTTATGCACTTATTTGCAGAGGATTTTGCTTTTTGGAGCATGTCTTTATCCACAGTGAGTTCTGACTAATTCCCCAGGTAAGGATTTATGATCAGGTAGCCTCAGAATTAAGAGAAAACTGAGTAGGACTTTAATGGATGGCAGTGGTGCCTGGATGTTGGCCTTATGGGTGTAAACGCCTTTCCAGGTGCTGCCATCTGCCAGGGAATCCAGCTCTGAAGTAATGTGCTCAGGATCCTCGTTTCCATTGATGCCAACTGAACCTGGGCTCCTCAGAGCCTGTCACCTCTGGTTTCTGTGTGGTCCTCAAACACTGCTTCTGTCTGAGGTGCTCTGCTGCCCAAGAACAGAGCTAGGTACCCTTGAAAGGACGCATCCAAACCCGGCCAGGAGGAAAGCATGCAAAAAGAAAAGAAACTGGACATTGGTGCCTAAAGAGGTGACCCACTCAGAGACAAATACCTGGACACATTAACAGCTCTTTACATTGAAAGAAAAACTTCAGGATGTGGATGAGATTTATCCCACTACTTCCAGCTAAATCCATTTTAGAACAAGGTTCTCTTCTTGGCACTTGTACCCTTCACATACCAGCAGCTGATTATCGCAGCCACTCAGTCGCTGTTTATCCAATTGAAACATTTTGTTCTTTTAATCTTTCCCTCTGAGTTCAAGCTCCTTAATCATTTCTGTTGTAGTCCCTGGCTTTGCTGTAATACACAGCTTGCTGGCATTTTGGTGCTCCTGATAACAACACTTGTGAGTTAATAGAGTCATGCCAAGAATGAATCTGCCCAAATTTACGGAAGTGTTTTCAAGATGCCAAACACTCTTCAGTTTCTCTTCAAATGACACTGGTAAGACCTATTTTCCAGGTTTCAGCTTCTGCCTGGTGCACACAGCTCCTGGGAGGGAGACTGCACCTCAAAGATCAGACCAGCAAGGAAACGTTTTTCCTTCCCAGGCAAAGACCGTGCATCAGCTTGTTTTCTACATACAGGATGCAACACTTCAATAGAGTCTTGTTTTCTATACCTTCAACTTTTTAACCTTTCTAGTGATCCCTTTACAAAATTATTTTTCCTCCATGATTTCCAAAGCTGTTTAGCAACTCTGTGCTCCATGTGTAGGGCAAAGTGCCCTTATGGGCAGGCATCGAGATGCCACCTGAAGGACATCTTGGTTCATTCACCTGCACACCGCTTGCTTAAAAAATAAATAAAAAAAGGGAAACAACCCAGAAAGCCTAAACATGGTAAACTTAGGGGAAGAAAGAAAAAAGTCATCACAGTTGCAGCCACAATTGTGCCTCACTCCCCACTTAGATTCCGGCCCAGATGTGTTTCTGCATCAGCACGGCGGCTCGTGTGAGCAAAAAGGCAGCTGCTTGGGGCTGCCCATTCCTCCTGCCTGTCAGGGTGTTTCAGGTTTGTGTTATGGTTTCCTCTGGCTCTATAAAATACTCGGACATGCCGCTGCAGACCTCTGGTTGCTTCCGATTCCACTTTTTTCTGACTGAGATGCCACTTTGAAAGGCATTGAGGCATCGCTGCTAAATTACAGCCTCCGTTGCTGCAGAGAAACATGCAGTGAATGTACTTCTACTTAGCAGTTCAACATTTAACTCAGTTCACACCTGGGAGAAAGGACTGGCCACAACCCCCCTGGCTCGACAGAGCAAGGAGATGACATCACAGCCCTTCCCCCCAGGTCCATTTACCTTGGCTCTCAGCAGGCAGCAGCTCTCCTCTCCTCCTCACCTTTCTTTCAAAGACTTTATTCCATTTTTAAAAAGATAACACAATGCTATTTTCATTCTGCAAAAATGGATTTTCCTCTCATTTTGCAGGTTTTTTTTGTACTGTATGATGTATTTTAAGTGACTCTAGCTAAAATTATTTCTGTTGGAAAGAAATGAATCTACATTTCTAAAATTTTATAATTACTGATTATTGATATTTGACTGTTGCTCATTAACTATTTCTGTTGTGGAGCAGTTGCTATTTTCATGTTAAACAAAGTGAGACTTTATGCAGCAAATCAGTGATTCAGTAGACCAAGCTAGACAGACAAAAAAATAAATTAACACAACATAATTGGATTTGAGTCCAATTGACCTTAAAATAGAGAAAAGGAAACCTTAAAAATCAAGAGGAGGAAACGAAAATTGCTTCATAAGTCAGCCCTGGTCCTAACCCAATTGCACCATTATTTTTTGGAGCTTTATAAAGCTGTCCCTGCCCTTCTATAAGGTTTCCATGACAGAAGCTGTTTAGACGATATAACTATGTTGATTAATTAACTTTTGGGGGTTCAGTGCACTTTTACACTCTAAACCTCAGCAATCCTGGTAACACTCAACAGGGAGCTTGGTGGCAGGGACAGTGTCGTCTCCTGCTGGGGGGACACCACATCTCAGCATCTCCTACTGGGCAGGGGACCAGCCACCTCAGGGCAAAGCCACACTCCCTGGGCAGTGCAGGGTGCAGGAGATCTGGTCTCAGCTGATACCATCTGCTTTTATGGGTGATTGAGAAATGGACGTTTTCTGAACCCAATTCTTTAGCCCCTTGGGGCGGAGCAGTGCCCACTGCACCACATTCTGGAGATCAGCCCTCTCTGACCAAACCCAAGGAGGAACCTGTGCAAGTTTGTCCTAAGCCTGCAAAGAGCTGTTTCACCTTTTGCTCAACTGAAACCCCACAATGCCTTTTTTGTTTAACTTCTTAATGAAAAAAAAAATGTAGAAATAGATGGTGCTATGAAAAGACAGACAGTTGTGAGATGGCCAGCTTCAGATGGCATCGATAATGGGGGCAAAGGAGCAAGGTAGAAAATGTATTTTCACGTAGTACAGATATTGTTCTTCAGAGACAAATGATACCAGCAAACACAAGCTCCCTGCCAAGATATAAATATCAAGCTGCTGATACAAGCCTGCATTTGCTGGGAGCTGGTTCAGCGATTTGGAAATGATGCCAGAGGAGGGTGCAGAATTATAGATGTTGCCTTCGATGTCACCCACTGCAAAGGTGCTGAGGGGCCTATTTATTTTCCAGGAATAGCAACGTCATTACAAAAAAATTCCATGATGACATTGAGCAGATCAAGCTGTACCAGCTTGATTCTTTTAGAGGTAATAGCAGACTCCACTTGGAAATGTATTAAATTGCAGACATTTTTCAAACCAAAAGAGGCTGAAGTAAAGTGACCAACATACTCTACTAATACTGCTTTATCTTTGCACTTTGGCAAAACATTTGCTACCTGTCTTCATGCTGACCAGCAAGAGTGACCGTTTCTAAAATCCTGTGCTGAAAGACCTTTTCACTTGAAGGATATTTAAGAATTCCCAGTGGGAGGGAATTTGCTTGCAGTCCGGTATGTTATTAATCACATCAACCAGACAGACCAAACACAAAGTGAAAAGGAAATACTTAGAGGAGCTATTCGCTGCCAGTCTGAGGTAAAAGGATAGTTGGCAACTGAGATACAGACTTTACTGGAAGAACAGCTTCTTGTAGTGCTAATCCAGTCTTAGATATTTAAATGCTTTGATTTTTCACAGCCATCAAAAACCTCAGCGGACAAAAGGTGTGTGAGAGGATCCATTAGGCAGAGAAATCAGTGAGTGTTAGAATGATTGAAAAAGACGCAAAACAACCGGAGGAAAGACCGTTCAGCTTATCCCCAGCAAAGCTGAGCGAGGTGTGGTTGTCAGCACGGGTCCGACGCATGGAATACGATGCCCTGTGCCCATCACCGCGAGTCTGCTCGGAGCAGCTCTGCGTCATCTCACACGAGTCACTAGTCCATAAAATACATTCCTGCACTCGGGAATGAAAGAGCATGTGCAAGTCTGAAGGGGAACGATCCAAACCCTATGAATAAATTTGCAAGAGATCTTTTCAGGGCATGTGGAAAATAGCGCATTGGGATTGCCCAGCTGCCAGCCAGGAGCAGCCCAGCCTCCACTGGCTCTGAGCGGACAAAGACTGCGAGGGGAGTGAGAGGGCTTAGGGGTGTTTTACTTTTAAGAAATAGTTAAAATTCCTCCAGGAAGATTAGACAGACCGTTTCCCAGTGTGGTTTTTTTTAGACCCCGAGTCTATCTTACGCTGTACACACAACCCCACAGACGGACATAAGAGGCGAGTAAAGCATCGAGTCTTCTCTTGCTACCAGAATTAAGCTGAGGTCAGTCCTCTCCTCACCTTGACATCAAGACCTGAGCAGATCTGGGATGAGAACATGCGCTCGCACACAGAGAGAAAAGCTGTGCTGAATACTCACAGCAGAGACAAAAACTGTCTTCTGTTAGGAAGCAGGTCAGAAAACCAGAGCAGCCAGGGCCTTCCAGAGGCATTAAGTACTAAAACACGCCCAGAGCAAACCAGCTGCAAATCACCTGACGATTGCCATCTGCTCCAGGATCTGGCCAGGTGCACTTCCCATGGAAACAGCATCGCCAAAGTTAACAAGTCCATGATCCATAACCCTCTTCATAGCCATTGTTTTATGCTAAAATCCAGCCCATTTCAGAGTCATTGCAGAACACAACCATGTGAAGGGCATCGAGGGCATCCTCAGGACAGCGCTTCAGTGCAGGCTGGAGAAAACACATGCACAAGAAGGACAGGATTTCATTCAACTGGAAATAAAAGGGGGTTTGATGCTCCAGAAAGATACTGAAATCAAATACAGCAAGACTTGCCCTCCAGCTCATGCCTGCACAGACCTTGTGCACCAATATTTCCTTCCCAAGGTTTTCAGAACTTCATACAGTGACCTGCAAAGGCAGCAGCAAGGAGCAGTTTAACTCCCCACAAGGGCCAAGCTCCTCCAGGACACAGCAAACCCCCTCTCCTCCCAGAGCCACTTCTGGAGTCTTGAGAAAGCCACCTGAAGATTGTGCACTTGCTGCTCCACTACTAAGAGGTTCTGCATGTTTTCAACAAGCACCCCTTGCTCCATCCCACCAAAATCATTCCCAACTCGCCGGCTAACTGGCATTTGATGAGATGATTTCAGATCTGTTCAGAGATGTATTATAAATTTTAATTTGCTCTGTTTATTTAATGAAACTCATTGAGACTAATCCTCATTTTCTAGCAAGTGTAAAAAAGTTCCATTTAATTAAAATTAATGACCTTCACGCCTACAGAAGATTTTCAGGCTCAGAGGATTAGATTTAACACTTAGTGCCAGATGCGAGTACAAAAGCAATACTCAATTAGATGAGGAAAATTCTCTGAAAAAGACCATCATTCCTGTCGATAGTTTAAAGATTTGCTTGAAGGGAAAAAATACAGTAAGCAGAGAGGAAAAAATGATGTTTCCTAATTCTGGCTGCTCTCTGCAACCATAAAAAATGTGTTTGTAGCTTAATTGCTTCCAGTAAATTCACTGAAAGCAGATTCACCGCTTCTTTTTAATTTTCATTTTTGTGAATTAATATCACAAAGAAAGGATAAAATTTGCTATATCATCATTAAAAAGGCCGCCTTAATACATGGGATTTCAGACATGGCAGATTTTAGAAACTAACGGCAAAATTAAATTTTATTAAAGATTCTGACATAAAACATGAAAACTGAGCAAGTGGCGAACCACATTTGGCAGCGCATCACTATTATCCCCCTCACAAAAAGCCTATATTGAATATGGCTATCTATATGTATAATCCATTAGAGAAATGCCAGTCAACCGCTGAAATTACTTTCAAAGGTAATGGATAGAGATTTTAAAAAAGAAAACTGCTCAGATTTGAGGGAACATGCCCTAAACCTGTTGAGACCCAGCCCAGAGCTCCTCTCTTAATCCCACCCTCACATCAACATTACAGTATAAAAATTAACTCTATTGTCCCAAGAAAATCACCTTGTTTCATTGCAAACATAGGGAGGTGTATTTCTATTTGTAAACAAGCCCTTGTGTGCTACTTCGTTGTGTTTTCTGTTGTTCACAGCTGTGTATTTTTAATGAAATAACAAGTTTCTGCTTTAGGTAGATGCCTGTATTTTAAACTAACTGTGCATGGCAGGGAAATGATGAAATCCTTTATTTAAACTACGCTGGCAGAGCAGAACATGACAAATCGATGTGTGGGAGTTGAATGTTCTTAATTTTCCAATTAGTGCTTTAAAAAATAACCGAAAAACAAAAGAAGCTTGCAACAAAAAAGCCCAGCAAATGCAAGAACCATCTGAACATCAAAACAACCAAATGCTGAACTCCCTCCCAGCCTGCTTCCATAATTGTTCTTCTTTGAGGGCCCTTCATTCAGCCCTGCCACTCATCTCAGATATTAGGGTTTTAATAAGTCTAAAAGCTAGCAGCTTTCCATATAGATGTGCTTTCCAAACAGAAGAAAAAGAAATAAATAAATGAGGTTTTGGTTATATTTTTATTTCCACATTCATCATGTTCCCAAATCCTCATTTCTTTTGGTGTTCACATTTTACTTTTTAATTACTGTTGAAGGTCAATTTTTCTTATGGTTCAGCCAATAATCTTCACAGCTTGCTGAGTTTTGCAAATAGTGTACATATTTTCACATTTATTTTTAAAAACAGAACTCAAAATTTTCTCCTGAAGCAACATCTGTGTTTACATGTATTTTAACTTCATCCCTCAAGTTTACTTGTTAGTGGCTTCTCCTCCTCTGCACTTCAGTGATAGCGTTTGAAGTGTAAATGAAATAAATGCGTTTTACTCAGTGCTGTCTTTTCAACTGAAGAATTAAACCTGCATGACCCCTGTGCTCTCCCTCCTCCTTATGTCTTTACTCCATCCTGGCAGTACCACCAGAATCCTACAGTTGGTTTTTTTCATGAATTCTTTGTGATAACACCACTGGCAGCACAAAGTTTACTCCAAATACTCCAGTGTGGCCACATTTTCCTGAAAAGGAAACACTAAGAAGGTTTTAAGTTTTATAATGAGGGAATTGAAGGAAATCTTCTCCATCCCCGATGGCCAAGCTTTTGGAATGCCCCAGCGCTGTCTGTGGCACAGTCCCCCGTGCTCCTTGCTGACATGCTGGGCACACACCAGCTGCAGTCCATGCTCAGAGCCCTCCCCTCCCAACATCTCACTGCCAGGTCACAGGATCAGGATAAAAATTCCTGGCTGACAGAGAAAACCAGAGTCCATGCACAAACCCAAAGCTCAGCAGCCACTGGGCTTCCTGGAAGGACAGATGGTTTGACCCTGCCCTGAGGGACACATCATACAGCAGCCAAATCCAAGGTTGCAAACACCTCATCATCTGTGTATCCAACCCCAAAAACATTGTACGCCATTTTCAACACTCATTATCTTCTCTCATCGTAAGGCTCTAGTTCAACACATCTAATACAGTCCACACTTCTCAATAGCGGCTATAAAAATATATCTGAGTCACAGGCTGCCTGTAAGGGCTACAGGAACATCAGAAGAGATTTCCATGAGTGCACGTAAACACATCACCTCCCCAAATCTCTTTACAGCCCTCTGTGTTTGGACATCAACGAGCCATCGCTCAGATGCCAGGTATTCAGCAGCTACGCTTTGTCAGAGTTCCTGTAGCAACCTCATGACTTGTCTGCACCACCAGACAAGTGTGTAATCAGCATTCAAGTCAAGCTGTGCAACTGTCCCCACAAAACTTCCCTGCTGAGAGCACAGAGCAGCCCCATGTGCTGCTGGGCCAGGGTGATCACATTCAGTGGAACCGAGTGTTGGTTGTCTCCACTGGCTCCTCAGCCTTTCCCAGCTGCAGGAGGATGTTTAGAACCAGAGACCCAGACGGGCTTATTCCCTCTGAGCTACTGCCCAGGGCAGGTCCAAAGCTTACAAAGCACAAAGCCAGAGATTCAGAAGAGGTTTCTGAAGGTACAGTTACAGTTCCCCTTGAAAATGCCAAGCTGAAATAAGACAGACCCCAGTCTCCTCTCAGCCCTTTGGTAAGCACAAAGCCAGAGGAGTCAGCAGGGGTTTCTGAGGTGGATTTATCAGGTGATTTCATTGGAGAAGTACAAAATATTTGTAATATGACTTCATTTGTCAGATTTTAAAAGTTACATTCTTACTCTCCTTAAACAGATAACTTTATAGGGACATATTTCACATTCAAAATATTATCTACATATTTCTCAAACCAATTTTTCCTCAGCCAGTTACTCATAACCAACAACCCAAAGTCTTAATCACCAGGTTGAATGAATTAGTAGGATCCTCAGTACCTGGGATCACACATATCACTCAGCCCCAAGTTCAAGGGAAAATTCTTGAGGCTTTTCAGTGAAATGTATCCCAATTACCCATCACCACTAATCACTTTCCAATGCACTTAAGCTAGCACTCATGAATCACAGTCTCATCGGCTCATTTCCAAGGCCTTATGCACTACCAGGGGCTCTCAGGAACATCTTCAGGGAGCATCGAGATGCAACAGCTTCCCCAGAAAGCTCCTTAATGGATCTGGGAAACAAGAGTCTTACAAAAATGCGCTCCTAAATGGAGCTAAAAATAATTTTGTTCTGGTGCCTAAACAACTCTTCAAAATAGAAAAATAAATGTTTAAAAGTAACAAACCTCAGACAACAGAGCTTTTCTCAGTCCAAAACCTCCTGCATCTCCACAGACCTCCACCACCAGCTGGAGAAACCTTCCCTATTGCCCTGGGACCCTTTTATAACCCTCCTGGGAGTGCCATGCTCTCTCCTGCCCTCCTCGGGCCACTCCTAAAGCCAGGTGGCTTCAATGTACTGACTCAATTACATCAATTGAGCTAATTAGGGGGTTTCTGTTGTTGAATAATTCAGAAGCACTTACAAAACCTTTTTTAAATTGAGGGCCAAATCCTGTTCAGAGTTGTGACCCCACCAAAGCACTTGATTTCACATTGATAAGCAGTATGTAAAATCTCCATCCCTGATTTGGACAAGCAATATTACAATTGCCTTTTCCACAGAAATCGGCTCAATACACGTCAAGCTACCGGCAATTGGTTTCACCTGCGAAAGCCTTGCCATCAGCAGTTGTTCAGAGCTAACAGCAGCATCCTGAAGTGTATTTGTTTTTATTTCCATGAGCTTGGGTGGGTGTGGGGAGTAACTGGGTACCCAGGCTGAAATAATGAGGTTCTGGGGTGTGATCGAGCTCGCTCTCCAGCCACACAACCTGGTTAGCAGAGGACGTTCAAAGACAAGGGACTTTCTTGCCATTGGTACAAAGCCAGTGGGGAGCTGCCTGGCTCTGGCAGCATGGCACGTGGGGTCTGGCAGAGTGAGAAATGCAAAGCCAGCATAATGTCTGATCCCATACATCACAGGGCTGCAGAAATCACCGTATGCACAAACCCACCATAGAGCACAGGGCTGCAAAAGTCACCAGAAACACAAACCCACCATAGGACACGGGGCTGTCGACACCCTGCCGATACAGTCTCCATACACCCCAAGCGAAGGGTGCTTGTGCTACACGTGCTCCCGCAGCACCCTCCTGCTGCAGACCTCTCATCCCACCGCTCGCTGACGCAGCCAGGTCCCATGGGGCTGGGAAAGCCCCAGCTGCTGGCGAGAGCCGAGCTCGAGCTACTCGGGGCACCCGTGTGTGTTTTGACTGACAGTGGTGCCCCAGCATCCTTCCAGAGTTCTGCCACATCTGGAACTCCAAGTGAAAAGGCCAGTTGTTTCTCCTCCTTTCTACCCGGAGAAGCAGATGTGTGCGATGCTGTTTGGGAAAGGTGACAGCTGAGTGGAAGTTTTTGGGATCACCGTTCTAGTTTTGCAAACCTGATGTGGCAAATAGGCAGGAGCTGATGACCAAGCTCCTTCTGTAGGGATCATTTCTGTGCCTTCTTTCCTCCTTCAGAAAACAACATACATCTCTAATTTGTAATAAGGTGCAATCATAGATCTATTGGGGTTGTAAAACACATATAAGATCATGAGACTTTTAAACACTGTAAAAGCGTAAACTCCACATGCGAGGTGGGACTAAAAGGGTAGGAAGGGGTTTCCCACCGCCTTCTACAGCTACTCCAGGAAAGTGTTTTATTTGCATTTAAGAGAAATCAATACAATTAATACTCAAGCTGCTTCTTTTTTTTTTTTTTTTTTTCTTGATTTACCTTCCCTCTCTAATTGAAAACAGAGCTTGCAAGCAGCCTGGCCCTGTCAAGGCTCTGTGACCAAGCAGGTGGCCTGGGGAATGGCCACAGCTGAACCCCACGCCAAGGTGAATGCCCAGTTCAGTGCAGCATCCAGGAGCACAGCCTGGGGTGAGCACGGCACCTCCCATCACGGCCGACCTGGGCTGCTGCCCAGGTCACACACCGGAGCGCTCTGGTAGCCCATGGGGCCACAGACTCGAAATGCTGAAACTTGGGTCGAATCAGCTTTCCTGAAAACCACAAGAGCTTCCAAATCCAGCTGCCAGCTGCCAGCAGAGCAGAAAGCCTCCTGCCCTCTCCTCCCCTCTTCTCTGGCTGCTGGAGTGATGAACATGAACTGATCCCAGTGGGGGGAGGTCACGTCCTGCGGTGCCAGGTTGTGAGATGCTTTGTTCATGGCACAGATGGCATTTTTAGGGATGTCAGGGAGAAGAGACAGCGGTGTCAGGGATGCAGGGGCTGCGTATCTGGACCAGGCTACCCCACCACACGGTGGTCACGAGGGGTCTCCAGGTGTGGAGGGATCTCATTTGCTGCTTGTGATGCCCGAGCTCCGAAAGTGTCCTGTTGAGACGTGGGGAGGTGGTGTTACCACTCTGCTTTGGAGAGGGTACTGTGAAGAACACCCTCAGATCAGCCTCTGGTCCATGTGTGCTGAGCTGTGAACCTGCACAGACTCAGGAACATCATCTTGGTGCTTGATGCACAGCACAGTGCAGTTCTTCTTCAGGAATGATCTGGTGTCCTAAACCATCCCAAGGAAACAGGTGCTAAACCTACAGCATCACTATTGATTCCCGCAGGTGAGGGCTATTGCAGGAGGGATCCCACCCAAATTATTTTATGTAGCACAGACCTGAAAAATGGAGAGGACTCCATAGCAAGGGGCTCAGGCGCCTGGTAAGGTTGTCACCCACTGCCACAAGCAGTGGGTTCAATCTCGGCGCTGTTAATGCGCAACACAGGTAGCTCCAATCTCCTGAAATTATCTCCCTGAGCAAGCAGAGCTCTTGGGCTTCTGGAGCGACTGTGCTGTGACCAAGTCGAGCAGAATAGCCTGTGACTCTCCGTGCACAGACTTGGTTTCCAAAATCTGACACAGCAGACAAGCATCAGTTGAAATAATTGTAGAAACTGCTTTTGCTAAAGCATCTTTAAGACAGCTGAGGGATCACCAGCAGCAAGACATTTATTTTATTATGGTTGTTTAAGACTTCGCAATGGTTATCGTTGGCACACATACTGAAGTAAAAATCCTTTGACATTATTTTGGTTAAGACATTTAAAATACTGTGCTAATAGGATAAATAAAGAAAAGGAGAGACAAAAATAAGCAGAAAGCAAAGCTTAGCAAACACAAGAGGACAAATCCTCTCACCATTACCAGACCCCCACCCTCGTCAGGGCACCTCGCTGCTCGGGGATTCTGGGGCTGCATCCCACGGTCCTGCTGCAGGGATGGGGAGCCCTGGCCACACACCAAGGAGGCATCTGGAGGGGAGGTGAGAGCTGGTGCTCCAAGCAAGAAACACAGGAGGGCAGGAGGAGCTGAGCGGGGAGAGCCTGTGGCCGGAGCAGGGAGCAAGGAGCTGGCAGCGATGCTGGCAAGGCCAGCTCAGTTGGGGCAGGGGAGCGGGTGGGCAGCAGGGACAGGGCAGGAGAAGCTGATATCACAGCTTGGAGGGTTGGAAAAGGATGAGAGGTGAGCAGTTGTATCTCCGGTGGCCTAGACGACATGCTCGCTGAGATAATTTCTTGTTTACATGTAACTTCCACTAAGTTCACTTCTGAGTGAGAATAAAAGCAGCAGAACGTGGGCAGAGACTGTGTGAACTTCTGTTGCCTTTACTGCAACCATACCGTGCTCCATGAGAAAAAAGCATCTCTAGATATCCAAAAACAGACTACTTGGAGTTTAAAGATTAATTTATTTATAAAGATGAAGCCATAAAAAAAACCCCAAACACCAAACATAGCTTCCATCCCCTCTCTAACCTACTGGAGAAACAATCAGGCAGGTTTCTGTGGGAGATCCTCTTCTGGACACAGGAGTCAGGACACCTGCAGGCAAAGCACCCGTGAGTGACACCCACCTTCCGTCCCTCAGCTCTGCTCTGAGGCAGCGAGCGAGGGCCAAGGGTCTCGTGGTGCTCTGGAAGAGGCGGTGGCGATGCTGCCAGGCTGGCTGCAAGATTCTCGTGCTGCCTCTCGCAGCCCGTGCCGCTGCCTCGCCCCTGTCACAGCACTGGCTGCACCAACCTGTGAAATCCCACATTCTATGTCTGCTCCGGATTTCAGCCTCCCAGGGCTAACAGGGAGCTACAGGGAAACATCAAATCGAGCCTATGGCAATGGGGTCTGGCAAGGCCAATGTTGTCTGTGCCATTTAGGTGCTGTTTCTAAGGAAGCTGTCAGCAAGAGGCAGTTCAAAATCCAACACATCACCTAAATAATTATACAACGTGTCCTGATTAGTAGTGCTAGGAAATAAAACTTACTTCTTCATTAATATCGGGAGGAATGTGGGGGGACGGTGAAAATCGGCACCGTTGAAGTCTGGAGAAGTGGGCAGCAAAAGGTACATCTACGTGGATCAGAAGTGCAGCAGCACGGATCCAGGGGAATCTAAATCTCAACAGCACATAAATCCACATGAGCACCATCAAAACCAGTCAAATCTCTCCTGGAATTCAGCCTCAGGAATAAGTGTGCCCAAATTCTGATCCCTCATTTCCTCTCCTCAAGCTCCATTTCCAAATTCCGTACTTGCCATTCTGATTTGAACATCTCATCTGAAATGAGAAATATGTTGATTTCGCTGGGATTTAAAATGTGTGGTGGAAGAACAGGTCCCAGCACCCAATTCTCTCTATGCAGAACATCCAAAAGAAAAATCTTTATGAATGGGTTCCTTAAAGGCAGAAGTAAAAGATTCACATAAAATTCAATTGAATAATTTAACCTAATCTGCTGTTAAACAATTAAGACTTTGCTAAATCAGGGGTGGAATTTACATAAAAATTAAACTAACCCATGTGCAATATTGAGCCATTTCAGAATTACCAGTAATTTAATTGAATATGCGTAAATGGTTTGTTATCAGTATGATTGTTGCGGATTTCTTCAAGGCCAGGAAGGTAATCAGAGCAAGCACCAGACAGCATACCCCACACAAATCAATTATGCCATAAAACTGAACCTAATGAATAGACGTTTTCATATTTCTGTTTAATTTGAAGTTGCTTTATTTGCATGTTAACCTAAATACGTGCAGCTAATTTCAGAAAGTGACTGGCATGCAGAATGCCATGTGATTCCGGGAGCCCGTGTGGCGCAGCCACGATAACTCTTACAGCGTTTAGTGCTGGGTTGCTGCTGGTCGGCCCTCGTGTACTCTGCACAACAGGGAGGTCAAGGGCTGGGATCCTCTGGTGCTTATAAAAGTCATTCCCCAGAAGCTCTCAGTGACCAACGATGACTCTCCTGAGGAAGTTTCTGGCACCTCTGAAGGAGGGAGGAAAGAGCTGCCCTCCATCCTGAAGAGATCGGAGGAAAGCATTCTGCCTAAAGCAAATTTTTATTTTCAGTGGTGCAATCGATTCAAGGAAAAAGTTACCTGGACGGTGACGAATGCAAATGCTTAACAACTTCTTACACAGGTATAAATACCATTCCTGGAGGGATGCAAAAGCCGTGGAGATGTGGTGCTGAGGGACATGGGTTAGTGGTGCCCTGGCAGGGATGGGGCAATGGTTGGACTCAATGATCTTGATGGTCTCTTCCAACCAAAACGATTCTATAGTTCTGTGATCTGCTGGTGTCCTTGGCTCAGCCACAGAGAATTCATGCTGTGCCCTGTGGAATCCACCAGCACTCTCTGGTAAACAGAATCCCTGTTAAATATGGCCAGGAGACCAGCCAGCACATCTCTGCAGAAACCACGTGCTGTCATTACAGTCAGTAATATATTAATGCATTAATTGATCACTAACAACCTTGTTTCATGTCTGGAAGCAGCACAGGGATGGGGCCACCTCCAGCTCCCCATTTTCTTACCTCAGGGCTCTGCCTGGTACTGAGGAGCAGGAGATGGCAGCTCCACCAGCGAGCTGGAGCAGAGACCTTCAAACAGATGGTTTCAATTATAGCCCCAGCACCAAATCTGAGTAATGACTCTGCAGCTGACATGATATTAAGTGTGTTGTTAATGTTGTTAATTGTTAAAGACGAGCCTGCAAAGCGAGGATGAATCGCACACCATCGGCACCTCTGCAGGAGCATTATTAACTACCGGGGAAATGGTCTGAGGTTAAAGCTGCTAAATGAGGGTCAGAGTCTTGAGACAGCAATTGCTTAGCAAGTGAATTAATACACAGCAGAAGACTCCTGAGGGGTGGGTATGGCTGTAACACAAATAACTGAATGCTGGGATTCAAGCTCTACCCAAAAATGTACTAAGGTTTGTTGCTGTGTTTGCACCAGCCAACTTTAATACTTGTTGTTTACTATTTAATTTATGTTAAATAACTTTGTTTGACAGGCTGTGTGCTCAGTATTAGAAATTAGGAAGAATTTCCTCACTGTGAGGGTGGTGAGACACTGGAATGGGCTGCCCAGGGAAGCTGTGGTTGCTCCATCTGGTTTTCCCATCCTCAGCTTTTCTGGGGCTGATTGACACCAGATTTACATTAAGGTAAAGGAACGCAGAGCTGTGAAACTAGTGACAGCCATTAGCAAAGATAAAAAGGATAAACAGAGTGGTTGGGTATTATTCAGTAGACCATCAATGCTGCAGAGATGTAAAATAGGCCCTAGGGACTCATGCCTATAATCAAATTTAAAAAAAGATTAGGGTCAGGATGAAATGAAAGGCCAGACATATTTGAATTTCTCTGCTAGTTAGGAAAATTACATGTTACACAATAGAAGAACTCAGTAACAAAAAAAAAAGAGGGAATAATTACAGTTATTTTGGAACAATGAGAAATCTGGGAAGAGAAATCTAATTTTTTTTCTCCATTACAAGCACAAAGTCCTGTTGTTTTCAATCCAGGTTAACTTCAAACATTTATTTTCCATCTGTAAGAGGCTTTCTAACTGGGAACAAAATGAAAGAGAAGAAAAAAACCCACCACAATTTATATTTGTAAGCCATTTCTGTTTGAGAAATAACCATTACAAGCAGGCAGACTAGTGCAAGAAGTTAAACAAGGCTGAAGTTTTCTTATTTTCCTTCTTTCCCAGTAACCCCAGCCCCTTCTATCCCCTGCAGATTGCGAGTTGCTCGCTGCAGTTTGAGGTTCCCCCTCGGCAAACGGTGCTGATCCCAACTCGGCACCGATTTCCCTGGCCAGTCGCACACCAGGAGGATAAACCTGGGAATGATGGCTGGGAGATCAACCCCCTGAGACATTTCCATAAATAACCTCAAAAGGCACAGAGCACCGCAGAGGGACCCAGACGGCTACACCACAGGGTCTGTGCCGCAGCGGTGAGTCCGGCTGCCTGCTCCTGGAAGAGGCTCTGGCATCCCAGGGATGGACCAGCCCCAGCGAGCACTGGGGCGCACACCTTCTGCTCACTTGTCCCTGCTGGTGACCCAGCCAAATGGATTTGGCCTTTGAAATATTTCTTAGGGTAAGAAGGCGAGTACAAACAGCAGGTTAAACACCAGAGCTTCAAACTGCCGTGGGAGGAGACAGAAAGGGACTGGTGGAGACTTCAGGTCCTTTTCAAAAATGTGTACTGTTCTTTGAGGTATCACCCAAAAGACAGGGCTTTCCCCTCTCTGCTCAGCTTTAACCACCAGGAAATACTGTTTCCCTCCCTCTTTCTGACCTAGTGAATGTTTATTACCCTAAAAACTGGAGCAGCCAGAACAAAAACAGGTAAAGTTCCCAGCCACAGCCCTTCCACCAGGAGGGAGGATGGAGCAGCAGCAGGACCCAAGCTGGGGTCCTGCGCAGAGCTGCAGCAAAAGGGGCTCAGCTGCAGCTGGAAACATGGCACAAATCATGAGGAGTCACCGCCTTCTCCCTCCTTTGGCATTTTCTGCAAACCTGGTTCGAAAGCTCTTCCCTGGCCCCCTCCGAAGGAGCGGTTTCCCAGCTGCCGTGTCTACTCAAGACACTCGCGCTAAGAGCCAAAGCTCTTCTGAAATGCATCTCTCTCCTAAAAATAAATGCCGGTAATATCAGATGCCATCCTGGGTAACAAGAATTAATAACTTGCTTCTTCAGAGTCAAGTGCATCCCGTAGACAGGAGGGGAAATAACTGTAACCTTCCTCTGATTACAACAGGAGATAATGGGGCTGTTCCAGGGCCTTCCTCGTATGTCACTGTCTCTTCTTGCCATTAGCTATTTACTCCACACTCCTTGACTCATACCTTGGATTTCATTATCAAAACCAATAACTGTGTTTTGTCACAAACCAAAGTATGTTGCTCTCTGCCTGAAAAGAAAACCAAACAACGGGCATTGTATTCCTCATAATAAGTTTTAATTGGATTTTAGCTCTCTGCCTTTTATGCTTCATCTTAGGCTTTATTGGGTTTAATTACAAATCCATAGCTATTTGTTATGTGGCTCCGGTTTGATATTTTGCACTGACAATTACATTTTTATTCAAAGAAAAAAAAATGCATTAGGAAAAAATAGCAAGAGACGGGCTCATTGTATGAGCTGATTAATTGAATTCCGGTTTTATGTGCATTTATGATGAATGATTGCGTGCCAAAACCTACTTGAATATTGGATCAGAGTGCACTTATTCATTTTAATTGGTTTGCACAAAGTGCAAGGCGCTGTAATAATAGATCAGCTGTGAAAACACAATAGCAAGGGTAGCGCTCGGTGCCTGGACTCCGATGTCTCCTAAAACACTCTTCATGATTCTTTAAAATCTTTCCGTGCAGAAGAGTGGTGAGATGGGTAGCGAAGCTTCAGCACTCTCATTTAAGAAAGCAAGGACAAAACATCACTACCTCTGCTATGGGCCCTTCTTTTGAGAGCTGCAATTTCATATTAATTATTCACAACATTTATTAGCAAAATAGTGCAGAAAAAGTAGAGAAGTCTTAGAAATTAGAGACTGGAGCTCACTGCTACTAAACCTTTTTGGAAAGACTGAACAAACACACATAATAATAAATGATAATTTTATTACTGCAGCCAGGAGCTGCATCCCCACCTCCAGCATCTGTCTACTGCAAACAAACCTCTTTGGCTGGCGAAAGAGCTGGAGCCGTCTGCAGAGGAAACCAAAATGGATATTTCAGTGATAGCAAATGGCCTCACAACAAACACACCTGTGTAGCCACAGAGGCTTTCCGCTACACTTGGAATTTTGGTAAAAATAGACTCGCAGCACTCTCATCTGAAGCTCTGATGTGATGCTGTGGAACCGCAGCTCAGCACCATCCCGCAGCGCAACTTAATGTGACGCGGCACTGGGAAATGCAACCTGACAAACTAGTGGCCACAGCAAGTCTAGCTGGAGAAAGAAAATTTTACTGTTTGCTTTCCTCGCCATCCACCATTAAACAGAGTTTGCCAAGTATTGAAACTATGTCGTCAACCCAGTTTTATCGTGTCACATCACATTAATTTGAAAGTAGGCGAGGCCAAGCACCGGCACACGAGGGGTGCACCAGACTGATGCTCTCAACCAAGTCCGAGGGTGGAAAAAGAACAGTGAAGTCCTACTTTTAGAGCTTGGAGCACTGCAGTGACAGAACACTTGATAATTTATTACCACAAACTGATTCAATAAAAAAAAATAAAAAATAAATGTATTTCCTGCTCACATCTGAAAACCTGCAGGAATAAGAGAAAAGGACCCCACCTCTTTGTGTCTTTAGCCTTCCTTCCAGCCAGTAGGTTTATTATATCGAGCCTTCATTTCAAATCAATGCTCCTCATTACTCCTTTGGCCTGTGCTTACTGACCACAGCTATCCTTACAGCTGCCTTATTTGCAAAGTGCAGCTCACAAATAATGAAATCAGAGGGGATTAAAAGCCCACTTTGTTGCCCTCAACTTTGCAAAGCAATGAGCAATGAGGTAAGCCAGAAAAATAAATCCAAACCTTTTTTCCCCTGGAAAGCTGAGCGTCAAAACCTGGAAAGGGACATTCTACCAACCCTCACAAGTTTTGATTCTGTGATGTTTGTTTTTTTAAAAACTTACCAAACAACTCTGGCAGGACAATTTGGTGTTTCAAGCACTGACCTAGATCATAGTGAATTTACGATATAAAAAATAAACTGTACACTCTTATTAGGCAAAGCCCCTGTGACTGTTTGATTGCACTGACACTGCGCTTGTACCGCAGCAGCGCAGCCGCTCTCCAGAAATTCCTCCTGATCCCCAGTGACAGGAGCTGGGGGAGCTGGGCTCCCGCCGTTCAACAGTCAGCGATGTTCCGGATTGACAATCCACACCCGGATCCTTTTGCAATAATGTTGCTTTTGGAACCAACCCCTCAGCTGCATCCCAGCAAACTTAGAAAATACCATACCCTACAAATAGCATTACAGTCA
This sequence comes from Baryphthengus martii, assembly GCA_013396935.1. Classification (NCBI taxonomy): domain Eukaryota; kingdom Metazoa; phylum Chordata; class Aves; order Coraciiformes; family Momotidae; genus Baryphthengus; species Baryphthengus martii. The sequence continues at coordinate 726,381 of VWZK01012980.1, read as the reverse complement.
GGCATTTTTTCCTCTGGGTTTTATAGTACCTTGCCAAGTAGTTTGTTTTAAGAAAACAAAAACTTCCGTCTGCGTGCAGCCGAAGCCGTCGGCGACTGCAAGCACGAGCGCTGCCAGGCCTCTTCACACACATCCCACCAAGACTTTTCAGGCAAGACTTCAGTTTTCTACAGAACACAAGGCTCTTGCATGCTCGGTGTGTGCTACAAGGAGCGCGGAGGAAGCGAGTGACGTATTGAGTGTCAACAGAAGAAAGATGCCCACCGGCTGGTGCCGCGGCTTTTGGCAAGGTCTGGATGAAATCAGCTTCTTTTCATCAGCCTAGGCTGGAAGCCTGACGTGCTGTGGGAACACTGGGGAAAAGCCTGGCACAAACAAGATGTGTCAGCTTATTAAGGATATTAGGGAACAAAATGGCTCATCTGAAGTGGTCTTCATGTGGTTGTATCTAGAGAAATCAGGATCGGTCAGGAAAAAAGTGAAATTAATGGAGATGGTCAGCACTGGACCAAAGGCTCTCTGCAAAAACGAGGCGCAAAAGATCGTAGAATCCTAGAATGGCTCGAGTTGGAAGGGACCTTAAAGATCATCGAGTTCCAACCCCCCTGCCATGGGCAGGGGCACCTCCCACTAGAGCAGGTTGCTCAGAGCCTCATCCAGCCTGATCTTAAACACTTCCAGGGATGGAGCATCCACAGCTTCTCTGGGCAACCTCTGCCAGTGTCTCACCACCCTCAAAGAACTTCTTCCTAACGTCTGATGAGATCAAAGTAAAGCCAAACACTTAAATGCATTTGGTCCAATGAGAAGGGAGAGAGATCTGTGCAGTACGGATCCAGTTACTAATTGTATGAAATTCACTATGTGGAGGTAGATTCACATCCCAGTACAGGTGAGTCCACAGAGCAGAACTCATGAATGGATGTGGAGGGAGGTTCTCTCCATTTAGGAGTACCAGTTAGAACCATCCTTTTTTTTACAAGATAAAAATGTTCTCATTGTAGCAGTAGAGGACCATTAATAGAAATGGAATCATCAAAACACTTGTGAATCTCTGAATTGAAATGTCAGCTCACAAGAGCTAAGAGAGTGTGATACTTTCCTTACATGTGTAACTCACCATGAAATATTTAGTGTCTGCTCTGCCCACTCTTAACATCTTTCAGTTTTACCTGTCACAATCCTGACCTAAAACCAATTCTGATCCTCAGCTTCCCAGACTTCATAATTTGAACATCCCAAAGACAATGAGCCCTCAGTAGCTGTCACCACAGTGTGGAAAATAAGCTTTTTGCAACTTATACCGGGAAAGGTGCCCAATTAATTTTTTCAGACGTGAACAGCAGCCCTGGAAAAGAAATGACATCCTAGAGATGTGCCAGTTTGTGGTGTTTGAAGAGTCTGTACGGGTCAAGTGAAAGCAAAGTAACAAGTGCCTAAATATTTATGTTCAGGATGGATTCAAGGGATTTTCCTGAATGCTTTCAAGTCCTCAGACTGACAAATTTGGATAGGTTTTTGTGCCTCAACCTGGATATTCCACAAAAATATAATGTACGAAAGTTAGATGATGCCATCAGCACAAGGCTAAGGAAACAAAACAAGCTAAAAAAAAACACCCAGGAAAGAAAAAAAAAATGAATAAAAATCCCTGTTTGTCCTCTTTTTCCTCCTACCAGTCCTTGCCCTCCTCTACCCACCCCCATCCCGAAGGATGCAGGAGCTCAGACACAGTACTGACTCCTGCTGACTGTATGTGCGTGTTGCTATATTTATATTTATGTATTAAAAGCCACAAGGCATCCCTTAGCTACAGAATAAGCCCTCCTTTTCACAAGGATTTTCCTGTTCCCTATACAGAGAGGTCTGTGAACTCTTGGTTTTGAATGTCGGTTACAAACTCAACCAGAGGGTGTCCAGCTGGTCCTGGCTCCTTCTGGTTATTCATTAACTAGCCCTGGAAGATCAGCACTAAGCCTTTCCAGGTGTTACCTCTATGAACCGGGTGGGTGTCTGCTCTGCAAGCAGACCCATAGCAGAGAGCTTCCAGCTGGAGGAGGCAGAAGAGCCAGTGCCTTCCAGTACACATTTGGAGCTGAAATGATGTTCAGGAAGGAGCACGTGGCAGGCGGTGATAGCTGCTGGTGGGTTGGGTCATCCCCAGGGTAAACTTCTCCCGTTATCGGCTCAGAGATGAAGAGGTGGGAGCTGCACGCTGGTGGGGAACAGGTTCAAGTGACAGAATTGAGCTCCGTCAGCCGCCGGCGTTGACGCTTGGTCCAGAGGCTGCTGAGCCAAGGACAGAAAGTTAAAATAAGCATTGGTACGTCAGAAACGGTATCTCCTCACAGGGGGATGGGTGGAAACTGGTGTATTGCAGCACAGCTCCTCTAGCGCACGGACGAGGAGCTAGAGCGGCACTGCAATACACCAGTTGTGGCCCAGCAGCAGGTGGGCACGGATCGTCACAGGCTTCATGGGCAGACTGGTCAGCTTTCTGTGGTGTTTTCTCCTCTCCCCCTGCTTGTCAGCTCAGTATCACAGGCCCATATCACACCTGTCAGAGAGTGATACCTTTGACCACCTCGTGACCAGCTTTGATACCAATCAGGGGAAATGGTTTGGGTCATCTTCCACAGCATGCCGGGAAAATGGTCCTGGTCTCGCTGAGGATCCAAGAACTGCCTGGACTTCAGTGCCATTCGGCAGCACGGAGCCATTGCCACAAGCAGGGCACTTGGGTTTTCTCTTAACATGTAGCACAAACATGTTCACCAAGTGCCCTTTCCCCCAAATCTCTTTTGTAACTCATTGCAGTGGGACCAGGAATTGTGGCTACAGCTTTTTTTAAAATCAGAAATGGAAGTGATTTAAAGCTAGAAACAAGATTGAATAAACCAATTTGTTTTTTTATTTCTTTTAAACTGTCAGAGTTCTCAGCTGGTAATGTCATAGCTGGTATTTTGTGTAAGGGACACGTGACGTGATCTATGAAAGTTTTGACTTGCAGCTATGAGGAGATGTGAGGAGGGGTGTTTTCCTAATGCAGGGAGCAGTTTTCCCACCTCCATGGGTGGGTTAAGTGCTTGTGCCTCTCTGGAAAGCTGGGACTACAGACCTTGGAAAAACTCCAGCAAGAGCCATTCGTGAGATTGATGAGCAGCAAGTCTGAAAATCTGCCTCTACTGCAACTTGCAAGTCATCACCTGGTTCAGAACAGAGGTTTCATTTAAAGAAAACAGACTGTTCATATCCAGTGGAGACCAAGGGAAGCCTGGAACCAACTCATGCAGAATTCCAATGGGAATGCAGAGCAGAATGAAGAGCACCTGGTTGTAGACAAGCTACATTGTCTAGCACTTGTCAGCACAGGCTTACACTAGTACCAGAACAAACAAAAGGGTACAATATGAAAGTGAAAGAGGGACAAAAGGAAAACAAAAGGTGGACTTAGGCAAGGAGAGATGCTGACAAGCAGACAGAAAACAGGACAGCTCGAGGTCACATGCTGATTTATATTCAGAAACAGCTTCCAGCTTCAGCCTCAGGATCAACTGCTGTTTTTCCCACCTATTATCTTCTGGAATGTCCTTGTGCCAAGAGGAAGTGACTGCGACTCGTGTCTGTCCTTGAATAAACTGCTCTGAGGACCGAGGGGCTACAGCCCTGCAGCAGCTCATCCAGGGGGTGGTTTTGACACCACCCCTCCAAGCACATCACAGCAGAGCCCTGCACGCTCCCCCTGCCTCCAACGGCATCCCAAAAGCAGCGCAGTGACACAGCAAAAGCATTTCATTCATTAGTAAAATCGAGGATACTGAGCAAAATATATCCCTGGAAAAAACCCTGCACCTTATGTTTAAAGTAAACATCACAATCAAATGGATGCACTAGGCAGTATTTCAAGAGTTTCAAGCAGGCAAAACATTAAAGTGTTTGAAATATTTTTCTCTATCCTACTGGTGTCAGTAATAGCTCAACTAGATGAGCTTCTCACAGGGGAAGAAGTGTGGACGAGTCTGGAGCAGAAAGGTCAGATTTTAAGGAAGAGTCAAAGTTGATAGAAGCTGTAAGCAACTCCAAACTAGAGCAGAGAGCACCATTACTGGGGTTCTCATTACACCCCATCTCACTGCTTACCATCCACCTCCATCCCTGGAGGAGTTTCATTAGCAGGACGTCTCAGCATCCTGACAACCTGGCACTTGCCTGGAGAAGCGTGGGCTGCTGCTGCCCGGCAGCCATCGGCATCAGTTGCAGCATTGGATGCTAAAACTCTGCCACGTGGGAGAAAAATGATGGATTTTAACATTTTTTGCATTGTTTTTACCCACCGCTTACTTTCAGTCCTTTTACCTTCTTATTTTCTGCATGGAGGTCTAAAACATGCTACGGTACAAACATGTATTTTGAAAAAAAAACCTGAAGTGGGTAGAAAATATTTGCTATTTGTGACCATGATAGGTACTAATTAGGGAGCCTCATATGAGGTTTATGAAGAGAAGTAAACATTTTAGGGAAGTAACTGTATTGATCAGAGCGAGAATAATCTAAAAATACCCTAAAAATTCAGGACTATAGAAAGCTGAAATATGGTCCAAAACTAAAGATGAGGTCTACAACACAATCAGTATTTCCTGACCAGGAAGACAAGCTGTGCAATGGAAACGGCACCTGCGAGACAAACGTACGGAAGAAAGGTAACGGGAGTGAAAAATGGAAAATGCAAAAGCAAACAAGCTTCAAGTGGAAAAGACCATCTCATCTGGAGAGAACCTCTCCAGCCCTGCCCAGGGAAGAGGTGTCAGAGGACAAGGGTTGGGTTCCAGAAGCTTGAGATGATCGGATTAAACTCTGAGTTGAAGCAAAACCTTTCTCTAACACCCTTACACTCTTTGCATATGAAAATAGGAGACATTAAACTTGGGCCAGAGCACAGGCTGATGGAGAAAAAAAAAAAATTAAAACGGAAAACAACACTCTAGGTAATGATTCACATAAATCCCACCCTTCAAATCAGTTCCCTTCATAGCTGCAGCAGTGGCAAAGCGATAGCAAAGGGAAGGTGCACGTGTGCTGGGGAGCAGAGAAGACACCAGTGGCTGTGGGCTGAGGGGACACCGCCAGGCAGGTCACCCCGGGTACCTCGCAGTGCTCCGTAGCCCTGCAATCCCATTTCAGTTATTCCTACAGCAGCACACAGTGGAAATGCAAACCGCGTGACATTTCTAAAAATAGATTTCTAAGAACTGCAGGAAAAAAAAAAAGATCAAATGAGAAATTAATTGGATATAGTAGCGCTACGATCCTTTTGAAAATGCATCTACGTTTTTGCTAACAGCTAATGGTCTGTCCTGAGTCACTCAGGCTCTCTCAGCTACATTGGAAGATCTCAAGGCTGCAGCTCTCCTGCCTCAGTTTCTGTTGTACTTTAAATGGATGCAGGAAAGCAAAAACTAGGCAGTTTAACACTGTAACGTCCTAGAGTCTTTGGCCTTGGCCTTAGCATGTGAGTGACAGCCCTGAGAAGATTGCTGAGATCACAAGTGGTGCAGTTATTGTGTAAATGGTGAAAAGCTTTGAACTAAAGAGTGAACCAGGTGAGAGTTGCCCAGATAGAACCAAGACCCTCCGTCAGTGGGATGCTTGGACAGCACCTTCACCGTCTCCATCTCACAGAACTGCTGAAAAAAACCGGGAACTAATAATAAAAACTATGGCATGTGGAAGGGTAGGGTAAGAGCATCATTTCAACCTGCAGCATATGAAGTGTTTGCCAACATATGGGGGCTGATCCTTGGCTCACGTAAATTGCCACAGCTCTGTTAAAATTGAGGAGTTACGACATACCGTACCACTTAAATATCATTCTCTGTTGGCAAACATTTCACAATTCCTCATATCTGCTGAGGGCTGAAACAAAACTCTTCTTCCACCCTCAGTAAACAGCTCGGTGGAAGCAAAGTTCTCAGAGCTCATGAGATCAGCTTCTCTCAAGCAATTCTGCCTCCCCCAGACACATGGCATGAGATAGAGCATGTCAGAAGGCAGAGATAAATAAATTTTGAAGCTGTGCTGATGACAGAAACAAAGCTTATTCTCCACTTTGACATGTTTTCCTTCCACAGCTGTCCATCTCTATTTTCAATGAACTCTGCATATTGCTAATAATGGTTTCTAAAAGCAATCTCCCTGCCTCTAGCAGTTTCACAGCTGAGGAGAAGCAGAAGTCCACCTCTGCAGCCTGTGCCCTCTTACCTGATAATTCAGCAGGAGACGGGAAGCTGCCATTGAACTACACACGACACCCCACATGCAGCCCTCGTAGGAGAGAAACACTAGAATTTGAAAGTTGTAGAAATTTTAGCTACAAATATTGAAATCACACCCGTCTCTTTAGCTACTCTCCCTTTGAAAAGATGCCTGACAAAGCTGTCAAGCGCTGTCCCATCTTAACGTACCGCTCAAGAGGACACTTGTACATGATGCAGAGAAGGAACAATTGCATCGCTCTGTGAAGACTCTGGGTGGTCTCCCAGCAACGTGTGACTGCTCCTTGCCTGGCCAGCAAACCGCAGTAGAAACCTCTTCCCTGAAGACAGGCACAGAGGTACACCCAGGGCTGAGTCACTGCTCTACTTGTTCTCCCCAGCGACTGTTCCGTTTAGCTTTAGCCCAGATGGGAAATGCTCTGCAGGAAGAAACTTCTCAAAGCTGAGCAAGACTGTGCTCTGCAGGACAACTATGGCCAAATGGCACCATCAGCAGCTCATCGATATCCTTTTCCCAGTCATTCAAACCCAGATCTGCTGACTTCAGCAGCACACTGCCGCTGCTTGTGCTCCTGTTGGACCTTCAGAGAGGGCACACTGAGTGTTGGAACCTCCAAGCGCAACACAATATTGTGTTCAGGCCCAAGAGGTTACACCAGCACCAGCCCCCAAAGCCAGAAGGGCTGCCCAAGCAGCACTGCAGGGAGTAAGTCGAAAAAAGGGACTTTACAGATCTTCGCCTGCACACTTGTGTCGTGTGGACATAACTAAGGACACAGCTTGATGATTTGAAGGAGAACTCTGCCTCTCAGCACAGACCGAGTCAGCAGAGTAGGCAGGTGGAAAGTCTTTTTTTTCTAGTGTGGAAACTGATGGCGGGAAACAGGATCCCATATCATGGCTTATTCTGATACCCACTTACAGCAGAATGACAGAGAATGTTCTCCTGCCACAACCCACCGACACAAACTCTTTGGTCTGCAGCCAGCACTGCCTGTTCTCACATTGGTGAGGCTTTGGGGGCAAGGTGGGATGGAGCAAACAGCCTGTGCTCAGTCCTGGTCAGGGCAGAGCAAGAGCCATTAGCTCACAGCATGAGTCCCCAATCCCTTCACCGGGTGCTCCATCTCAGTGGTACCTGCAGGGAAGGGAGTCTGTTTGAGTGGGATTCTGATCCATTTGGGCAGCCAGTGCATTATACAGCTCTTACTGCTTTGCAGGCTGATTTATTCACCATCACTGTGGGCACATAAGGGCAAAAAAAGCCCTCCGCCAAGATGTAAGGTCAGCAGACAAACCCTTTTCCCTCCCCAGCTTCTCAGTTTCTGGAGGCTTATGTGTTCTAGGTAAGAGAAGCACTGAAACTCACATCCTAAAGCTCTGCACCCGGTTCTGACCCTGGGATTTTTGTAGTCACTTTTACTTCTGAGGCCAGTGCCAGGGAGCAGAGCTCTGGGGGACTCCAGGAGATGGGACCTGGCCGGCTGAAGGTCCACAACACTCCATGCCACAGAAGCAGCAGCTGCTTTCCTGCAACCCATGTTGGCACATCAGAGATCATTTATCCGAGTTTCCACTTACTTGATCCACAAGGATTTCGATTACAGGCTGCCTCTTCATTCTTTCCTCTGGAGTCCCAGTACTTCATTGGGTGCTCTGCTCAAAGGGCGAGCAATGATCCTTCAATTAGCTGAGATGAAGCAGCAGGCAGCTCAAAACAGGGTGCTTGCTTCCAAAGGGTACAGCTGTATATATGTACTCACAGATTTATGTGTCTCAAAATACACTTATCTGTATGTGTATATGCATATATATTTATATGAGAATAGGCACTTATGCAAAGAGAGCACTTGTCACAAAGGTAACAGGAGGTAATGAGCGCAGAGCTTGTAACCAGAGATCCTGGAATGAAGGGGAAAGACAGAACCAGGAAGGTAACACTGATTTGCCTTACAGCTGAGCTGGTATCACCAGGATCATTCCCCTTGTTCCATCATTATATTCAAATAGCAAAATAATCACGTTGTTGTTCAGGGGAAAAGGTTTAAAAATATACGGAAGTGAAAGTCAATCAAAAATCTGAGCAAGTGGAGCTGGTTTAAAGAGCTCGGTGAGGGGAATGGTGCAACTCGGTTGCAAGGAGAATTAACTGTTCTATGTAATGTGACCGTCTGCACTGAAGGAAAACAGATTGTTAACTTTGAGTGGAAACTTCAGAGGAAAAATGTCAGCACTGGACCCACGGAAGGTGAGCCCAGGAGTTTTCCCTGCAGCACCATCTGCACTCAGAGCAGACCATGCTTTGTGTCCTCAGACTCTGAAAGTTAATGGTTAGACTGAGCTGTTATTTCAGGCAATTTTCGACTCATTAGCATTCTTGGTGCTTGCAGACAAAGGGATTGTTTTGAAGGTATGCAAAAAGCCCTGTTTAAGGGTTCCGGAATACCAAAATGTTTGTTTTTGCAAAAATTAATTGTACTTGGATAATTCTGCGAATCTTGACCCTTACAAAATCACGATAAAATTAATTTCAAAATGAAACTATTTCAAATTACTTGAATGCTTCATCTGAAATCAAAATTACTTTCATTCCAGGGAGGTTCTCAGAGATTTTCTTTAATGAAGCAAACTTCTAAACTCCAGAAGTTTCAAAGCTCCTGGCTAAATTGAGGCTATCTCTTATGGAAAACAGGAGCCTCCAAAATAATTGTCTACTTCAAAGCATGTTACTGTTCACACCTCGCTGTTTCTCCGCTCACAGCTATGATTTTCCTGTTACAGAAATACAAAAACCACATTCATGTCCTTGCTGCTACAAGCAGATTTGCAAAGAACCAGGGCTACCAGCTGCCAAGGAAGCGCTGCCTGCACTGGGCTGCTGGCAAAAGCAGCAGAGACAAGACTTGCTGTTGTCAAGACAGAGGAGTCATAGGAGTATTTTTAAACGCTACGTTCCACAGGCTTTGTTTTCGGTGGCACGCAGAGAGCTTTCCCCCTGCCCACCAGGACGCTGCGCAGCACATCACTCTGCCCTTCTGGCGGCTGGAGGCAGCTTTGTGTGCAGGGGGTGAAGCTGTTCTTGCTCCCCCAGGCAGCCCGAGGCCAGTTTACCAGGGCTGGCCCATCAGTGACCACATCACAGAAAGATGGACAACATCTTTCAGACACCCATGTCCTCAGATAACCCCCAGTCAGCCAGAAGCAGAAACAAGGGCAGCTCGAAAGAGGGATGACGCTGCCCGCTACAGGAGCAGGTTATTAGGAACAAGAGGCTGCCAGGCTCCGAGGGAAGAGCTGGAGGGCAGCTTTTACCTCGCATTACTCCTATAAACACACAACCTGCAGTAATGAATTGCAGCAGGAGGCAAATTGGACGAGAGCGCCCACAGATTACAAATGTAAAACGATGGTGCTCGCTCTTAACAGGTGCAGAGAGTAACCCCGCAAGAGATAAGCGATGCTGGTGCGGAGAAGCTGAACAGAAGGCAACAAAGGAGGTGAAACTCTGCTTTGATAATTAGCAAAGCCCTGACCATCTAGAAGGAAAGCAACAATGCCCTAAGAAGTCCTACCTGCTGTTGATGGTGATTAACACCGAAGGGCACTTTATGGTAGCTCTTCAGGATTCAAGTGATCCTTATTCCTTTTGCAGGATTTAAAAAATAATAACAATACCTGTGAGGAATCTTCCTACACGCTGCCTGTGACAGGGCCCTCCCTTTGTTCAGCCCATGATTTATTTGGGAGCTCAGAGTGCAATCATTAGACCACCACAGGAAGCAGAAGACTTTCTGAGGGCTAATGATCATTGCGAGACCTGCCCAGTGGGTACACAAAAGGTAATTTATCATAATTTGCTTCTGTAATGTTGATGCATTGAGCAATATTGCTATTGTTTAGTGGTCCCTCCAATCTTCCCAGGTAGCATGGAAGCAGAGGGAGATGAAGCTGTGAGGTGCAGGAGATGGGCTCTGCAGCTGCAAGATGACTCTTGGAGCAGGCTGTTCACACACTCACATGTGTTGCTGTGAGACCCTCATCGAGGGAGCCTGGGAACAACACACCTCAATCAGTGGATCAACACCAGCACTCCCAGTGTCCAACAGATGAGTTGTCCCTGGCCTGGCCTGAGAACAAAGAGGTCAGGAACTGCGGGGAAAGCTCTTGCTGCAGTACCTGTCCAATGTAAACCAAAGCTGATGAAAATATTTATTTACATCCAGTTTGCAGGTGGTGTTGGCAGGCAGGAAATCCAGGCAAACATCACCAAATCCACATGCCCTCCCCCAAATATGACAGGTAGTCCTAAAACCCACAGAAGAATTAGGAGCAGCACAGCACCAGGGATTCAGGTTTTCTGAAAAGCAGCATTTTTCTTACTAAGCCCTTTCTCAGATGTGTTTTAGTTTTTTTCCCAGCACGGCAGAATAATGTCTATTCTTCGAAATTTCTGTTGTTATTTAACTGAAAGACAGAAATATCCGCTACTGAAGAGAAAAGCCTCAGGTTTTGCATATGTGGTCTGGGACTAACTCTTGCTAACTCTGTGAAAGGAAATAAGCTACCTAATTCTCAGATGTTTTTGAAAACCCAACTACGATTCCTTTGCACCTCTGATAAGAGACACTTTCAAAGTCAGACGCAGTGTTTGTTTTTTAAAGAAAACCAGTGCAGATTTAATGATAGACTATCTACCATTCCTTACATTCTTGATCTTAAGATAAAAATGCTAACAGGTACTGCAACTGTCAGCTGGGCTCCCAAAATACATCCTTATCTTCTTCTTTATGCAGTGAAGCATTTATCACTTTTCCTCTTTCCTAAGAACGTTGGTATTTGTGTACTAACACCTTCCTGGTACCTCGTCATGTACTCAGCCAGGGAGATTATCTGGGAGTATTTTGGAGGCAGCAAGCACAAAAGGAAGCATATGGTGTTGTGTTTAGAGGAGCAATGCCAGTGTCATCACTGCCGAGATCCCGGAAAATGCATTTCAGATGCAAATTGGTTTCATTAAAACAGGGGAAAAAAACCCAGACAACAGTCAAATTTCTAAGGAAATAAGAGGAGCAAAAATATGAACTGTGAGCAAAGCAGACATCACTGGCAGGACTAGCCAGCAGTTTTTCAGCAGTCAGTGGGGGTTTTCCCTATCAGATCTCCCATAAGGTTTTTTCCTTCCACCCCAAATTCTACCAATCAAGAAGGCGCACGGAGGAATCCGCTCTGAAATCCCACTGCGACCACACGGGCTCAGGCACCAGGAGCTCCCACAACAGAGGCACGGGCAGCGTCACAGTCGATGTACCTGCCCCACTCTGGCATCTGCAGCCCCAGGCTGCCCTGACCTCCCACAGGGCCTGGCTCCCCAGTCACACCAGTTCAGACCAGCTTGCAGGCTCCCCTCATGCTGGGCAGGGACCCCCAGCCGCCAGCCACAGCTGAAGCCAGCCCCTGCTTCAGTCCAAGAGCAAAGTATCAAATCCCTGCCATCCCTGCGGTGCCCACAAGCGCGCTAAGCATCCGAAATTTAAATAAATGAGCAAATTGATGCTCACTGAGCTGCGAACAGTTCTTCATACGAATGGCGTTTGAGTGGCACTTCTCCAGCTATTTAGCCACTTGCTGTGTGTGCCAAAGAAGTTACTGAGTAAGTGACTTTTGTGCTGTGATGCATCTTGATGTTGATACTTTATCATTTCCTGGCAGTCACAACTGTTTTCTGCTTTTCTTGCCATTGCTACTTCTCTTGAAAACTCCGACAGTCATTTTGTTTCATTGCTCTTTGTCTCCAGCGCAGTCGTCGGCAGAGCTGGAGTTTACGAGCTGGAATTAATGGCAAGTGTGGCTTTTGGCAAAGCCTACTTAGTGTACCCATGAAACCTATAGTCATTTTTCTGTAGAGCAGAAATTGTACTGTCCCAAGCCTTGCCCCCAGTCAAGTGTCTATTAGTGCATAGTATAAGTACTGGCATCTTCGTTTGCTTTGCTTTGCCTTCCCTTACATAAAGGCTCAGTAGATTCCTCATGTGGCCACATGACAAAGTCTTTTAGTGTCTTAAAATAAGAAAAAAAAAAAAAGAAAGAAAAAACTGATAATCAAGTTTAAAAGCAGCAACCAGGTCTTTTATTAGCTATATGGGTAGATTTATCTAGGCTGCAATTTTATTTATTCCCCCCCTTCCCCCCTGCAACTGGCTCTCAAATGGAGGAAAGAAAGAACAAGGCACTGGGGTGATACCTTGATGCAGAATCAAGAAAAATCAGGATTTAGGTTGGTTCTTAACTTTGTGAATGAGCAGAGTAACCTGACCTGTTGTTAGAGCTGCACCAGGACACTTGTTTTCAGTCCAGCCCCCCATCATAAAAAGGGGTCCTTAAGGGTAAACAAAGCAGGGATGCTAAAACAGGGAATCACTGTTCCTCCAGATCATCTTTTCCAGCCTAAAAGCACATATGGCCATCTATGTTAAACCACAAAAACTGTGTAGGATAAATAGGATCATCTCCTACAGGACAAATCGCCTCCGTCACATTTTTTCCTCCTGTCCTTGCTTTCATTAGACCACTCTCAGAACACAAGCACTAGTATCTCAATTCAAGAGTTAATTTCTTCTCTGGGCAGCTGAAGGAAAGGATGATCACGAGCCAGCTGCTCATTCACTGCACATCCAGAAGGTGGTCAGATTTCAGAGGAAGGAGTGTAACTGAACTACCCAAAGAAAACAGGCTAAACAAGCATCTCTGCTGCAACAGCCACCAGCTGGTGCATCAGTCACTGAAGTCGAAGTGAAGATGATACAATGAGAAAATGCTTATCTGCAAAAACGAGGTTTCTAAGAGCACTAACAAGCTTTTGTGCAGTATTTTGTGATAGCTACTGACCAGCTGGAAGAATAATCCTTGTTCAGTTTGTATTAATTGCTGTAAAATTCATTCCTTGCTAACCAGCAGCGCTTCAGCAACACATGCAAAGCGTCTCAGAGCTGTGTTTGCTCCGTACAGAGCCCAGTCATAATTAATCTGTGTGCATCCCTTATTTTCACACAAAGGAATGGGAGGAGCGGTGCTCATCAACATAGCTTCTAAGTATGGAGGGCTTGCCAGTTGGTGTAACTTCCCAGTAATTCTTCAAGGTTGCTCAAATGAAAGAGCAATGCTTACTGCACAAGAAAAGGTTTGCTTCCTGGTGTGATATTGCTAATTCAGGAGGAAAATAGAGAGAGGAACATATCAAATGTGAAAAAAAAAGGCCATGCCATTATTCCACAGCATAAACCATCCCCAGACAGTACAGTGTATATTCTGCAATCCAGAAAATGGATGATCTGAACACATTCCAACATCACACAGCCTGTGCTCCGTTAGTCCCATATGGTAAATGGCTAACGATGCTCTGGTACCTGGTAGCACATTTACTCAGCCCAACCAGTCCTTTGATCACTTTATAAATGGCTTTCACTTTAATAGGTTTCATTACGCCTTAACTGTCCTGCGTTCCACTTGGTAGCTCACTGCTCTCTCACCCAGTTGTGCTGTTTGAGGATAATCAACGTCCCTGGACAAAGTCAAAATAAAACAAACGCTGGTATTCTGTGAGATGTGACAGAAGAAAACAAGCTCCACATCTCCCTTTCATTTTGCATCTTTACGGTACCATAAAAAGCCATTTTTTCCTAGTATTGTTTACTGGTTTACTACCAAAGCCCCATCAGATTTAAAATCAACACGAGTAGTCATTCAAGTATCATTTATGTTGTGAACAAAATGAGAAAAGTATCTCAAGGCTGTTACAAATCCTGGCTTTCCTGACAGAACTGTTTAGTTCTCTTTAGAATACCCCCCACACACACACCTTTTATTCACATATTAACTGGTGATTTACAAAATAAATACAAAAGCACAGTCTTTGCATAAAAGGATTTCCATCGGCCTCCTGGCTGTATCTCTGCTTTCAGCTGGATGACACAGCAGACTGGTTCACCAGAGATAAGACAGCCGCATCTCCTTTCACTTTTTCCATGTCCGTTCTCAGGTGTGTGTTGCTCCCTTTGGTTCTCTCCACACACGGAGTCACAGCACAGGTGCTGCCATTGCCACCAGCTACAGGCATCCCTGAACCACTGAGCTCAGCGTGGAGGAATTCAAGCCACACGCTCCTTTGATTTGGAGGTCACCAACATCAGCAGCAGCTCACAGAGCCAGAGAACGGCCAAAGTTCTGGAGATCATCTAGTCCAACCCTTCTCTGGGCAACACATTCGAGTGTTCCACCACTCATACACTAAATACAGGTCTTTCTTGTGTTCCGACAGAATAAACAGCTCCCTAAACCAGCTGGCAGCACTGTTCCTAACACAGCCTGGGCTGCTGCTGACCTTTTTGCAGCAAAAACGCATTGCTGGTTCATATTCAACTTGGTGCCCACCGGGATGTCCAGATCTTTTTGCAAAGCTGGTTTTCCAGCTGGTTGGTCCCCAGCACGTGCTGGTGTGTGGGGTTATTCGTCCCCAGGTGCAGAACTCAGCGTTTCACTTTGAACTTCACAAAGTCCCTGTGTGCCCACTTCTCCAGCCTGTCCATGAGCCCCTCAAGAAGCAGCAGAGTCATCTTGCCTATCAGCTCCTCCTCCCAGTGTTATTTGCAAGCTCCTTGAGGGCACACTCTGTCCCATCATCCAGGTCAATAATCAAGATGTTAATCAGGCTTGGCTCCAAGCATATCTCACAATCTCTTGATCTCAGAACAGAAAGCCAATGCAGGGCGAATACAATGGGGGAAGGGAAGACGGAGTGGATTAAAATTCAATGAATTTTAAGTGTTTAACTTAAAAAGTCCAGACAGGCAGTAGCAGCACCAGATTCACACTTGTTGCCTTGAGTTTCACTCAAGGGAAGTTTTACCTTGACTTGGCTAAGAAGTTTGCAACCTCCAAGACACCAACAGTTTGCCCCTCACCACGTAGCCTGCTGTCTACACCGTCTCCATTTATCAATTGATTACAAATAGTGTAAGGAAAAAAAAAATCAACAACATAATCTGAATTTCAGGAGAACCACCAGTATGATAATGAGAATGGTTTAATTCCTACCTGGGACTGGAGCTGGATACCCTGTCAGGGATTCTCCCATCGCTGGACTGGTACAGGAAAGAAGGTGACCAGCTGCTGCTCTGTTCGGTTGAAAAGCCTCATGCAAGGGATCTGCAGCAGCATCTAAGCACTTTCAAGCAGAACTACAGGAGATATTTTAACACAGAGGTACCTACAGCTGCACAAAACCATCACCACTCCTTTCTCCACCAACTGGTGCAGGCAACTCGATATGAGTTAACGTGCAGCCTGGGCCACAGCCTGGGAGGACTAACCCATCAGATCCTCACACAGAGATACCTTCAGCAGAGCACACCTTCCTAACCCAGGGTAACAACTCAGATCTCAATAAACGTCCTACACAGATCTTGCTCAGTTAACTCCCGCAACAATACAAACATCCTCCAAAACAAGATTTATGGATTATTGAACTGGACCAGTTGCATCATCTAACAGCACACGTTGTATTAACCCCTCACTTTTCATGAGCAGTTCCTTGTACAGCTTCTCCTTGCCTGCCTGCACAAACTTTCTTTAAAGGTTGCTGGAGAGGCTGTCCTCAGATCTCTGGCCTTTCTCTTTGTTTTGAATGTGAAGCATCAGGTAGCACAGAGACAAACTTTCTTTTATAGCTGCAGCCACAGCAGCTGAGGAGATAACCAGTCTGGGTGCAAACCTACCTGCTGACCTCCGCTGCAGTTGCTCACCCAGAGCTACCACGTTGCTGCTCAGGCACCAGGTACAGACAGGGAGCAAACAGAAGCAGCTTGGTTGCTTCAAGACATTTAAAGAGTAGCTCTTTGCTTAATAGGTTCATTCTGGATGAAAGAGATTAGCGGTGCTGCCAGGCAGCTCTGCAGCAGACTGGTATGATGATCAGCAGCTGGGAGCGGGCAGAAAGCTCAGCTCAGCTCAGCCCAGCTGTAGCTGGGGAGAGTGTGCGTGTCCATAGCATCAAGAGTGCAGTGCTCTCTGTTTGCTGTTTTTCTGGCATGTTTCATAACAGATGGATTAGAAGCAGCCTGATTTGTGTACAAATTCCAGCGTTTGTGTACAAATACAGCTCCTGATACAAAGACAACGACTTCCTCAACACTTCTGAGAAAAATCAACTTTAAGACAACACCTCAGACACCCTGGGAAGTGTTTGCAAACATAACTAGCAAAGGACACAGGCGCTGGCAACCGGCTGGGATGCAAAGCACTGCCTGGTGCTTTCCTTGCCGTGCTCGGCTGGTTGTGCTGTCTTCCATCGTGAGGAACCCAGGAAGGGGCAACACACCCAACAAAGCGGGTAGCAAAGCAGCTGGAGGACTCAGTCGGTGAGCAGAGGCCGCGCAGGGCCGCGGGGCAGGCTGTGGCCTTGTTAGACAATAAATCTGTGCTGCCTAAATTGTCCATGTCTCAGCTCTTGGGATCAAAAAGACAGAGGCGTGACAAGTGAACTCAGGGAAACCTCAAGCTGTTGTTAGCACTTCAATCACGGGTACGCTGCAGACTGCAAAAGCCAAATCCTTAACTGACTAATATTTCATCATGTATTAACTATATATTATTTCCATCCTTGTTGGTCGTCTAAAGAAAAAAACAACAGCAACACAAAATCAGTGCTACAAATTATCTTCCAGTATCCTTAATGAGCCAAGGAGGTTTTGTCCTTGGCCATAAGTCCCTCTCTCACCAGGAGACTAAGATTTTGGAAAGTCTAACTTAGCAAGTGTCCAAGATAAATGATTGAACCTCAGCAGGAAAGAAATCCCTGCACATCTTGTACAGTGATGTACAGCTGCAAAAGGCCATTATTTTGTTTTGCTGGTTACAGGATTGTTTCCATCCTTTTTCAATCATGCTTAAAAAATAAACAGGCTAGTGTGGCTCATCAGGAAGAATTCTCATTAATCATATTTGGAGGGGTCTAGACTCTAGCAGCTGCAGTGGGGGTACTGAGCTATAGTGCTGAATTAAAGAAAATGCAGAATAAACCCAAAGCCGTATCTTTTCCCAAAACTCTGAGGAAACACTGCAGGCACACAGCAGAGGCTGGGAAATAAAGCCTCATGTTCTATCGGTGTCAGCCACCTGCACCAGGGTGAGGTGGTGTTTCCTCTAATGCTGAGGACACAGTGGACCCAGGACCGGGGCTGACGGACCCAGGAGCAGGGCTAATGCAATGCTCCAGTGAGCACAACACACCAGCTGAGCCCAAACTCCTTTGCTCTGTCTCCTTCTGGAGATTCTGTCCTGCTCAAGAGAGTGGGGAGCAGATCTGGGGCAGGGAGGGGCACGGGAGGGAGCCTGGACGCTGGGCTGCAGCATCTCACCGCTGCTTGGGCTGGCAAAACACAGACTCCTGCCTTTCCTGGGCGTTGAGCCTCATCCTCTGCTACAAGCTGCTTCCAATTATTTTTACCAGCGTTGTGCTGGTTGATTGCTAGTCCAGAGGACAGCTCTTTTATTTTCCTTTCTTTAATTGGCATCACAAGTGAGCCTAAGAATATCTTCATTGCTTGGAAACAGTGGTTTTGAGTTTGTCTATCGTATTCTCCCATCTTAGCTTTCAAGGAGGCATTACCAGCCTCCGGAGAGGTGCTGGCAGCTATCTTCTCTTTCTCTCAAGTGGCCCCAAGTGATTAGAGACACCACAACACTCAGGCATTCATCATGCGGCCCGCAACGGTTGGGAAGTTCACCCAAGAGAAACAACAAAACAGAACAGCAACAGAAGAGCTTTGTGGTAGAGAATAAAACCTAATCTCTGGAGAATCACTTATTGGAACAGACAACACAAATGTGGGAGCTGGTGCTGCCACCAGAGCAGCACCTGGGCATGGCTGGCGTGACCACCAGACGTTCAGCTGAGCACATGGCACCACTGCCCAGCGAGGGGCCGAGGACGAGACCACGAGGTGGATGTCAGAGAGGCCCTTCCTCGGTGCCTTTAAGAGCAGAGGACATGGGCATTACACATCTGATAGAAATGATCTGCAATCGTCCATCTAGCAGCAAACCCTGCTCGCTGCTCTCAGTAACTGCACAAATCTGCCTCTACGGAAACTTCCTCCTGTTCCCACTGACGGAGCTTTATCCCTGTGTCACAGGAACAGTCACGTCTTGAGCTCCGATTGTACCTATCTGAGCAGTGTAGGCCCACTGTGCAGAGAGAGGAATCTTTCAAAATAACAGTTCTGATTTGGCACGGCGTTGTAGGATTGCAACACCTCTTCTGAAGCCCACAGCAATCGGCCTGACGCACCCGTTGTCTTGGGTTTTACACCAACATGGGGTGACTCAGCCCCTCCCTGTGAAAAGCAGGGGTTTTCAGATACTACGAGAAGTGTTGTACAGCAGTTTCATCTGGCAGGGTAGGGAAGAAGAGGCGGATTTTACACACAACCTTAGAAAAAGAAAAAAAAAAGCGAAAAGGAGGAGGTTGGAGTCAGCTAAAATGTTAACATGACAGTTCTCCTTCTGTTCCCTGTTTGGAGAAAGCCTGAGCCATGGATTGCCAGAGGATAATGTCACATTGAGAACTGTTTTGTTACTATGACCATATTGCACAAATAGAAGGGACAAAGCGGAGCAGGCTCCAGGACACCCGAGCTGCCCAGTCACGGGGCAGCAGCACCCCCTCCACCTGGCTCGGCGGGGCAGGGATGGGGAGGGATGCTCAGAACCCGGGCCAGGACCACAGCATCTCCCACTGAGACTGGGTGCAGCACCATCAGCAGCTTCCACCCTTAGAAGAAATCAGGATTTTGTGGCAGTTCACGTCACCCCTTCATATCACCCCATGGGGCTGTGCAGAATCACCGGCAAAGCCTGTAGGTGTTCCGATAGAAACACCCGAACCCAAAGGAAGCCGAGGTCAACCCTCAGAGCTGGGTGAGGAACAAACCTGTGGCTGCTTTCCTGCTGGCTCCTAAAGCCAGGTGTTATGCAGATGCCTTCTTCTCCTGAGGACGGTGATTCTCTCTCTTCAGCATGTGTGGTGTGGGGCTCCAATGCCCTGACGAAATGCATTCCTGGTTGGAAAGCTGTGTGAGCACTGCCAAGGAAATCGCGAGGCATTCCAGAGAATTACGCTTTAGTGGAATTTAATCAAAGAATCCGTGGACTGCGGTAGCACCGGAGGCGTCCTGCAGATGCATTGATTTCTACTAGGAAAGCCACATCTGTGTGCTGTAGCATGTGGAGAAACAAAAAGAGAGGATTGTGAATCCTGGTTGGAAGATGGTTGGGATAAGCTTGATAAATCAATGTACAAATAGGCGAAGTTATTTTTCAGAAAGAAGTAAAGAGTAGCTTTCACTCTTCTTCTACCTAGACTTTTTTTCCTTACAGAAGAAACATACTTTTTCATTTAGGGTATATTTCTCTGGTTGGTAACGAGAGATATACCCCATGTGATCAGGGAGGTTCAAACGTTTTATCCTCTGAAGCTGAAGTACTTCAGCAATATGTTCATATTCTTCACAGCGGTCGCTCAGAGGGTAGCCAGGGCTGCCGGTGTGAATTAGTGCGTTTCTGAGCTTCGCGTTTTCTACAAAGCTGTGATTCTGGGGGAAGATTCTCTAGACCCTACGACAAATCTCTCTTTTTCTGTCAAACCGCATTTACTCCAGGAGATAAAAAACTATCTGCGTTTACAGTGGGTTTGGTGGTGTGTTTATGTGTGCTTAACAAACCCGTAACGTGAGAATCCTAAAACCATCTCTGGGTGTGGGACAGGGGTTGTTCCAAGTACGGAATCCAAAACCTAATATATTTTATTTGTGCCATGTGAGGCCCCTCGCGGAGGCTGTTGCGAGGTGTGGTGTGCACGCACAGTTTGCTGTGTGAGTTCACCTATGGAGCTGTACTGCAAAGGAGCCCAGCTCCAGCACGTTCCGCTTGTCTTTCCGCTGTCTCCAAATATGCACTCGAAGCTGCAACGGAACAAACATTCCCCTGAATGGAGAGCTCTGATTTTCCAGGGCAAAGTTTCACCTCCTTGAAATACTGTAGTTGGTAAGAGGCAGTCCTGTTCCAAAGCTTGTAAGCAGGACATCACCAGCTGCAGAAAGCTGGGACCTTTCCGGAGAACAGAGCCCTTGAGCTGCAGGATGCTTTTCAGCTGTTCCCAGCTCTCCTGGCTCAGAGGTTCCAAAGACCTGAAGTGACCACTGGGAAAGACCTGTAAGAACAGGTAGCTTTTTTCTTAGGTTTTCTTATTTCATACATTGACTACATTTCCAGTTTTACTGACAGTTCCAGATCTGTGCAAGTAAACACAACTGCATGATGGCAATTCTCCTGCCATCATCTCCTGCCCTGTTGTCTCAGCAGCCGTTGCGAGACCTCAAGAGCCAGGACCAGCCGAACCACACTTTTCTAAAATGGTTTCTTCAGTCAAACACTGGGACTCTCAGATTTCCAGTGGGCTGAAAAATCTGCTTCTCTCCCCATCTGTAATTAAGGAGCAACCAGCTCCCCTTGCTTAGGGGATGGGCCAAAGTGCTCTGAACCCGGGCATTTTGAGCATGTTTTTTCTTATTGCCATTGCACTTAAAACCCACTAACTTCCAGCAGGAATGCTGTTCATCACCTGTACTAGAGGGAGCTGGATGGAGCTCACAATATCATGGCTATTTAAAAACAAAAAACATAGGAAAAACACAGATGGATCACATTTAAATAACTTCTGTTGGTTTATTAATTTGCCCTGCAGCAGATCCCAGGCAGACACCTCCGTGGTGGCTGAAGGACCAGAGTCCTGCCCTTCCTGGGCTTTACGGACACAAACAAGTCTCTTCTCTGAGGAACTAGCAAAGAAATTGCAATATAATTTATTCCTCCCTCAACAGACTGATTTATTATAGTGAAAACACTTAGGAGAACAAAGCTGTTTCAACTACGTTGTCAACTGGAAGTTTTTCCCAGCTGCTAGATGAAAGTATTGATCAAACCCAGGGAGACTTGCAGAGAAACTGAACGCTACGCTCTGCTGGGCCCAGCTGGCAGGGGGGATGGGAGGCCGGGCTGCATCAATGTCCTCCCTTCCAGGCAATAAGACCTTTCTGAGGTTGTCTCTCCTCCTCCCCTCTTTCCGAATACTTGCAAAGTCTTTGGTTTTGCACTGTAGAGGAGGGAAAAAAAATTAAAGCTAAAGTCTTCTGCAGGTGGCTAAGCAGTTTCCCTGTTCTCCAAAGGATAATCGCAACAGACAAACGCACTCTCAGGTTTTCACAGCCTTAATTTTCAAAGAAAACATTTTCATGTCAACTCCCTTTTTCAATTAAGGTGGCACCTCCGACTGCTGCACGTTGCAGCGGCGCGCCCAGCTGTGCTATCCGGGAACACGAGCTTAGAAGCAGCTACTCGCCTCCAGTAGCTGCCTGGCAAACAGGCTGGAAAACCTTCTCTCCATAAGGCAAGACAGACCAGAACCAACATTTTAATAAAAAGAAATGATTGATATTTAGGTATTTGGCATATCCATTAAGCAACTTCAAAGGTCACCCTTTTAAATATTTGCGAACAAAATGCAGGAAGAAAATCTCAGTCCACTCTACCTCCCATACCAATAAGAGGAAATTTAAACAATAGTAGCCTTTCATTTAAAAAGAACAAACAGAAAGATTTGTGCTTCTCTTATCTCCAGTCCTTACTTCTCACTCCAGAGATTTGGTCCAATTAGCTATTTCATACTTGTCATGGTTTGTGCTGCTCATCTCTTCCTACAGCAGCTTTCCACAGCCCTGCGCCTGTGTCAAAGGAAATAAAATACAGGTATTGCCAGCTCCTGTACCTTGGCAAGGGCAGCAGGTTGACTGCTGGGAAAGATCAAGAGTTACTTTTTATTTTTCCAAACAGCCTGCACATAGGGAGATCTATTTCTGTAATTGCAGGTGTAAATCTGCCCAGAGGCTGATCTCTATTTGGTCAAAACAGCTGGAGTCAGTGCAAATCTCCAGCCATTTTTCAGCTCTGGATGTTTTGATGCTATAGCTTACAGGGATGTTTTTCTTGTTTTAACATGAGACGGCTTCTCAAACGCTAAAGAAATAAAATGATTATACACATCTCACCTACGTAGGGTGGGAGAGGTTACAATGAAGTTTGTAAAATAGTGAATGGCAGATTAAGTGTGAATAGGAAAAACCTAATCATTCACATAATACAAGAATAAGAAACATAAAATTAAATTATCTAGCAGCAGTACTAAAACAAACAGAAAGACCTACACGTAATTATATTTTGGAACTCATCGCCATAGGATGCTTTGAAGAAACAAGAAGCGTGAATGTGTTCAGAAAACAAGTAGGCAAACTCCTGGCAGAAGTGTGCCGATGGATTCTTAACACAAAGGTGCAGATTTAAGATGTGGAAGTCAAGTAAGAAGCACTTTATTCTTATCCTCTCCCTTTGATGTTCCCTAATGACCACTCTCCAAGTCAGGACACTGCAAGGGACAGACCTTCAGCCTGACCTTCCGCAGCTCTTCCTCAGTTCAAGCCCCCGTGGCTCTACAATATTCCAGGGCATAGAGGCTGAAGTTGCAGAAAAAAGCTCCTGGAGCTGTTTATAATTTCTTCCAATATGCCCTTTAATCTTTGCTGCCTAATTAGAAGCAATAGAAATCATGCTAAAGCAAAACTCCAGGTCCGAGCCACCCAGAGGGTAGAGCGGTGTTGGTGCTGTGCCCAGCGGTGCCATCACGCAGGCAGGTCTGTGCCACAGCAGCCACAACACCCTTGGGGCAGCTGCTACTTCTGGACTGCTCCGAAAACGCCCCGTCGACAGGGTCACCTTCCAGTGTGGTAGCAAACCATGGCTCTGAGTATCTGCTCGGGCTTTTGAGGGATTTTTGCCTTAACATTTATTAGTGATGAACCATCTCCTTTTGATTTTAACCTCTCAGCATTAATATGATTCAATTTTATCTCATTTCAGCTGGACCTCAAGTTCTTTGGAAAAGAGAAAAGGCTCCAATCACAAAGATTTTGATACCCAAGGCACGTTTTTTGCTCCTGAGAATTGACGGGCCAACAGTAAATGTCAAAGGCAATAAAAATTGTCCAAATTCATACTCTTTAGCTCAGGCACTTAACCCTCTTGACAAGAGGGAGCATGAACTCACCACAGCCTTGTACTCTTCAGCCTCACAGGGACATTCACCTTCAGTCCACCGGCAGTGGCTGGGCAGGTCTGGACTTCCTCCATCGGGGAGCGTTAGATCATTTGGAAATCAGACCATTAATCTTTTTTCTTTTCATAAATAAATAACAAAGCAAGATATCACACGACTCACAGCATGGGAACCTTCCAACAAGGAGGAAGGAGATGAAGAGTGCGTCCTTTTGATACTCTTTACGGCCCAGATCTTTATCCAGTTTTCTTGTCACAAAGGATATGTAGAAATATGAGGTCCCTCAGATTTCCCCATTTTGAATATTACCAGTTCTCATGCACTGGGAGAGGAGGGAAGAGGAGTGAAAAACAAACAAACAAACAAAAACTATCTGTCCATTGACCCTCTATCAATGATAAGACAGGACTGAGCCAGACTCCAGCACCTCACCACTCTCCTGCTCATCCTGTGTGTGTGGCCGTGATCCCACCTTCAACCAGCATCCCCATTGCTCCTGCTCAGGCACAGCCCTTCTCAGTGCTTGGGAGAAAACAGGCAGTCAAAGGCTGGGCAGGAAATGGTTCCCCACAGTGTGCTGCTCAGCTGTGTCATGGCTGGCAGATAAGACACAGCTGAAAGTACCCAGTGCCCTTCCCAGCTCTGCCAATCCATCTATCAGAAAGCGATGACATCCTCTAATCTTCCATAAGGCACACGGAGATGTGCAGATAAGGAGCATTACTCCATAAAACCCTCTTAATTATTGTTCTTCTCCTGTCCTGGAAATGTCACCCAGCCACCACTTTTCAATGTAACAGTTTCTTCCATCTAGGGATGGGATCACCTCTGCTCTTCAAGGTGAGTATAATAAAGTTGCATTCCCTCTCTATCGAGATTGCGTTGCTGGTGCTCAGTCAGGGTAAGAAGATACATAAAGAAATCAGGGTTGAGGCTTTTGTCTCTCCTAGATCACATTTTGTTTAATATATTTGACTTCTCTCAAGATTAGTTGATAGGCATATCTCTTGAAAGGGCTGTACTGTCTTGAACCTCCAGTTCTACCTTTCACAAAGCCTGTTCTCACTGGGTACCCGAAGCACCGTGCCACCTGAGCTCCTACCGGTCGCGGTGTGAGCAAAGGCTGGATTCTGTCACCTCCCAGTGCATGGCTAACACGTGAGGTGAGACAACATCCCCCACCCACACAGGCTTGGCTATGTCGACTTTGTCAGTAGTACTCAGAGCAGACCAACAGATCTGATTTCATTGCAGAGACTCAAAAAAGGCACCACTGTACTCCAAAAAAAGCCATAACCTGGCCAATATTCAGTTTTTCTATTAATTTAAATGCGTCGATCAAAAGCCTTACTCAGAGGTATGTTTCAGGTTTACGTCACATTGGTATCGTTACGATTGGCTTTTCCAAACAAACCAGGAGTTGACCTGCAAAGAGGAAGCCCTACACTTGTCCTTCGGACATCGCTGTGGAGGACCTTCTGCCGCTCATCCGAATGACCTGAAATGTGACCTGAGTCCCAAGAGGACCAAAGGTATCTTTAAATGCCTAATTTCTATTCCCCTGCCTCGTCCCCACTGATCCCCAGGGGACTTATTCACCTGGCGCTTCTGCGGGTGAAGGTTTAGACCGAAATTGCCAGAGGTTCAGGCTTTTCCACATCAAGGAGCGGAAGCTGTTTCTCTGGTGATTTCAGATGAGACTGATTTTTACTGATCTGTCTTGCTTGTAAGAGCAGCCAGCTGAGGAAACCTCATTGCACACTATATCAAGTTTTTAAGAAAGGAAACTATCACTAGGTAAAAGACTTACTGTTTGCTCCTACTGAACTCTCATTTTTTTCATTCAGTGGCTGTTAATATGACTGCATATAAATATATATTTTTAAAAAAGGATTATATGCTGCAAATGCATCCAAAAACTTCCCTATGGAGTCATACAAATGACACTATTTCTTCCCCTGCATCTTCACTCAAACTCCTTTTCCTCCCGGCGGAGACCAGCTCTCATTCAGACCCAAACTGTGAAGCTACTCTGTAAGAAAATCATTTAGCTGAGTGATTCTGCTTTATCTCATTTGGACTTCAATGATGGGATTTATTAAATAAAACTAAAAACACAGCAAAGAGCACCATCAATAACTTACTCCTGTTTGAGGGGGCAACAGGAGGAAGGTATCTGCCATAATCTTTTTCCACTGAAATTAATCTCAACATCCACCATTTCTAAGCTTTACACACCGGAGCTCATGGTATTTACTGAGCTTTTATCTTAAAGTGTTTAAGTCTGCATCCCCAAAAGTGGGCATTTCACACTTCATTGAAATTTTTCTTTCCTCCAGTAATTATTTAAAACGATGTTTTGTGTCTTTCCAACGAGAAATTGCCACAAGGATTAAACAAAAGCCATCTTGATAAAAAATGCTGGCCTGTGTTTTGTTTACAGGCCCGTAGCTACTTCAGATGAGCAGCACAGAAGAACAACACACTGGAGAATATGAACCAGGCACAGTTGTAAGTTTTACCTTTGCTGAATTTTCACTACAATACTAGCTCAAAGATCTCTTTTGCAAGCTTAGCTAATGGTGCCATGAAACAGCACGAAAACGGCAAGGCTGACAAAACAGTTTTGTTTCAAGATACGAGAGCAAACCAGACCAGGAAAAAAACCAAACCAAAATGACAAAAAACAAAAAGAGAAGCTTTGATGTATTTTCTCCCACCACCCGCAGCTCTCTTCTCTTAATCAGTTTTTCCCTCTCTGAAGTGTTAAATACAGCTCTTTTTTTTGCAGCTGAAATTCCTGGCTTTCTTTCACCTTGCTCCTCTATTTCCAAGCAGTTTTAGGGAACAGTTTGAATAAGAGGAATCCTTCAGTGGATATGAAAGAATCATTTGAAGTAAATACGTGAAGTACACTTGATTTTTTTTATGCTCTTTAATTATCCTGAGCTGGATGTTAAAATTTTGCTTTAATGACTACCGAAACATGTTTGAAAACACGCGAGTCAGGTCCATCGGGTACAGCCCAGCACCGCGAGGCGCTGCCTTCCTCGTGCTTGACCGTCCATCAGGGTATCTTGCACCAGTCTGGTTTCAGAAGAGCTGGAGACCAGCTTTCTGCATTCCTACACCCATCATAGCACTTACTTGGCATTCAGGTACAGATACATTTAATAATGCCAGCGACGATAGAAAAAGATAGGCCTTTGGCTTTTATGAACAAAAACATCTGTCTGAAGGTTTGAGGGAAACAAGAGAAAATATTGCAAATGTGAAAGTGAATTTATATTTACTCATATGAGAAAGCATTCATAAATAACACTTGGTATTATTCTCTGTGTTGCTTATACAATAAAAATGAGTAAGGATTCACAAATTTAAGGAAAAGTCTCCCTGAATATGCAGAAATGCTTTGGAAATAGAAATTACTTACAATTTACAACATTTCCCTTAAGTCACAATTATTATCCCACATTTTGAAATCAGAGTTTAAAGAACTAATCCCAATTCCACGGTCAGTCTGGGCATGGTCAAGAAAAGACTGGGACCAATGACATTTTCTCTCAGCATAAAATCGTCTCTCCTCTATAGCACAGCTCTGCTTCACAGAGCTAAAAAGCATAACTATGAACAATATATGACGCAGAGTAAATTTTACAGTGCCTTCCTGTGCCTGAGGACAGATTCCCGATAACTCTTGCCTTTACGGTTTCTGCCTGATTAAACAGATCGGGGACACGTACGAGGAAGCGTTACCCTTTCAGCACGTTAACAACCTATTTTATTGCTTTTGGAGGTAATCAGACCATAACAGGGTTGTTGCCTTTCTCTCACCTCCCAGCAATGAGAACACTTTAATTGTTTCCGTGACAGATCCCATCACCGGGACGCTTGCTGCTCTTCCTAGTTGGAATGCCAACCAAGAGAACCCCATTTCCCCAAGAGCTGGTCCCAGCAGCTTCAACATCGTCGTGCAAGTAGGTACCAAAGGATGGCAAACCCAACACCTTCATCACATTTGTGCCCCGAAGAACAGAGCCGATCTGTCACCACCTTTACCGGCCCACAGAACACCAGCAGCTCAGAGATCCTCCGTGGCTGGGAGGGAGGTGTGGTGCAGGGAACACGCGTTTGTTCAGATGCAGAGTCCTGACCACCCCCCTGCACCAGCACTCGCCTCAGGAGCATGTCAGGAAGTTTCAAAGGAGTTGAAATCAGGTCCCTGACATAAATATTTTTCAAAAATTGATGGCCTCATTTTTTAACCATATGTAAAAAGAAAAGCCCAGTTGCTCAATAATCAGCTCCAAGGGGATGTTTATGGAAGTGTAATCAGAACAACATGAGCCACATTTTTATGTGAAGAAAATCTTGTGTGTGAGAGCACAGTGTGAAAAACAATATCTAATCACCAGTTTGGAAGTGGGCTTTTATCAGTATAAATACTGAGATGATTCTAGTAACAAGTAGGATATTTTTTTCCCTGGTTTGAAGTTACAAATACTTGTTTTAAGTATCCTTAGGAGAGCCTGGGCATGCAGACAAATTGGTAACAGACAGCAAGAGACCTTTGCTGATTATCCAACCAAAGTCAGTAAAATAAAATACTGCTACTAGAATCACTTTCCACATGGAAACGCCTCACAGTTCAGTCCACAGTAAGGAGGCGGCAGGAATGTGCCAAGTTCCTACTAAGAGCTGCGCTGTCTTCCTTGTCGGCCACGTGCATAAAGATATCCACTTTATGGAACCTTATTCATTCCCTGGGAAATGAGATGACAAAAAGATACCGTCTGGCCTTGAACTGCCTCACAGTTCAGCCAGGTGCTGAACTCCCCCACTCATCCTCCTCCTTCTCCCACTTGCTCTTAGACCTTGTTCACCCTCCTCCACACCAACTGTGTGAACTCAACGTCTGAATGATTTTTTCACTCCAAGTTCCGGATCCAAGATAAACAACTCTAATCCGGTAATTGTGGTGAAGAGGTAGAAATGTGCTGCATGTTAAAATCCACTGAATCTTCAAGTTTCTTACCAACGAGTTTCTGCAACGCGTCCTTCAGTTCAATACCAAAAGCAGCAAACATCCCACAGTTCACCAAATTTGACCTTCCCCAATATCTTATTCTCATCATTCCCTTTACTAACTAGCCAGAATTAAGCACGGTAGCTGCAACAAAATCAAATGAGGAATGCAGCTCTGCCTCTCTGAGCAGAGAGTCATCCAGAGCAGGAGTTTACCCTGGAACTATGGACCAGATCTCCACCCCATCCATGTTGTGTTGCCTTGGCAACGCGGACACCTCAAGGAAACCGTTAACCACTCCGGCGCAGCAAAGCTGCCTTGAATTTTTCAGCAGAAACATCATAAATGGCTTTTGCAGTAAACTCAAAGATGTTATATTCCTGGTTTGTTATTTTTTTTTTTTTTTTTCTGATAATTCAAGCAGCTCAAGACTGTCTCCCCCTGTTCTGATTTTTCCTGTCAGAGAAAGGTTAAGTATTTTGCCAATCTGGGGAAAATTAGCCCGGTGCGGTTCGTGCAGCCTGCACAGCGAGGCAGCAGCACAGAAGACCAGCTCATGGCTGAGTGACACGTTTCTGCAAATACCATCCATGCAGCACTCTGCAGTTTTACACATAGACCATAACACGCTCTTCTCCTGGGAAACGTTCCCATGTTTATTTTACTTCTCCAAGTAAAAAATGTACATGCCTTTTCCCCCCACCCTACATCTTCTGTCTTGGCTTCTCTTTATTTTGCAAAGTATCTTGTCAGGGTGCTGTGGTACCCTGGCAGTGCTCATCTGTGAGTATAATCCAGGCTGCTTCACTCAGGGTGCCAGCCTCAAAACCCACCGGCTGGGAGAAACAGACACCAGAGTGAGTGCTCTGGAAGAGCTAATTCCCACACAGCAGAGTTAAAAAACACCTGGTTTGGAAAGCAAGCGCCAGGGCGCTGCCAGCTCCTGCTCTGGGCACAGGATAGTCCCCCTCCTCCTCCTCAGCAGCAATTTCAGCTGTAAGGGCAGAACTAGAATCCCAGAGCAGGCCGATGCAAGATGAAGCTGGGTTGTTGGAAACTCACGAAGAGCACTATCCACCCACTTCTTGTCGTCACTGCTCCCCACCTTCGTTCCCTCTGCCTCTTCTGAAGAAGAAATGTGTCTTTCTCTTGAAACCCCCAGTCAGCCTACAAGCCAGACTGAGATGGGAAAATCCACCACCGCAGCTCGTCCCCTCTGCAGCCACCCCTGGGCTTAATGATGACCCTTTTTTGGACCAGACCCCTCTCTGGAAATGCCCAGCACTGAGGCAGTCTGGCTCATGGTGACACCAGCACCATCGGAATGGTCACGATTCCCCGAGCGTGGGACCAGTGGCTAGAGCCAGGTAGATGCCCCGGGCCCACTCCTGCAGTCACTCTGCCACTGCTGCAGCTCAAAACAAAAACTTTCCTCCAGCTGCACTATCCTGTAACCCACCAGGGACTGTCTGAATCTGGGCACTCACATATCCTGCAATTAAGAAATAATAAGCTTTCTGAAGTGACTTGTTTCCATAGATTTAGTGTCAGTTCTGAAAAGATACAGTTTAAACTATTGCACGTCTCCAAAGCATCACCCTGACAAAGCACCCCAGAGACCTGTTTAGATCAATTTTAGATAAAACTACTTAAGCAGAAGGCTGTGGGGAGGTTTGCTCCTCCAGATACCCTGGAAATGAGAACACCACACCTGTGCCTCAAACCAGCACGACGAGGAGCTGGAAACGCCACACATGGGTGGTGACAAAGATGCTCTACATGTACCCAAACTCTGCTCCAAAGTAACTGCTCCTTGTTTGAGCTCTCTGAAGTAACCACTGCCCTGCAGCTCCTGCAAGAGAAAGGAGAGGGATCCAGGATTGGGTTTAGCTGGCAGACAGTCAGTTAGCTGGGAAAAAAAACCCACAACATTATTTAAAAAAAAAAAAGTCCCAAACCATCATGCTTAGGGGTCACAAGTGCTTTCAATCACAATCATTTTCTGTCTAAGCAGGAGGAGTGCACACGACTCCAAAGGAGACCTGCTTATCAGTGAGGACAGCAGAGAGAAATCAATAAACACCTGGGGCTTTACTAACTCTGGGATCAAACCCTTTGGCATCACTTCTGCAGCCACCAGCTATAGACCACGAGGAGCCAAAGCACCCGACTCACTTTTAGAAGTCAACTCAGCTTGGCTCCAGGACATGACAGAAAAATGAAAACACCAGATTCAGCCAAAATTTCACCAATTGGTGCCCAGTGACCCACAACTCCTTCCATCCAGGTTGGTGACTCCTATAACAAAAAAAAACAAAAAAACAAAAAAACACAAAAAACCCGAACAATCAATTTACAGAAACACATTTTCATGACCTCACTTTGAGTGTAATTGGCTCTATATTGAACACCATTTTTGGTTCGTTTTTCTAGGAAAATCTTCAAAAGCTCATGGTCTCAATCCCATGTGAGCAAGAGAACTATCTGAAATCTCAAGGACATGTGAGGAATGGGAAAACTACAACCCACAGGTTTTGAGCCAGTGCTACTTTTCACTTTCTTGAAGCGTGACAAGAAACAGCTCCTACTTTCTGGTTCCGAGAAAAAAATTGATTTTTTAACTTTGGCAGCTTTCTGTGTGACTGAGCTGAATAACACATGACACAGCTCTGCGTAGTTACCACATGAAAATGATGAATGAATACGAAATGGAGAGAGCAAAAGACATTTCCCCATGGCCTTGAAATGCAAAGGAAACTAAAGTGAGAAGGTGCATGAGACAGATCTGACACTGCCACAAACCTCCCTCCAGGAAGGGGGTTTTCATATATCTTTTATGAAGTGACAGCTGTAATCTAGATGTAAAAAAAATTCCCATATTTATATAAAATTCATTTTTCCTCAAGCTGAAAATCACAAGACTTTTGTTTTGCTCTCTCCTCCTATGACATTTGCTAGAGGAAGCAATAAACAGCATGTATGGAAGAACAACTCAAAATATACTCAGTAATTTATTGGTACCTCAAAAGAGCATAGGAAATTTTGGATATGCTACTTGGGTGAGGGGGTGCCCCCTCAATAAGAGCAATGCACCAGTCTCATAATTTTGAGTTTACAATGAGCTTGATTTAGAGAGGCCCCTGAACTTTGAACGCTTCCACCGTGCCCTTCCATCACTTTAACCTGCAAAATTGGATTGGAAATAAAGTTCCACCTTCCCAGTCAGTCAGTCCTGGAGATGTGCGCTATCAATTTCACAGCTGTTTTGCACTTTTGGACTTTCCACTCTGTATGAAACCAGAAAGGAGTAGAAAAGAAACCTTCCCTCAGCAGGAGTGTGGGAGCAGGGCTGATTGGAGGGGAAAGCCTTTTAGAAGCTGCTAAAAGATGTGTTTATAAAATCAGGAGGGTGTGCTGGTTATAAAACCCAGCGGGGGCAGTCCCAGAAGCTGATCTCCTGCCTCACCACACTGCCATCTTTTCGAGAGAGAGCTGCCACGCTGCAGACCGTGCCTCTCCATGGCGATGGCTTTTGCAAGGCAGCAATCAAACGATGAAGAAAAATGCTGCGTCGCGCTGCCTTTTTCACTCTCTCCATTATTTACTTATTTCATGACTAATTTCTCTACGAGAAACGAAGTGATGAACGTTACCAGGCCAGAACTTCCCTGTTGCCTGAAATTGCTTCTCAGCCATCTGAAAAAGAGAAATTTCAGAAAGAATGGTTTCTATTGCCAATCCGTCTTCAGATGAGAAACCCACCACCTAATCATTATTTATCTTACCTAGGCAAATGGTAACATCCATCTGCTTTTTTTTTTTCCTGATGCTGCAACAAAGGGATGACTGGGCACATTCATTATAAAGAAGGTTGCCTACATTTGAGAAAAACGAGAAGGGAAAGAAGGAGAAAAAAAAAAAGCCAAAGTCAGTAGCAGGTCAGCGCTAACTGAGTTGTCAACACACATAGATACTTACGCTCCAGGCAGCCTTGATCAATCTTGTAGATGTGAACACAAGAGAATTACCATATTTGCTTCAAAATACACTGAATTAGGGTTCTCATTACTCAGAACACAGTATTTCCCATTGTGGTATAAGTTGTGGGGGGGGGTCTTTCTTTTTTCAATAATACAAAGCAGCTGCTTTCTGAGGAGGAATCGAGCCAAATCTTTTTCTTGTTAGATTTAGGGACACCTTTAAATGGCACAGGTAACTGTAGCCTTCACCACAGCCCGAACACCGAGCACAGTGCAGAATTTCCCAGTAGGACTGGGACAAATAAACATTCAGCTTTGAAACCCTCAGCTGTCTCTAGAGCGATCAGCTTTTAGCTTTTCCTCAGCAGTGAAGTCCTCAGCACCATCCAAAGGTGGGGCACAGTGATGCACACACCACAGGAGACTAATCAAGGATATATATTAAATTGTTAAAATAGATTATCTTGGTTTCATCCATGTTCTAGAGCTACAGAAAATTTGCTCTTCTGATTCATGAGAAAATTACAGGTGTGAAGTATTACAAAGAGCATGTCCCGTATAGCTGGGGCTGATTTTCATGGATGCAATTGTGCTAAAACCCTCCACGTCGTCTCAGAAATTAGGAAAAGCAGTATTCAGTGCAGGGCAGCAGCAGCAAGACCACACAGCAGCATTATTAACAGTACCGTTCCAGAGCAGAAACCTATGGAAATTCACAGGAGACAGTATGTGAAATTCAGATCAAAAATTTGAGGTA
The DNA here is from genome assembly GCA_013396935.1 of Baryphthengus martii. Lineage (NCBI taxonomy): Eukaryota > Metazoa > Chordata > Aves > Coraciiformes > Momotidae > Baryphthengus > Baryphthengus martii. The sequence continues at coordinate 693,128 of VWZK01012980.1, read as the reverse complement.
ATATTTGAATGGTAGTGAAGACAGACCTTACCTAGCGCCTCTGTAACAGAAAACAGTTCACACAGTTAAATGAGAAGCTCGGAGCAGCACTGCAGGGCTCGCAGGGCTCTGGAGAGGCAGTTAAGTTCCAACAGCTTCTCCCGGTGGCTGCTCAGCTCAGACTTGGCCAGAAGCGTCACCTCCATTCCCAGATGGTTCTCTTTTCCCGAGTTCCTAAGCACGCTCTTTTATTAAAAGTTAAAAGCAGCACGTAAATTAGGTGCTTGTTCTTAAGAGGATGAGGCTGCTCCTAAACTGCAGGCACACGTCAAACTGGAAGGAACTTACCTTCAGAAGTCTTAGAAGAGTAGGAAACAGTTGCCAGCAAGAGAGGATGATTTATTCATGCTCTGCAAGGAGGGAAGTTGTTCCCCTCCTTTCTCTCCAGGCTGCACAATCTGCTTTGACACTTGACCAGTCGAAAGTCCATTAAGAGGTGCTTCATTATTGATACTGTAAATTGATTTAAAATTAATTATACATGCTCAGCCAAAAACTATTGCAGCATCCCACCAGCACCTCTCCAGCCAGCCCTCCTGCAGCCGCTCGCTCTCCAGAACTGACCCCAGCCAGTCCGTGAGCACACACATATATAAGCAAATAAACAACTTATATAAACAAATAAACAATTTGTTAAGTAGTACAAACACTTCCCTTCTAATACTTTGGTATGTTGTGTTATTTTTAACAGGGAGAAGCAATTGCACCAAAGCCCTGTTCAATGTTTGGTGGTATTTTGGACCATTAGACACAAAGCCTCAAGTAACAGCTACTTTTTTGCTTTTATGTTCAAGACGTTTTTCCAGCTGGTTGGGGTTTGTTTGCATGGACTTTTTTTTTTTCTACTCTGAATCCATTATTTATCCCCAGCTGAGATTAATAGTAGTATTTTATCACACCACATGTACTCAGCAGCCTAGGGGAATACTCCCCCATTTGTTGTTTTTTCTCTTCTCTCCCATAAAATGCTTCATCAGTTCTGATGATGTAAAAAGTCTATCAGAAGCCAAAACTGCAGCTAACACGTTATCACACTTCCCGGGCTCTAGGATGAAGTCTAATTATTGATTCCAGCTATTTTAGTGACAGAAGATGTGCTTGAACTCCTGCTCAAGTCAAATGAAGGATCCCAAATGACTCAGTCAGGACCTAGTGAACAGTTTCCAACAAAATTTCTTAACAAGATTAATTAAATTCTTAAGGTTTTTTGTTTTGTTTTTTTAACAGCTATTTGGATTTTCAAGTGAACACCATTTTTCCACAGAAAGAATTTCTGCAGGAAAATGCTTTCTACTTTATTGTAGGATGACAGCCAGAGAAGTGAACTATTTAGCCTCAGAAACACTCTTGTGGAAGCTCCTCCTGGGAAGCAGAGTTTGGGTGCCCGCTGCTGGCGCTGACGCCGCCTCCAGATCAGACTCCCCAGCCTTGTCCTTCAGGAGCCCAGGAGATAAGCTTTGCAAATTGAGAGATTTTAGCACTCAATCTTTTTGGACAACACGCACATTTTCCATAGCTACGTCCGCTTTCTGGGTCAGCCCCTCGCCTCTGGCTGTGGTGAGCGGCCGCGGGCTGGAGCACAGGGCTGAGAAACGTGCTTAGTGCTGAGGTGAGCTTCATCTCTTGGCAGGTAGGTCAAACTGGGCTTGATCAGGGCACATCTGGTGAGTACCCGTGCAAGCAGCAATCTGTTTTCAGATCGATCCATGTGTTTATAAGGATGCTGCTCATTAGATGTCGTGCTTCTGCAAGAGGAGAGCGTACATTGCATTTGTTTGCATACTTTCTTTTCTGTTCAAAAATACATTCACCAATTTCAGTAAAGTCTTCCACACAGATAAGACTTAATATGTTACCGCCTTGTAACACTGGTAATCCTGAAACTGATAAAAAGGGAAAGAGCAAGGCAGTAGTTGAGAACAAATCCCCTCCTGGCCCCATGGCCTCGTTAGCGAGATGCCGTGCATGGGAACAGTCACCGGCACGCTGAAAAATGGGTTAGAATCTGCGTACAATAAACAGTCCCTGTGATGTATGACTTACAAAGTGTAGCAGCACTCCTGAAAAGCTTTTAATTTCAGAAAACCCACTCGAGCAGGAAGAGTGGTGCTGTTTAAGGAACATGCTGGCTCTGCAGGCAGGAAAGCTCTTGGACAGGAGCGAAGCAGTTGTCCGGCCTATTTGCATCTTGTAACTGCAAGAGGAAGAGGATAATGAGAACAAAAGTGGTGCAGGCCAGAAAATAGCAGAAGGGAGAATTTATACCCTGCATGGTAATGGATAAGCTGTGCAAGAAAAGAAAAAGAAATAGGAAGAAAGATCTGAAGGTAGCGGAGAAGCCTAAGAAAGGCGGCTGAGCAAGGGCGGCATCAGCCCTGGCTGAGCCCGGGTCAGAGCCACCAGCTCCTCCTTGTCTCTGCCTTGTGCCTATTGAATATCTTGCACCATAAGAGGTCCGTTACATCATCAGAGAAGTGTCTGGGGAAAAATTGGTAGCAATGATCGACACATAAGCTGGATCTGTTTCTACTTCTAGCAGAATTACTTTCAACAATTATTTCTGAGAAGGGGGTTGTTGAGCACCTCCACTTGACACATTTCCCTATCACTCTGTGGCAGGAGCTGTATTTTTGCTCAGCAGCGAGGAAGCCTTGTCCCCAGCAGAGGTCCTGCCCAGGTGTGTTTGCGTGGGTTCTATCCCCAGCCCGGCTCAGGGTCACTGTTACATACAACCTATCGCTTCCTCACGGTTGCAAAAGCAGATTGCTCCACTGTTACCTCCTGGAGATCATTAATCAAGAACTTCCATTTCAGCAGACACTCCAGCAAAATAAATGGACAAATAAATTCCTTCTATCAATGAAAAGTGATTCATAACCACTTTTTGTTTATATCCACAGTAATGGAAGAAGATGAAATTCAGCTTTCTCCAAGTATTTTTTTTTTTGCTAACATTCTGAGACAAGTATATCGATAGCTCCTTTCTATATTGAAAGTATAAATACAGAATAACCCCCTCCAATAAAAAAAAATAAATCTATTTTCAGAGTTCTTATTGGGATTTTAGTGACTTTTAAAAATCCCCATCTTTGAAACAATAAAAATCACATTTCATGTTATTCCTCAATTTGAAATGCTTTCAAGGGACCAGTTTCATTTTTCTCTATTTTCCACAGTGTATCAAAAAAATGCCATCAGAGCAATGGCAATGTTTTTTTCTGGATTTCAGAGAGACTGACTTTTAATCTCTATTGTGCCACTGATCTATACCTCAGCAATTCAATTAATTCCCTTGTGCGCTTGTTTTCAGGCCTTTCAGTTTTCTACCTCATCTGCTTAATATTAAAGTTTTCCAGAGCAGGGAGTATCACTTTCAGGATTTCTGCAGCAGTCAAAACATTTGTCAGCTAATCTACACCCTAACACAATGTAAATTGCTTATTTCCAAATATTTATTATTTTGTATATTACAACAAAAAGGAGTTTTCAATAATGTAAAGACAACTGGGCTGATTAAAGACTAACTCCTGGAGAAGGACAAACGCTGCTTCTATCTCAAGGGATGCATCTAGAAATTAAAGCTCCCTTTGGCAGCTGAAAGATACTGGAATCCATTATTCATCAATCAAGTTGTCATCACCTAGAAGATTAGATGGTGGCCCAAGAGACATAGCCAATAGAAGTTTATAAATTTCTCAAGAATAAATAATAAAAATAAAATCAAACTTAAGATGGACTCAGGGAAGAGAAGAGGAGGGCCTGGCATGGAGGGAAGGCAGAGGAGGAGCAAACGAGCTCATCCCGAGGCAGTCGGAGATGCTGCGTGTCCCAGCCAGCAAGGCTTTATCCACAATTCCGTAACAGTCTCACAAGCAAAGCTCACAAAGCAGCATCTAAATGAAATTAATGTGAGTGTGAAGCATGTTGAAAATCACTGGCCAAAGAGCAGTTATTGGTGCCCTCGGTAAAGAGAGGAGGACAGATGAGCGGAGCCCGACGGCGTGCTCCTCCTCAGGCGCTGGAGCAGACAAGACACGGATGTGATTTGTGGATGACAGCAAGCTGGGGGTGGCTGCAAGTGCTCTGGAGGACAGCACCGGGATTCAGAACGCTCTTGACGATGAAGTGCTATGAAATAAGAGAGGTGAAATGGAGTGAAGGCAGTTACAAAGAGTTATGCTTAGAGAGGAGGAATCAGCCACACAGCCAGAAAATGGAGAACATCTGGGAAAGCAGCAGGATGGCAGGAAAGGCTCCTTTGGCACCTGAATACAAAACAGCATTTAGCTACCATAATGCTGCCTGCAAATAGGCTGGCCACAGGATAACGACTCAGAGAGGGCTTTTGGAGACCCACCTGCTTTGGTAGGTCTGGAAATAAAGCCCTGGCCGGTTGTCACCCAGCTAAAACATTCCCAGTCGCAAAGATACTGCATCAGTCCCTGGTGCTGACTGTGCCTGAAGATATCTCCCCACGCTCAACACCACTTTCTATTTACAAGAGAGGGAACTGGGGAACCAGCAGTTTGGGACTGCTCGATCCAAACCACTCCCTGTGAACCAGAAGGTCTCCTGCACCCCAGCATCCCATTAGGTGAGCCCACAGTGGCTGTTGATGTCTCCTTGTCCTAGAGCAACCCCAGGTTGTTTAACAGTGAAACAGGAAAAACGGGGAAAAGGACCATTACAAAGGTGTGGTTTTAGCAAACACATAACGAAAGCATTTCAGATCACTCACTCTGAGTGTCCCATTATCAAAATACGTAGAGTCATCTCTCAACCCTTAATACAGTTGAAATTATCTTACCTGTCCTCTCCATTATTCTTGGTGACAAGTGAACAGCATAAATGCCCCACAGCTCTAGGATAAATGTACTTCCCATACAGATTAGGTGAGATGATATAGTGCTAACAAACATATCCGTGAAAAGAAAATAGACATGCTAATCTATAAAGATTTAGATGAAGGAAGAAGCCATCAATCTGTCAAGACTTATCAGTTTGTTTTTCTCCCTGTGCTACTACAGAGATTTCTTTTTAAACTGTCTACACTACTCAGGAGATTACACACAAATTGCAGCTGGAACACCATTTTCCTAAAAAAACTGGAGATTTACCAAAAAGACATCATTCTCACAAGTGTGGGAGAATGCCTTGAAAAGGAAACAGTCTTCTCTTTGAAACTTCTATTTCCTTAGTTAGGAAATATCTTACTATATATGTAAGGGTAGGAATAAAGAGGGAAAACAGAAAAAAAATAGCATTCCAGCACTGCTATCAAAATAAATAAAAGTGTGGCCTCAGAAAAGCTGTGTATTTATAAACACTGTGGTCTGTTTCTTGTTGTTGCTCAAATGCTTTGTTGCTTTCTTTACTCTTTATCTCAGACATCATTGATGGTTTCCCTGCTCCTCCCACTCTGCAGTTCAGCTGGTGCCAGCACCAGGTGTTGCTCTTCACAGGACGGGCCATCTCTTGTGTTGGTACGAGAAAAAGACAGGAAATACTCACTCACCAAGAATCTCACATTGTCACCAGTGGGAAAAGATTTATTCTTTTTAGCCCATTACGCTGCTTAAAATCTGCCTTTTTCTGTGCATGTTAAGTGATAATTCACATCATGCTTTCCTTAATGAACGAGATAGAACTGCCTTCTGTTTCCACATAAATTAGAAGCATTTATACACTAAACAACTGAATAGTTATTTGCTAAATTATAACGATGCCACTCTAGTCCAATTGATGTCAATAGGATTACTCATGGGAGTGATAACTTGTCGATGTTATTAAGGAGTCACTCCCTAATGGCAAACGAGACACCATTTGCAGAGCACTGCTGTAAAAGTCCCACACTGCTTTAAAAACACCGAGCAGCCTTCCACGGTTGTTTTCCACACCAGTGCAGGGATGTTTCCAGCACAGAAGGCTACTGAGGACCATCACATTCCAGAGAAAAAGGCCTACAGGACCTGGGCTGTACCAAGCACCCTCTGCTGCTTCTCAGATGGGAGTCAACAGAGATTTCTAAATGGCCAAGCATTCGTACAGCTGCCTGTGTTGGACCCGAGGCTACACCACCCCCCACAACCTGGACACGCACAGCACTGACTGTCAGCATCTCCCACAGGCACGGTCTCCTCCTCTGTCCCTCTCTGAAACACTGCGGCCGTGCATGGAAAAAGTCAGTGACAGGTTAAGAGAGAGTGAGAAGTAATGATATATTCTCTGAAAAATTTGACTGCAGGATCAGTTGTGTACATTTGATTTTGGCCAGGACATCCACTCTGCGGTTCATAGGAAATCAGATCGTACACCCGCATTTTGCGCCTCCTCTGCAGATGGAGCCCGTGGTGTTCCCGCACCCTGGCTCCGTGCTGGGGTATTTGCTCAACACTGACTCATAGCAGAAAGTACCGTCTTCAGTCACAAATGATTCCTCATAGCATCACGAAACTCCTATGAAATCTCTCATCCAAGTTCTAGCCAACCTCCAACCAGCTTAGTTTCCAAGATCTGATAAGATCAAAGACTGAAGTGCAATAGCCCTCGGCAACAGAAAGTACAAAAATGTATATACGTCAATTCAGTGAATACTAATTCTACCAAAAAATAAGTTAGGAAAATGGGAAAATAACACCTGCCTCTCTCTGAGAATACTCTGCAGTAACCCATAAATTCTATGGCTACGGTAGAATAGACACGGGCGGTAATTCACAGGGTGTGCTGAGTTGTTCTCCATCTCCCTGAGCGCACAGGCAGATGCTTCTGACATTAGTACTCGCCACCTGTGTTTGACACAATGACATATACAGGTTCGTCTCTCCAGAATTTCAGAATCCTATATGAGATTAGATACTCCACTGATAATAAGTTTATAACTGCATTCTGAATTTCTCTGTTATCCCACTGCACAGAAAACTTGGCCAAAAAGCAGCATTTGCTGGGCTCCGACTTTGGGAACGCACGGCGCCTGGCTGGGAAACACACAAAAAGGGCTGTTCATCTGCAGAGCACCAGGGTCCAGTGCTTTTACTGGACAGGATTGATATTAGCACAACTTACCAAACTGATGGCTTGCAGAACCTCGGTCTGTCTATTGATTTTTAAATCCACGTTATAAGATAAGATAATTCCTGCTAAGGCTGCTCACCCAGCTAACGCGCTTCCCCAGCGCCAGCTGCTTCTCAATGCAGTTTTGTTTCTCTTCGCTCTTTCCCTCTTCATTTGCCAAGAAAAAAATAAACAAATGATCCCTTTTAACTTGAAGGAATTTAACAGCAGGCAGAGAGTGGACAAATACTCACACCTTTAGGTTTCCATTTGTCAAAACAATTTCCTCAGCAGTTCTGTCTTTGGGGAACCAGCGCTAAGGGGACATGACGGGATGGCTTCCGTGCTGAATTCAGCTCTTTCAGTAATGCACAGCTTGTGCACGGAGAGGGACCTTCCAACAGGATGGGAAGGCAGCTAGTGCAAAAAGTACAGAAAAAGGTATCAGTGTCTTACTTAGGGAAACCTGAAACATGCAGTCTCTCATGTTAAGGGAGTTTTTCTGAGAAGAACACTCTAGAGAAGCAGCCTAAGAACGGAAAGCTGGGGTTATTTACTGACATTTCAGCACATCAAAGCTGTTTGGATGGCACTTGGGATTCTAGAAATGCTTTTCCATATTAGAGATAGTCCCAGTCAGCTCCAGGATTCCATTCACAAAAGTTATCAGGATGTTTGCATATCATTCAGGACCACTTGACTGTAGATCCATCCTATTAGAGAGTAAGCTGGATGGATCAGCAAGCAACCCGCTCCACAGTTTGTGGCAAGATGAACCAACAAGGAACACAGTGAAGTAATAAGTGATTCCCCCCTGTTTTTAGAGCTGTGAATACCCATCAGCAAGCACATGGACTCGTTCTTCCATAAGGTCCCTTTCATCCCTTGCTGCAGCAGGTACCTTGCAGCGGGGCTGGCTTTGATGGTCTCCAGCTCCCACCTACACGAGGTGGTGGGTGCGTTTCTCTGCTTCGCTTTCAACTCCTGAACTGTGCACAGCTTCAGATGATGAGGAGCCTCTCACCGGAGACCTTTCGTCGATGTGTAAAGTCATTCCAACTTTTTTTTTGCCAGAGCAGTGCTCTAACTCCGTGACGGCAGCGAACGCCTTTGAAGTCTACCTCAGCCTTTTCGTCAATACGCTTCTCATCGCTGCCGAGTCAAGTTAATAAGCGCAGTTCATCCCCCCTGTCCCTTTGAATGCTTCTCTCCTGGAGGGGAATATAATGCATTTAACATGTCAGATATTTAAAGGCTTCTTTCTTGTGCAGCTTCAGTTCACCGCTAATAAAATACGTTTTACTCCGCTGTGCTGTTCCCTGTGTGCTGCCTGTTGTATTGGATGCAAGACAGAACTGCTCAACACATTTTTTAGCAGGAAATGATCATCATAAAAGCCTTCCAGATTTCCCGTTGCCCTGTGTCAGGTGCCATTAAGCAAGCACCGTAACAAAACAGCAACAAGCACAGGCAGGCAATGCTGGTGAGACCTGTGTGATGATGCTCCTCTCTCCAAAGCAGAGACAGTTCCTCAAACCACCCTCTACACAATGAGCTTCTCTGAACACCTCCTTTCCAGCAAGGCAGAGCGCGAGCAACTCGACCTCTGTGGGGCAGACGTTACGCAGCAGGAACAGGGCAAGCAGCTGGCTTCAGAGACCAAACCGATTCCAACTACCCTGCTTTTCCAAGAGGAATCGCTTCCTGAGGTAAAAGCATCACTCATTGGCTTTCAGTCTTGGCTCAGACAAGTTTTTCAGAGAGACACAAACTTTGAGATATTTGTCCTAAGCAAAATGAACATTGTTCATCAGCTTTTGAGAACCACCAACCGCTAAAAGTTAATGCCTCCCAAAGCTTCTCAATTGCAAATTCCTTTCTAATACAAAGTTAAAAACAACCTCTGAAATGCAAATAACCCAGCAACCTACACAAGATGATTTATGCCATGCCATCTTTTTCATGCAAATAAATTAAAAGAACAAAATGTAATTTATGGTGAACTGCATTGTGTAATAAAATAAAAGAGTGACATTATGTCTGCAAAGCTCCGAGTGCAACGTGTAGCTGCTGTTGCTACTGGAGGTTTAACCTTCCCAGACATAGAGAAAAAGATTCTGATTTATTTAGTTTGGTTTCGTATACAAATCATTTTGTGGCTTCAGACACGTCAGGAACAGACACTTACTTTAATTCCTTTGCATTGGTGTCATTTCAAGGAAAGGAAGAAAGTCTGAGAGTTAAGGAGAGTGAAGAGCCTCCTGGAACAGCAAACCAACACCAGTCCAGATCCCTGCACGGCTCCAGGGACGTGCTCCTCACACACCCGGCTTCCCAGACCAGCACATTTGGAGTACACCGGGATATCAACAGGGTTCGATCGTTTCTGATAAAAAAACATCAGAAATGCAACCCCAGAACAAGAAAGGTACCTGAACAAATGGGAACTGAGAGATTCCCCGAAAGGTAGAGGCTGAAGAAGACAACGGCAGCAAACCCCAATGTTGTATTGTGGTCGACATTTGGCCACTCTGTCCCAGCAGCACTAATCACACTGGAGAAGACGGTGCCGCCTGTAGGGGCTGCGGGACACACACCAGACTCCGCAACAGGGAAGACCGGGAGTGAAGGGGAGTGGGGAGCAGGTTCAGAGCCCCCTCACCTGCCAATGGGTGCTGCAAAACCAGGTGCAAACAGAGCTCAGACTCCTCCAGAGAGCTTCGCATGAACAGTGTAACCACATCTGCCCTTGTCTCACCTTGTGGTTAACGTTAACATTTGGATTTTTGTTCTGCTCTATTAAACTTTACCAAATGGAGGGGAAAAAAAAAAAAATCTATTCTGATAAACAGAGAATATGCTCAAGCCAGGTGGGGTGACTGTGCTCAGTTCAGCAAAGCTCCCCAGCAGCATCTCTCCCTCCCAGCCATGCCGGCTGCTGTGCCGTACAGCTCACGTTAGACGGAGAGCTAAATGGGAAAGGACTTACAGATTTGTTTACTATCACTGCACGGCGAGTGAGGTGGGGCGGGAACGTGCCCGGCTATAAATAACGGCCGCGAGGGGAAGGCAGCCCCGGCGCAAGGAGGAACGCTGAGGCTTTCTCAAAGGGATGACTTGCAGAGTGCATAAATCTGAGCCAAGGGATGCTACTCTGGGCCCCGTTAACAGCTAAGAGCTGTCCTACGCTGCCGGGCTGTCACCGGACGCTCAAGGACGCACTGTTCAGGCTCCCAGCCATGCCAGCTCCAGTCAGGAGAGGAATGGCTGCCAGAAGGGAAGGCAGGACAGAAAGCTCCTCTGAGAACCTGGGAGGATTTTGGTCTCACATCCACATAAATTGCCACTAGCAGCTTATAAAGTCCAAGGATTGATCCACAAGGTTCTCTGAATTTCATTTTAAATCACAAATTTCATACGAGGAAAGACACGGGCCTAAGTGCTACTGCTGCTAACATTACTAAAAATAAGAGAAAACGATGCTATTAAAAAGCAACAGCTACTTATAAATGAACAGATCTTTTCTAAATCAGGGTCATTTCTCCTGGCAACGACAAGACCCTGTCAGGTAATCATAATCCTCACAGAAAAATGCTTTGCCTTCACTGCTGTCCTCTAAGATAGTAAATCTGAGACAATCTGTCTGGTTCTTAAAATATAATTCCTCTTTACTAGAACTGATCTTCTAAAATGGGCTGGCGGACGTCTCTTCTCATTCCTTCTTCTTTCTCTCTGCATTTTCATTGGCGAAGCCTCAAATCTGCTTAGGGTTGTTTTGTTCGTCTCCCTGTACACTTGTTTTTGCAGGAAGGGGAAGTCTTCAAACAGAAAAATATCATAAGCATCAGCCAGGGACTGCAAAATCCCAAGCTCCAACTTGAATTCTGCCAAAGAGACAATGTGTGGCCTTGGGAAAAATCAGCTCTCCTCCCTGCAGGCTCTCCATCTGCTTCTCGCTAATAAAATGGGCTTATAAAACTGCCCCATCCCAAAGGGCAGGTAAAACTTTGAAGGTGAAAATTGTGTTACAAGCATGATACATTATTATAACACAGCAAAAACCCTTTCAGGCCTCTTTTCTATTCAGTGTGAAGCAGCCACATTTCAAAATGAGAGCTGCAGACCAGCTTTTCCATTTGCAGACTTCTTTCAGCAGGCGGCAGATTAAAGCTGAGAGAATAATCCATAGCAATTAATTTATTCAATGAATTTAGCCTCATTTTCTGTTCACAAAATGTCTGCGAGCCATTTACTGGGTTTTTTTTTTTCGTAGTTTACTCATTATTCACAATTATTGCAGTGTAACTCTTGGTCTGTAAATTACTCTTGAACAATTAGCTGAGCATATTTTAGGAGCTATTTGGGTTGGTTTCAATTTAATACACAGGGAATATTGTCTCTTCGTTCTCTACTCACCATTAAGAGTAAGAAGAAAGGGAACAAATGTGGCCAGGATCCAAACAGCCGCATTCACCAACTGCGCCCAAAGCCATCCCGGTCCCTCTCCTGAGACTGGTTTACCTTCTGCAGTAGGGAAAATGTGGCCCATGAGACAACGTCCCTCACACTGTTCCCTCATATGGGGCTGTTTCCATCCCTGGATGGGTCAAGACTCCCTCTTTAGAAACAGGCCTTCAGAAAAAAAAAAAAGAAAAAGCAAGCTATTTTTGAGAAACTGAGCATTTTTTGTGTCTCTGAAAGTTTTATATTAGTTTATGTTTTCACAAGTATTTCCATCAGCATAGGGAACGACTCCAATGTGAACAAATTTCCTTCAATTTTAACCTGAAAAAAGGGGAGGAATCCTTTAAGGTATGTTACCAGAGAGAACACCAAGAAGTGGCATTTTAAGAAAAGAAGGGATGAGCTTACTGGTGGGTAAAGGGGATGCTGACAAAGTCCATGCAAGTCGCCACCAGAATGGCTTCCTACAGGGTCAGAGACATTTTAGCATTTTAATGTGCTATTGTCTTAGCAAATAAATAAATTACAAAGTGCAGAAAGAGCTTCTGGAAAATACATTAAGACAATTTGCAAGTAATTGCAGTGAGCTGGGCTATTACGACTTTGACTCCTGAAGTATAAAATCTCCCAGAGATAATGATGATAATCATACTGAAAATAGTTGCCACCCTTTAATCTTCTAAGACAAAACAGAGATCTTTGGGAATTTGGGACCCTGTCACTCTAATTGCACATCTGACAGGAAAGTAATTAGAGTGGAAAGCAAAGGGGTCACCTGATTGCCCAGGCAGAATTCATCAGCTTCCATTTGCCATCACACACGGCAGCTAGTTCATCTCCTGCACAGGTTTCTCATTTAAATAGCTTCCTTGCCAATAAAAAGCCTGTCAGACAGACCATTTCCAGAACAGATTTGGATCTCAGCATCTCGCACCAGGCATGTAAAGATTCACCATTCATTATAATGGCAGCTCAGGAAAAAATGGCACCAAAACAGTGGAACAAAAGTCATTTGCTGACAATTCTCTTAAGATGCAGGGTCGCTACCTGGAGTTTCATTTTTCTAAAGACAACAGAAATACATCAAAAGTTGGCTGTGCAGAGGAAACACCACCATTTCCAACAGAAATATCTTTCTGCTCCCCGCCAGCCCCCTTTTCTCAAAGTGCAGCCCATTTATTGCATCCAGGACGCTGCCTCCTCACCCTACGACAGCTTCCAGCGAGGAGGGCGTGCTCAGGTCCCTGCCCTCCATCCTCTGGGACTCTGCTGGAGAGACCTCATCGCTCTGAGTGCAGTCTCTGCACCAGTGATGGCCTGGAGCTATGGGAAGTGTCCCTAGGAAAACTGCAGCAAGGCTCCTCTACGGACAGAAAAAAGATTTAAGAAAAGTAAGAGGGAAAAATTGTAAACTGCTGTTGTTAAGGGAGGCTCTCAGAGCAGGTTTAGTGAAAGAGCCTTGGAATTCAATGGAAAAATCCCACTGGCTTCACAAAAAAAGAGAAATAATCTGACTAAATCCACCGCAACCTTTCAGAGCTCAGTGGATACCTGTCAGTATAAGACATGACGTGGGTGAGCGAAGAAATCAAAGATCATCCATTCAGTGAATTCAGCAGCTGCTATCAGGTGGCTGAAGAGAAAAAGTAAACACCAACTGACAGTCACAACATATTTCAGAGAGACCCATCCCAGCTGGGCTCCATCCTGCTGGAAATCACCCCAACAGTCCTCAGAAACTTTTTGTTTTCAGCCAACTTGCAGACATTCAGTTGATGCTGTTTTACTTGGGGTCATTGCTCAAGGCTAACAGTAAAAAAGCCTCCTGGCAATTTCAGAGCTCTCGATGAGGTATAAAAACAAATTACCTAGAAAAAGCAGCACTTTGAGAAAGTGAACTAAGGTAATTGAAAAATAGGTTTGGTGCTCAGCCAGTATAACATTTGGATTTTGAATTACAGATTATTGCTAATATGAGGGTTAAGCTCTTATCAAAAAACCTATTTTTCTCCTTCAGATCATTCAAGAAGAAGAGTAAAAGAAAACAAAAGAAAACCCAAGCCACACGGTGCGGGCAGAATGCAGCACAGGATGGATTCTCACTTCCCAGGTCTCTTTTCCATAAGAGATTTAATGATGCACTTGGATACAGGTATCAATTATCCAAACAATGACATTTTTTATCTTTATCTATCCTGATGAAAGATTCTTCAGTCAAGTATTCTAAAAGGGTCTCCAACTTGCAACCAGTGTGTAGGTCAACACATCCCTTACTGCAGGCAATAAATCTCCTGTGACTATAACACAAAATACCTGAGTATGATGACAGTGACGACAATAAGCAGGTACTTCTCTGGAGGTTCCCTGGAGCCTCCCAAACTGCCCTGCCACAGCATGGCCTGCAGTAAAATTCCTGGCCTTAATTCCTTTTATTTCTACCCTGGTTAATCTGGCAAATTGATTTGGCTCCTCTAGTCCCCAGCCTGGAAACCTGTAATGTGGATCCAAGGACAGACTAGTTCTTCCATCCTGTCCATCTTCCACCCAGTGTCTACAGCTCTCACACATCACAAAAATTCCAACTTTCCATCCTAGAAATCAATTCCTAGCTATGTTTCAAAACCAGTGAGGAGCACAGTAGTCCACAACCTGTTGTTCTCTTGATGAGACACCAGGACTATGAGAGGTAGAAAATTCAGCCTTGTCTCCATTTGCTGGAGCTGTTTTGTGAGTGGATCTAACACCATCTTTCCTTGCTGGTGGGTGGGAAGTGTCGCTGCGTTCTGCACAGAGAGCTGGCTGCCTTTCTGCAAGAGGTGCAGGGACCCTATGGAAAGGCTCTGGGAATGGAAAAGCCTGAAAAGATCTCCACAGATCTAAGAGATTCCTGCCATCTCCATGCAGCTCGATATTGTTTTCCCCCTTATACCTAAGCCTGGTGGTGACATAAATTTTCAAATGCTGACACCACCACTTTTTCTGAGTATCATCTAACTTCTCTTAGCAGTTCTGCCTGCGACATGCTGGATGGTTCCCCCAGCCCCTGATATTTGTAACCTTGGAGTGCTCAGGAAGAGTTATGCTGCCCCTTAAGACATCATTTAGCCAGGTTATACATATTTAATTCTTTAATCTTTCCTCATAAATCCTGCCCTAGCTTTAATCATTTTAGCTGCTCTTTGAGTCATCTCCGTCTCCCCAGAACGGGTGCGATAAACACAGCCCCCAGTAGAGGCTGACAAGAGATGCACAACGAGAGACAACTGCAATTGCTCTGCAACTTAATACCTGTAATCCATAATTATGTTGTACTTTCATTCAATGCTCAGTTTTAGAACTAGAATTTAACCTACCATTAAAATCTCCTTTGAAGTCTGCGTTTCCCACGTGATGCTCCTCCACGCTATAGATTTGATGTATGTCCTCCATACCTCAGCTCTAGGAAGCAGCAGTCAGGCCCCTCTGCCCTCTTTGCATCTTCCAGGACAAGCCACTGATCAGAGAGAGCTGGTCTGCAGGGATGGCAAATGCTTCCCTGCAGGAGTCAGGTCAAGATGATGAATTTTAATTCACCTCTGCTAAATATCTTCAGGTCATTTTGCCTGAAAGTGGCCTAACAAACTTAATCTTCTTCAGTTCCTTGACAGTAAACATCATGGTACCGAATTTTGTTGTGCCTTTTCCGACACCTCCCAGCTTACGGTTGCAGGGAACCAGCCAAAGTTCTTAAAAGGTTGGCGTTGAAAGCACTGACGATCCTTATGCTGTTCTAGAGGGAGGAAAGGCTGCAGGTTTTAATAGACAGATGGATACGGCCATAAATATGTTTAATTATGGAACATCACATTTCTCAGTTTTTCATTCTGTTCTTCTCCCTTTTTGGAATACCAAAGACAAAAGTGAAAACCTGAGTTAAATTACAATACAAGACCAAATCTATTCATTTGGACTATTCAAAGGGATGATTTATTCTTCAGCAGATGTGGTCTTAACTGTGCAGGACAGCTCAAGTGATACTGTTAAAATCCTACACCGGTCACTGATGTGTTGAAAATTAGTCAGCACAGAGCCAATAGCTGCACAGTGTTACTGCTTAATACGTACGATTGATACCCCAGAGCTGCAGTACCTGTGACCAAACGATACAAATACTTAAGTTTGTCTTTAAGCTCTGTTTTTATGGGGATTTTTTTACTAGACAAGTCAGACACGATAATAGGTCATCAGGAAAGCCATTAAACTTTGCATCTGAAACTAAAACAGTACCGACAAACACTCCTCTCAGAGTCAGCTTATCTTAGAAGGCCCAAGGCAGAAAACTTGAAAATGCAAACAAAAAATTGATAAGCTGCATGAAAAACTAAGTGAAGAGCTAGTTTTTGTCCAAAAGAATACACAATCAGAAGAAGAAGGTTTTAGTCATTTACTAATACATGTTTTTACAGCCAGGGAATTAGGCAGGATTGTTTTTGTCAGCCAAGGTCTTGAAGATCCCCAGTCCATGAGTCAAACTCACACGAATTTGCTTGTACTACAGTAGCCGTACCAACGGCGGCAGCCATTCTCATTTCACGGCGTAAGCGACAATCAGCAGATTAATAATACTGCCAAGGAGGGTGCTGAGCTGAGCTGGGTGTGGAGGTGGCCATGCCTCAAAGGCAGAGCTCACAAGTGACTGCTGTGGGGCCCCAGATGCTCCTCAGAAGAGTGTGGGGAACTTCCCACACAGTAATGATTGGGCCAAAACCGTGCTGAGCCAGATGCCCTAGTGATGGACATGGTCCGTTTGCCATTATTAAACCTGGGAATGACTCATTGTTGCCAGTTAAAATGTACTAATGTTCATTCAGAAGCTTTTCTTTCTATCCTGTGTTTGCCAGAATGGTTTATCCTATAGCCATAAAGTACAACAGGACACCTGTAAGGTGACGAAGGGAGATCTACCACTCGTCATTTAAACCAGAGGAGTAATAAATACCGATGGCAGCAGAATCTGAAGGATTAGAATCACTAGTACCTTTAACGGAACTTTAAAAGCATTCCCACTCAATGTCCCGCTGCCGGCCAGTGGCAGCAGACAATTTTGATGGGTTTCTAAGCCTTCCTAGGATTAATCACAGCATGCATCTGCCAATGTCTGGACACCCACCCAGCACCCCTGTGGAGTGTCCATCACGGAGCCATTCCTGCAAACCCAGCTCCAGATCTCACCCCAGCACTCGGCAGCAGTGGATTCATCTCACCACTGGCGAATATTCCTTAGACCCATCACTTCAAGAGCCTATCCTCTGCCTCAGGAGGAGATGGAGGAGCAGGGGTCAGGAGGAGTGCATGGGCTGGGGCCGCTCTCCCGCAACCTGCTCAGCCCAAGCGCTCTGGGACTGCACTCTCTACCAGTCACACCAAGAACTAACAGATCTTTCTTGGGCTTAACCGCCACAAGCAAGAGAACAAGAGCCTACACCTTCATAGCTCACTAGCATTTCATTTTCCCTTTTATCTCACATTTAAAAAGAATAATGGAGATGTTATTAAGCAGAATTAAAAACAACTCACCTTATGTATCTTCATGTATCTCATTTATCTTTTACACCAAGTCTGCTGGAAAATGAATAAGGGTTTTTAATAGGAAAGGGGTAAGATCCTGGGAAGCGACAGCTCTGATGAGTCGCTGCTGTTGTCTCTAGCATGGAACTTTCACACTGGCAAAGCAGAAGAGTACACATGGTGAGGAACATTGATTTTACAAACGTGCAATTTATCAAGTGACACAAATCAGCTAAATGACACGAAAACGTATCTGGAGACTTCATAACGTCACCTTACGTTCCTGATAGGATTTGACAGACTCCAGCTGAGGAGAGTCGCTTTAAGCTGCACAGAATACTCTTAGGGGGTAAGATTATTCTATCACTTTAACACCAGCTATTTCCTCACCTCTTAGGGGTTTTTCTTTCCTTCTAATTTTACAACTGTTCAACCATTGACATGTTTTCTACTACTCCAGCTAAATTTACATTCCATTCTCAAATCAAAGTACATCCTTGCTGCACACTGAGGAAAGAGATGGGAGAATCCTGTTCAATCACATCCGACAAAAGGATGGGAAGGAAAGGCAGCCTTTCAGAATTTGGCTGTTCTTGGTTAGGAGATCATGAAACTTGTCTTCTGCTTCGCTTATGAACCCTGCCTCCTGTCTCTGCTCCTGCACAGGATCTCCTCCTCTCGGGTCAGGTTCATAGGGGTGAGTTGGGGTTTTAGCTCTACTGATCCACGTACCCCCTGAGTACTCACACTCCTGATGAAGCCACCAGACCTTTCAGCAGCTCCTCACAACCTTCCCATATTTTCCCATAGCATCTGAGGCATTTAGGACCCCCTCAGACAAGCACCGAGAAGACCCCTGGTCCTGCCTCCAGGTACTCTCCTGTAGATCTGCTGTTGCAGACGAGGAGAGCAGGAGGTGGAGCCGTGAGCCACATGGACTGTCCAACACAACCCCTCTTCAGCGCAAACAAGAAAATGAAAAATCACCATTTACCTTGTAGATACTACACTGGTCTCCATTGCAAAAACGTTCCGATGGAAGGCATTGCTGCAACCAAAAAGCACTTTTAGAGAGCCTCCAGTCAGCAACATTTCAGGAATGTTCTTGGGGGGTGGGTGGGGGTGACATGTTCTGTTGGTTTTTTTCCTCTCATCCTGCATTATCTCTTACTAGTTTGCTAGTCAGCAGCTGCTTCTCCCTGTTTCTTGGTGTTAGAACATCCACAACCTACGTTTCCATACTTCAGCCAAATGAAATAATTACTAATTTACTAATCTGCCAATTTACTGATCTAATATCTAATTTATTTTTTTTAAAACCTAATTTGAATACTCTAATTGCTGTTAGGCAGGTGTATAAGTAACTGCAGAATCAGGACATTTAACGGCATCTCCTTTCCCTCCTACTCTGGCGTGCGTATGTGTACATATTTATGTGCAAACTCCTCCTCTTGTTTTTCCACATTTGTGAAGTAGCAGTTCTGTACGTTCTGGGCAAAAGTCAATTGTCCCAAGGGATATGCCCACCCACAGAGAGCCCCTCATCCTGTCTCCCAGGCACAGGGTGGCTGTTGGTGGCCCCGTGCTGTGCTCCGAGACAAGGCTGCACTCAGGCTTCAAGTGAAAAACACAATTATTAAAACTATTCCACTTTAGAGCAGAAAGAAAAAAAAAATCCAGATTTCTCTCTTGCTCAGCTTCATCGCACAGAAAGGCCTCAGTATTTTTAAAAGCTTGACCTATTTTTTATCATTTAGTATCAAGCTTGATCTGCAGCAAATGAAGTCAAACGAAAGAAATTTACACTAATTTCTGGTTTGCGTAACAGCGCGTTCAGCTCACCCCAAATGCCATCAGCCTAATTTTCCCAATACTACTTTTTTTCCCTGCAAATTGCTTTAAAATAATGAGGAGCTGAAATAAACCTTTCCCCATGAAGAGAAAAATGGGTATAAATAGAGGTTTAATTGTGCATGCTAATTGTTTGTATCAGCGCACTTAATGTCAGAGCAACTATTAGTTGATATAATCTAAAATTTAGAAAAAAGGAGTCAGCAAAAACAACTTACCAAACTCAACCATCATTCTAAAGCTTATTCTCTATGCTCTAAACTAAGGCAAAAAAAACCAGGACTGGATCTTTGAGTTTACTTTGTGTTTCTCCTTAAGTTGCTTTGGGAGAAAAGGAAACTTCATATAACATAGTTCTAAATGGTAACCCTTGAAATGATTAAATGAGGTTTCTAAAAAGCTGCTGTAGCCTGGCACAGGTCAGGATTTCGTCAGATTATCTGCACTTCTCATGCAGCAACACCCTTCCCACTACCCAAAGGGAACCCCTTTGGAAGGCTGATTGTACACCAAGGCTTCAAATCACATAGGAATAAATTCAAATATACATTGAATTATTAGAAAGAGATGACTGCCAGGAAGGACAGGAGACAGAGGGTGCTGTGCCTCTGGCTATCCGTCACTCCTGACACAGGAGCAGACCCCTGACCTCTCAGGGGGCCTTTTCTCCTCCAGCCTCAGCGTCCACGCAGTTCAGAGATGTCAACGCAGCGAGTAACGCACCTCTTCCGCAGCGAGATCATCTGCCCTGCTAAGCTCTCACCAGTCCCAGGGGCTGTCTGGGTCCCGGGGCTGCCGAGCACCCAGCTGTGCAGCACTGCACACCCAGCCCACCTGCTCCAGCTGTGGGAGATGTGTCCTGCAGGGCACGTTCCTTGTTCCATGTCTTTGGTGGCCCTTTGCTGTGCTTATTACTTGGCTCAAGCTCGCTCCCCTAACCCAGCATAGTGGGGATTGGAAGGGTCCTCTGGTGGCCATCTGGTGCCACCTCCCTGCCCCAGCAGGGTCACCCAGAGCAGGTTGCCCAGCATTGTGTCCAGGTGGGTTTGGAGAAGGAAACTCCAAAACCTCTCTAGGCAGCCTGGGCCAGGACTCTGGCACCAGACGAGTTATTGCTTCCACATCAGCTCTGAGCACACCGGTTGACAAGTGCTGCTTGAGACTTGACAAATATCTTGCCTTCCAGCTACTCCCTTGCCCCACCTGCTGTGCGCAGTGAAGAGATGGCTTTGGTGTGTGTTGAAGCAAATGAATAACCAGCATGGACCCTGCTTGTATCTTTGAAGTATAATACAACTTGATGTGAGGCTCAACTGGGTTAACGTAAAACTAAAAATAGCTGCTCCTATTACCACAATTGTTCACTAATTCTGACACAAGTCAACATCTGTTTTTATTAGGAGCTCACAGGAGTAATTTATCTAAATGAAACAGCAACACAAAATTAGTATTGTGCAGCCAGGCCTGTTGCTTTTGCTGGTTTGAATCTTTACACGGATTTAAAGAGAGAAATGCCAAAAGCATCCTGAACTTCCCTGCTGTCACTTGCTGAACATGTTAAACCATCAGATGTGCAGGGCTTGCTTTTTCCATCTGGGCAGAGGAGGAAGGACAAGCAGCACCTTGATTCTCTTTAAGCCTTCGTGTCCAGCTGTGCTCCACATCAGACCTGCCTTGACTGATGAAACCCACCACAAAATATGGGGCATCTTCCCAAAGCCTTCACCCAACAGCTGCGATTTGACCTTTGGCTCGGGAAAACCCAGTCACTAGCAGAGAAACATAAAAACCCCCGGTGAAGGGTTTGGAGAGAAAGTGGGGTTTCCCCACACAAGAGGGCTCTCAGAAGCAGTTAGGTCGCCTCTCCTCCTGGCACGGAAAGGCGGTTGCACACCAGCAGCACATCACGCCAGCCTCGTGTGTGTCAGACAGCAGGTTTGAGGTTCCAGTGGCACAGCTCTGCACACTGGATGAGCTGCCCATGGGACAGATGCCAGGTGATGTTAACCCCAGCTCTCTGGGGCTGGAGAGCCCCACGATCAGCTCTGCCACAGGGATTCCTGCCGTGCCCACTCCCAAACCAGAACACTCTGCAGGGAGTGATGACTGTACCACAGGGGCTGCCCCATCCCTCATTCTGTGGGGAGGAGGTTTGAGGAGATTTCGCCTAGATTCTGTGAAAGGAACAAAAACATTTCATACCTTGGCACATTTTGTACGTTGTATTCTAGGTCCCAAGCGTCCCTACCAGGACAACAGGCCAAAAATGCAGGCTGCCTTCTTTACTTCCAGCATCCAGCTCTTCCCATCTCTGGCTCCAGCTGCACACGGTGAAGTCACTTGACTGCTTTTTACTTTACACTCAAGTGGCTGCTCAGTCAGAAACAGATGTGCAGTTGCTGGATACAACGCAAATAGAGGTTGGAGGGGAGAATATCTTTATGCAGTCATAAATATCCCCAGCAGCACCCTGGAGAAAGCAACTGCAAATCACTTCGCTTCTCTGGGAGAAATGGAAGGCGACGGAAGCAGCACGGCCTTTGGGGACCGAGGGGCTTTTTCCCCTGTTTTCTTCGCACAAGTTCTTTTTCAAACTGCATCATGCCTGTCGCCTGGGCTTCCTGCGCTATCAATCACCCGCTGCAGCCTAGCTTTTTGAGATAGCATCTCTGGGTGACCCGGCAGCCGCTGGATCCATCATCCTCACGGTGACATCACTCCTCCAGAGGAACGAGCCGCTCGCTCAGCTCAGGATTCGTCGTTCTGCAGCTCGGCCGCCGTGTGGGGGGCAGCTGCCAGCTCGGGTGCTGCGGAGGGGCTGCGTTTTGAGAGGGTACTGGGCTCTCTGGTGCCAGTGGGTGGGCAGCCTGCTGCCTGCCTTTCAGAGGAGACCAACTCTGAGCCAAGTGACCACAGGCACCGTTTGTCCCGTAGCAATGCAGCCATTGCCCAAGAAGCTTTTATTACTCAAGGGGGGAAAAATAAATCTGACTTAAAGTGCACTTTCCTCCCTTCTGAATCTGATATACCACCCAAAGACAATGCCCATGTAACCGTGGAGACAGGTTGGAGCTGCTCTGAGGTCCCCAGCACTGGTGGCTTTGGTTTGTACTGCACAGGTGACCCCAAAGCTCGGGCTCACATCTGGGTCTGAAGTTTTACTCCAATCTGAGCACACATGTAACTTAGTAAAGGCCCTGCTAGCTGGGAGCACTTAAATATGAAATATGTCTCCTTTTAGTCAAAAACTGAAGCATTGCTCACACTTTCCACACATGCTAAAGTCCCAGGGAAGGAAGAACTTTGTACTCACCTTTAATTGAAGTCTGACCTCAATTTGCATTCTCTTCAGAGAAGGGCTGGAGCTAGGGCAGGTTTAGAAGTTCTGTCTAAACAAGATCTGTAAAAGTTTAGTCCCTCAGCCCTAAAGGGCTCCTGCCCTCACGGAATCACAGAATCATTGCAGTTGGAAGGGACCTCTAGAGATCACCTAGTCCAACCCCCCCACCATAGGAGGATTACCTGGAATGCATTACACAGCATGGCATCCAGGTGGGTTTGGAATCTCTCCAGAGGAGGCTCCACAACCTCTCTGGGCAGCCTGGGACAGTGCTTTGTCACCCTCAACTCAGCTTGTTACCTGCACTGCTCAGAGCAGCCTGAAAACTGCTGCCCAGCCTCAGAAGTGGGTGGCAGAGCCCCTGCACACACACCCTCCCCTCCCCCCCAGGGTTCCCAGCAGCCCTGCATCCCCATCCCAAGTCCCAGCACTCCAGAGATGCACATCCTGAACCTTTGAAGCTGAGGGTTGGCATCTCCAGTTCCAGGAGAGCTTCAGGGAAAGGCTGCAGCTTTCTTCTAAAGGACAAGAAAAAGAACAAGCAGCATTTCATCTGCATGAGCTCCTGGCACAGGGGCTGTTCCTCGCCGCTGTCCCAAAGCAATACAACAAGTCGAGTGTCATTTAATTAAATTAATCCGTCTGAAATACTCACCTTGCACCAATTAGGTAAAACAACCTATGAAGCCTCCTCCAAACAAGACAATTTGCTGTTTCAAGTCTGAATCATGTTGGCCCGAGCAACTACAACAGGTACACTAGAGACATGGGAAGGGATTTTAATTGCCTGAAACTCCCGTTGCATCAAACCGCAGGACAGGGAGGGAGAAGCCTTTATAGTTATCTCACTGCTATAGATGAGTAAGGTGTTTGAGCTTGAAATGCTTCTACATAAGGGGCTTAAAATAGTAATCAACTTTTCTTATTCAAAGAGCTATCTGTTTTTCACTCCCCTGGCTTCCTGCATGTACTCCGAGTCAGAAACTAGGTCACAGAGATAGGAGAAGCTGTGGGAGGAAAATAACTTTTGTATTCTGAGGATAATTCATGAAGCCAGCTTCTCTGCTGCGAGGCAGCACGGGGCTGGGGCACCGCGAGTGCAACGGTTCCTCCGTCAGCAGGCACCGGCTGCTGGGCAGCAAAGAACCTCTCCCTGGGGAGCAGCTCCCACCCATAAATACCCCTTGTGCTGCACACACCCTTCACCCTCTAGACCCCTCACCATCTTCGCTGACCTCACCATAAGAAATGCCCTGAGGCTCAGTGCAGAGCAGGGTAACTGAGCCCTCACAACAAGTCACTTCCCTACTTTGCTGAACTATTTGCATGTGGAAAGGCCTCCAGATCATCCGTGTGAGTGAACTTGTGTGAGACCACTCCCAAAGTTGGGGAAGGTCCCCAGCCATCCAAGCGCACTGCCGGAGCAGGCTGGGAGGGCAGGGTCCAGGCTGGTGTCCCAGGGCACTGGGTAGTGCTGCAGGTCCAGCCTGGTGGGAGCCAGGACCTGCTCATTGCCCACAAATTAGGTCGGTCACACCACGGATCCAGGGTTTTGCTTCTCGGTTGGTGAAGTGCCCGGGGACGAGCCACAGACACCTCAGAATATTTAGTTTTCTGAAAATGAAATTAAAAATACATCACCCAGGGACAACTCTGAATACATGTGGTTTAGTTTATAGGAGTAATCATGATATACTTACCAGTGCTTTTACTATATATATGTATATAGGCATATGAATGCAGGCAGGTGTCTCAGCTGCCCAGGTGTAGGCAGCCTGTACATACACATCTCTCAAGGAGGATTCACTGTCAAAGGTGTTACAACATCTGGTCCCTCACCACAACAGCCTAAATACTGCTATTTGTGTCAGTCGTGCTCCGGTGACGAGATGGGGAGGGGGGGGGGCGGATTTAAGCGCTCCATCAACCTGTAACTCCTATGTATCCAAACAGTAATAGGTAAAAGGCATAGTCTCTATTTAGCTAGATGTTTTCTAAATGGAGCTTAATTTTTCATATCAGTTAACAAAGATAATTAATTCTGCCCCTCTGTTGTTGACTACCCGTGAGCTCACACACCAAGCTCTCGATGCTCCCCGCCCCTGGTACGAGCAGCCCCAGGGAGCTGAGCTCACCCTACCAGCAGGACAATCTCCCGGTCCCCTCCAGCGCATTCTCCCTGTGCTGGAGCAGGACTCCACTTCCCATGGCTGAGACCGAGAGGCTCAGTTCCTCTGAGCCAGAATACACATTACACCTTTAGAAAGCAACAAAATGAAGATGTTAATTATGATGAGAGAAGCTGCCAGGATTATTAGGGATGTGCTGAGCAAATTAGAAACTGTTATTTATGTGGAGAATAGCTTAGCATATGTTTGGATTTTTTTTTCTGCCCGTCTATTCAAACCCAAGACTAAGGTATTGAACTGCTTCTTGTCCCTGCGCTACCTATCTGTGGCAGGCACATCACAATGAATCCCCACACTTCCAATTTATTTCTATCTTCCAAAGACACCTTTTTGGCACAGTAACGCTTTCAGATGATGCTAATAATTCCCTCCAGTGTATGGTGATGCCCAGGCTGTGGTTCTGAAAGAGAAAGTTCTACAGATGGGTCCTTCAGCTCAAGTTAGCATCTCCTCACTGCTAGCGACTGTGCCATATTGTAGCTTAATTAATAATAGCCTGCTCCGGAATTTATTCATTAAAGCAACAAAAACAAGCGCATAATGCAACGTGGCAGATCCTCAGCAATTCAGACGAACCTCACACGGCAGCAGCCACATTCCTGCGAAAGCAAAGGAGAATTTAAGTTATGCGAATGGTGAGAACTGAAAACTCGAACGAGAGATACTGATCTGAACATTTCTCACAGAGCTGATCGGGTGGCTGGTGCCTGGGCAAGGGGCAGCACACATGAGCCCCTCGCCTGCGCTCACACTGCGCGGCACTTGGAGCTCAAACTGCTTTTCAGGTGTTTGCAGATTTGCTCAAGCATTTAATTTCCAGTTCATTTTTTTCCTGAAACAAACATGTTGTAACTGTCACAAATTTGTCTACACACCCAGTCATACAGTCAATCTGTATGTACAACCAAGCCACTGAACGTGGATGAGCTTTCTATGAGCAAGTGCATGTGCAGTGACAATACATTCATACGAGTTATACTAACGCCTGTTTATTTCTAGGAATGATGTCCAAAAAAAATTGCAGTAAAACAGTAAAATAACATGATTTTATTCTTCCTAGTGCCTACAGTGAGTTAAAGATGATGATATTCAGGTACACTGAATGCTGAACGTAGGTGCCTTATTAAGCAAAAAAAAATAAAAAATAAACCTGCTCTGTGCTGGAGAAAGAGCTCTGAGAGTGATTATGGACCCACTCAGGCAACAGAAGTTTACAAGTCCAGAGAACTTGGGACTCTGTGAGCTCCCCAAGACCCAAGAATCTGTTTGGCACCTGCCTGTCAAAACACACATCAGTATTACAGACCACAACCTTGAGAAAACCGTTCCTGAAGCAAAGCTTTTAAAGACAGGAGATCGGCTCTGACGCAGAGAACGCCTGCAAGGCTGGCAAGGTGTCAAACAGCTCCGACGTGACATTACCTTAACCACCCAGCTGCAATCCAGGCCGTGCGTGGTGAATACTAATATGATGCCATCGCTGTACAGAGGCACAAAAATTTGCTTCCCCAAAACCCAAGTGGAGCTTGAAGCGAATCAACCAGAAATGTCAAAGTCATGAATAAAACGAGAGGAGGTGGGAAAGAAGGTTATCTTGAGGTAATTGTAGGCTTTTAATGAAAGAAGTCACGCTAGACTCAAAGCCATGTCACATCACACAGATATGTAAATACTACTGACAGATTGATGCTGAACCCGTAGAAGTCAGACTCGCTCACTGAGAAGCTTTCAACAGGCAGCTATGGGTAAACACTCAGTACGTCACCTTTGGACCGAAGCAAAGCACAGATGGGCTGCAGCCAGTTGCAGGACTGACCTTGCAGGGCACCACTGACCTTCATGTCATTTAACCTCTCAGTAAATACATCCCTGTTCCCCAGAGCAGAGAACCCAAGCGGGTGGTGAGCAGCAGGAGCTTCCCACTAAGTACAGGTGGCAGGAGGACCAGCCCCACAAAGCCAGGCTGGGGCAGCAGCATCTCACTGCTCCGGCTACAGAGGTAGCAAGAAGAAATCTTAGTCCTTGCCTGGAGTTTATTCAGGGTGCTTAACACAAAAGAAATTGGGATGTTTGATTGTTTTGTCAATTCCCAGATTTCTTCACTTAAATAATATCCTAGGCCATGAGTAACTGTGCTGAAAGTGCAGATGTGCTCCTGCGTAGGAGCAGCCGTCCTAACCTGGTGTGCAGAGAAATCTCTGGAGCAGGCGGACAGAGAACTACAGCTGACTGCGTGTCAGTCCCAGAGAAAAACCTTGTTCTTTGAAAAATACATTTAAAATTTACGCTTAAAAATCCATATGCGCATTCAAATCCCCAGACTGTTTGAACTATGTTTTGTTTCCCATTCCTGCTCTTCCCATTTTCCTGATAATCTGTGCTCCCAGTTTCTAATGAGAAACTGTCCAGATTTGAGTTATAAATGCTAAATATACAACCTTAGGGCTGCATAAAAATCAGAATTTTTTTAATCAGGTATCTCTCATACTTGGCACTCCAAATATAAAACCAAAACATTTATTTTTCCAACTTTAACTGCACATTCTTGCTTTCTGCTAACTATTTGCCTGCATTAATTCAGCAGCAAGGTTCTCAGAGCAGAGCTCTGCCCTTAAGCTCTGGTGGTGGCTCTCCATCTATTCCAACAACATACATCAAAATTTTATAAAAAGCTGTAAAATATGCTGCAGTCTAGTTTTATCTTCTCACTTTGAACATGCAAATAAACTTGACTCCATCATATCCAAACACTCAATAACTTGTAAAAGGAAAGAACAGGATAACTTGCTGGCTGGTGCTGGCAGAGGGAAGGGGAGAAGGGGCAGGAGGAGAGGAAAGGGGCTGCTGCGTTTGCATCTAAGGCACTTGATGTGAATGGTGCTGCTGCTGGAGGAGCCTTGCTGCTTCTCAGGCTCTTACCACCAGGCACCTCTAATCTTTCCCGTTTCCGAGAGAAGGAAAGATCTCTGAACACCAGCCCCTCTACTACCACACTGCCACCCCTAGCTTCCCATCCCTTTGGCCCCCACTCCTGAACCAGCCTCCCCTCCGAATTCTAACCCCAGCCCACAGCTCTCACCTTGCTCAAGGACTTCCAGCAGCAGCCCAACCATAGGGAAGACGAGGCATCAGAAACCAGCATTGTCATGGGACTAGCTGCAGCCTGATGGGCATTATAAGAGAGTGTTCTGGTGGGCAGAGCCTTCACTCGGCAGGTCTGGACAGGCACCACAGCAGTCAGAGGGCTGCTGGATCCCATCCTGGGGAATGACATCAGGGTAGATGGGCACCCACATCATCCCCATCTCCTGTACATCAGCCACCCCAGCCTGGTCTCCCTGCAGGGCCCCTCACCACCCAGCAGCATTCAGCGAGCTCCCTGCAAGCTCCCCAGCCCAGCACCTTCCCAGATTGTGCTCCACAGCCTGGCCCCACAGGCAGCCCATGGCCATTGAGAGCACCCAGACTCAGCTTGATCTGCACACACAGAGATACCCAAGGGTCAGTTTTGTGATTCTATGTTATCTCCAAGGATAGGGCAGGGGAAGCAGAGGAGAGCACATGGTGAGGAGGAGGCAGGCTAGCAGGCCAGAGCACGAGGAGCAGCAGCTGCAGGCGCTCTGTGGGCTTGCGTTTTCCAGAATTACTTTCACTGGCTTTAATTAAGCTTTCCCCAGACTCACCAGCTTGGAGAGATTAAAGCAAGAGAGATCACACCAAAGAACTCATGCCCCACGTAGCTTTCCCTCTAAGCGTTTACAGCTCAGTAATTGAATTCACACACAAATGCTTCACAATTGTGCGATGTGAACAGCCACCCTGACCTACTTTCAGGCCATGGGTGCTTTAAGACACTTTAAGACTTTGGTAGAAACATGTAACCTTTATTGGCAAAATCAGAAATCCCTCTCATCCTGCAAAACAGCCCTTCCGTTAAGCAACGCCACATGAGGTTCACTCAGGAGATGTTATTTTGCATTTTCCTGTAATCTTAATCAATTGTGATTTCTGCAGTGCCAGCAGCACGAGGGGTCACAGCCAGGGGCCTCTTCTGCTCTGCCTTCTTACCCAAGGGCCAGCCACAGCCTCCTAAAAGTACACCTCCACCAGAGCTGGGAGAACTTTTCTGCCAATATTTAGTGTTTTGTTTCCAGTTCTAAATGCCAGAGCTTTGGAATCGCACCTGAAGCCTTGCATAACAGAGGGCACAGCTTCGTTAGCCGAAGGAGCAGACAACCCTCTTCTCTCCCCTGCTAAACGCATTCTTCCCAAAACATCCATGAACTGAACATAGGGGAACATCCCATTTGGGAAGTCTGATACACAGTAATTGGATAATTTAGCCTGGTAATGCTGAGTTTCCTCACAGCCGTGGAGAGGGGCTGAAAGAAGGATGTGGCCTCTCTGAGCAGGCAGAAGCCCATGTGACAGGGTGGAAGGCAATAAACAGAGCCAAGATAAAACATTCCTGCAGATTTCCAGACAAGAATGACACTACAATTGAACTTAAACTACCTGCAAAACTGTATTGTTTTGATTCAATTACCCAGAAAAAGAAACTTACCCAACACAGCTGAGAAACAAGCTGAAGGAAATACACATTCCAGGAAAACCAAAAACCTTTCAGAGCAAATGCTCACTTTGAATGAGTGTTTTCTTGTTTCCACTTTTATATTACATTTATAATTGTACAGTTTTCACTGTACAGAGCTCTTCACCAGCACATCCAAGCCAGGCTCTGTGAAGGCTCCCTCTTCTCCAGTCTCTCCTGCTGCCTGCACACGCACAAAAGGAGAGGAAAGAAGAACAACTCATACCTCTGTTATTTAGCTGTCCAAGAGCAGCAGTACGAGAAGCAGAGATGAAGCCAAACAAGGCTGCAGGGCAGGAGATCTGCAGAGCCCGGCCAGGCACTGCCAGAGCCGGGCTGGGGAAGGAACCACAACCATCAGCAGGACTGCTCCCCAGCTGTTTTGCCACTGGCACTTCCGAGCTTCCTTTTATGCTTCAATCGCAGACCCTGCCTACAGCAGCTGGAGCTCTTCAACAGCAATTATGTAAGGGTGGGTTGGGTAGCAAGCTAAATTCACTCACACATCACCCCTCCTCTCACCTTCTCACCCCTGGCTTCAGTTTTAACAGATGAGCTTTGTTGTGTTATTTCAGAAGTTACAGACTGCTGGCTTCTTACTCTTCTGTCTTAAGCTTCAACTCAAAGCAAATCACAATTCTGTTACCCAATAAATAGAATATTGGGACATAGCATAATTTTGGAGACTGCAAGAAATGAGTGATCTGCAAACTGCTCACACAGAGCAGATGTGCAACATGCTTAGCTCCTCGAAGGCTGAACTTGTAAACTAATTACTGCACGTAACTACCTGTTTTGGAGAGTTTTGTGAGATGTGCAGGTGTGTCCTTCCAGAACAACAAAGCGGCTCAGCCAGGAGCGAACCCAGAGTCCTGCACCCAGTCCTCTGTGGGATTCATTTTTTGCTCCACTTCACAAGCAATAGCTGTGGGATGATAAGGATTTGCAAAACAAACAGAAAGCTGCACAGTGCTTGTGTTTGGAAGCTCTGAGCATGAAAATCCATTTCAGGGCCTATCTCCCCCCTCGCTGAGATAAACCCTCCTGAGCGTGCCACATAAATCTCCTGCTGGAAACATAAACAACCCCAGAACTTGTTATTTTCTTGGCACAATTAGCACTCGGCACGGGGCAGGACAGAGGGCCCAGCTTAATGCTCGGGCCTGGCAGATGATGTAGCAACACTGGCCTTAATTTCAGCCAAAATGCTGCATCACAAGTGGAAATACTTTGGCAAAGCTCCACCATTTTCTAGGGGGTCAGTTTTACTTCAGGGCAGGGGAACTCCCCATGGACAGTGGAATTCCATCCACTTCACCTCCCTCAGAGAGCAGATTTTTCATGGATCGATGTTGATGGGAAATTCACCACCAGCAGCATTTTTAAAATATTTTTCTGAGCTTTCTTCCACGGGAACATACGCTATGTCACAGATACATATGCTTTTAAAATAATTAAGAATAATATTTTTCACTATTTTCCCAACACCCTTCATGGATGAGCTAAAGCACCACGCTCCTTCATTAGCAAGGCACAACACTCTTCCGTGCATCCAAAACTACTCCAAATTGCATCTTTTGCGACCCTGGAAAGACACTTTCTTCACCCATCGCTGCCTCACCCACCTTGGTGTTAGCAACAGATTGAGAAGCAGCAGCAGCAACAGATCTGAGCTGAAGGGTTTGCTCCCAGGGCTGGTGGAACTGCACAGTGGGTATCTCCCTCCCCAGCCGCACGTGGAATGAGTTTTGTTTCTAACAGACACCACTGCACTAGGATTTGCACTGCCAAACGCAGCGCGCGTCCTGACTCTGTGCTTAAGAGCAAACTCTATTACCTTCCATCCTTATCAAACATGACCCATCCTGCGTATCCCCATCAGACGGCTCCCAGCCACTCAGAGAGAAAATGGAATGAGAAAATAGTAAATATCAGCCTTTTTTTGTCCTGAGGAACAGGTGTCCAGAGCTCACAGACTGTACCAGCCTCCAGAGCTGCTCTGCTGCTGGGCTTCCTCTGCCCTTCTCCTCCTACTCCTCTTCTGAACCACACGAGCCACGGGCACAGCCTGCTGCCAGCCCCGCCGAGCCGGCATGAAACACACAGCAAGTGCAACAGCGCTTGCTTGCCACACCGGTGTCCACTAAAACATGTTTGAATAAGAAGCAGCAGCTGCAGGAGGGTGAGCTGAGCCATGGCGAGAGCCCACAGCCCCATCCAGCCCTGTGTCCAGCCCCGCTTCTGGGTGAAGATACCCAGAGGTGCTGATGGTGGCTTTACAGACATGAGCTGGCACTCCAGGGCAGTGGGAAATCTGTGAGTTCCCAGCAGCCCAGCTGCCTGGCACTGTTCCTTTGCTCTGCTCTAGCCTAAGCCCAAAACCCAACATCTATCATTTCACCCAGGGATTGATTGAGCAGCATCTGCCTGGGCTGCTGCAACCAACTCAGACTGGAGCTGAGGAACAATTTCTTGCCCTCCAGGGTTGTCCAGGCCTGGCCCAGGCTGCCCAGGGCAGGGCTGGATTCCCCCTGGTCCCTGGAGGGGTTTCCAAGCCGTGGAGACGTGGTGCTGAGGGACAGGGGTTAGTGGTGCCCTGGCAGGGATGGGGCAGCGCTGGGACTCCTCGAGCTTAAAGGTATCTTCCAATGCAAATGATTCTATGATTCTGTGACTGCCACACTCATGGCCCTGCTCAGCAAAGCACCTACACGTTTTGCTTGCAGATGAGTTTAGACATGATTGATACAGCTTTGGTCAGCAAAGCGCTTCAGTGTCAGCATTTACACTTAATCGAACACTTTTCCATCCAGGAGCAGAAAATACACCCTGTTTTACAGATGGAGACACTAGGGAATATCTGCCTTAGGGAAGAGGTGTCCTACAGCAGGGATTTCTGCGGCCGTTGCCGCTTCCAGCAGCTGTGGTCACTTCCAGCAGAGGACAACGAGAGCAGCCTCCCCCCAAAACCCTGCTGGGTGCCCACCAGTGCTGCAGTCTTCAAGGCCAAAGGAAATTTAACAAATATTTGTAAAATTTCTCTATCTTCAATCAACGCGACTTGCTAGCTAAGCACACCCTGGGGGAATAACGCTGTTCCTGCCTGGATGAGAAACCAGACTCATTGGACACTAAGCTCGTTATCTGACACCGCAACAAATTGCTTTATTCCAACACAGCCATCGAAAAGCACAGTTAGAGTTTATATTAATAAAAAGTAAGGCAGGCTGGACCAACACAATGCAATGAAATCCATTAAGTGACACTAAGCACAAAAGATTCGTCTTGCTCTGCAAGTTTCAAGAGCTGAAACCAGTCGGAGGTGGGTGAGTATTTGGGGGAATGTCGCCGCGACCTGCCTCTTTTCTCCTCTCTGCCTCTGTTCCCGGCCATGGCTGGAAATGGATCCAGGAGGGAACGACACACGTCCCAGCAGGACAGCTCACAAGTCACCTGCATCTCCATCTACACGCACCTTGTTTGGGAAGGAGAGGAGGATAAAGCTGTTTGCCTTGAAAAACTTCAACACAGAATTTTATTTTCAGAACAATAAAGACCCCAAGGAGAAGGAAGCAATTTTATTAACATAAAATTACCCATTTCGCTCAGAATGTTAACAATTTTTTTAAAAGCATATTGCTCTGTCTCTGCCCTGACAATCTTCAGGTCTCCCTCTTTATTTCTAATAGGTCTAAACTCATTAAATTAATTTCCCAGAATAATCACCTCCCAGGGACATACAGCTAGATAATCCTTAACTCCTCATGAAGTTAGTTTCCTGTAGGGTTGGGCAGCAATTACAACTCATTAGTCATCTGTCATACGAGGAGATGACAGGGGTTTATATCGATTGTTTTTCCAGGAGCAGCATGAGAGAAAGCAAGAGTGCGTGGGTGCGTGTGTTAACAAAAACTTTACGGGGAGACAGCATCAAGTGAGGTGCTTGATGTGCAAGAATATACACAGCCCTTTAATCTTAATTTACAGCTGGTAAACCCTCCCTCCCACACTGGAGCGGATGAGCAGCCTGCCTGTGGTGTAGCTGCCACCATCCCTACGGGACAGGCAGGCTGGGGAGGGTCCAGAGCCAGGTCCCCCCTAATCTGGCGGGTCTGGGGATCCCACGGCCCTAGATCCTCCTGCATCCCACGGATCAGCTGCTGCTAAAGCTCCTGCACACTCCAGCTGCAGGAATAGCTGCTGAAACCAGAGGGGTAATTGTCAGCGCAGCAGTGAGGGAGCATCCTGGTATCCAACATCTAGCCAGAAGTTTGCAGGAGCAAAGAAACCACTGAGTGTCCTCAGGAAACTCAACAAAAGTCTCAGGGGGACTGTGAAGGCCACAGCTGCACATCCCCAGGAACCAGAGCACTGCTGGAGGGTCCCACTGCCGGCTGGCTCTGGGGTAGGCACCCAGCGAGTCTCCGTATTAATACGGGTAAAACTACAAATATCCCGCAGTGTTACCACACTGTATACATCACACACACCTGTACTAATACCAGCATAACACATACCATGCAAAATTATATTGTGTTAACACTGACCAGTAAGTTTTGCCAGCTCCCTGCCTATCTCTCAAGCTTTGCTTTCCACAGAGCAAGGTGGAATAGTTTAAATAAGATCCCAGTGAGGCAGTAATTCCCTTTTTCTGGGCATACACACCGTGACAAGAGCAGCAGAGGCTAAACCAGGTGAAAGATATTGACCGCATTTCCTGAAGGGGAGGTTCAAAATATGGAGCCAGATACCTGGAAAACTGGGTACATGCCCATGAAACTTCAAACTGTAGGAGAGAGATAAGCTGGGTACTCCAAACAATGGCACTGCTGCTCTTGATATGCCACTACTTCAAATTGTGTTCCTTATGTGAGGTGCCGAATGCAAAATGCATATAAAATCATTCATCAGCCCATCAAGAGCAATAACCAGTCAGACAGCAGGCTCTGGTGACAAGATTCCATCTGCCCCTGCAGACCAGGCAGGTGAGGGTTGCCGCAGCCCAGAGGATTCAGCGTTGTGTTGGGTTCTCCAAGCCCAGGAGGACACCAGGCTGAGCCCCACAGAAGGAACCACATCCCCAGGCCCTCTTCAGCCACAACCTCAACCTTATTCCCTAAGCCATCACTTACAGCCTTAAAACTCATATAAAAGCCCTACTTTCTTCAGCATAGGTGCATATGTAAGGACATATTCTGGAACACCGAGGACTTGCTCCGCAAGTAAACTGCTAAATTAAGACTCTTAAAAGCTAATAACAGAGCTACGGGAAGCCCCTAAATCACAGGAAATCAGCCAACAGAGCCACACACCACTCCCCAAACAAGTGCCTATTTCCACCCCGAGGAACACACAATAACCTGGAATAGACAACCAGCAGCAAGAGGTGGTGGAGTACGAGTCACTCACAAAGCAGCGTCCAGATGTGGTGGTGGTTTTTACATTTATTTGCATCCTGCAGTTTTGAGCAGAAGAAAATCCAAATGCAGGAATACTGGGTGTGCGTGTCAGTGCACACTCGGAAATTGTGCCGGAGCAGGAACAGGCACGCTGCTAAGGGAAGATCCAGCAACAATTGGATATAGCGTCTGGTCCCACCCGGTCCCACATTTGACACTAAAAACTGTAAAGTGAAGCCAGATTTGAGTGACAATTTCCAAAATTTTAAGGCTAAATAGATCATTTATTCCCCTACCTGTACTTAGGACTGTGACAGAAATGTCCTGATCCTGCACCGTGAAGGGAGCCCAGTGGCCAAGCAGGACTTGTTCAACTCCAGCCCATCCTTTCCAGGCTGGTATCGAGCTCTGTTTGATAACAAATCAACAGCTCGAGTACCTGAGCTGCCCAGAATTATCAGCTTTGGATGACTGTAAAGCACTGACTGAATTTAAAGCTGATGGCATTTGAGAAATTTCATATCGTTTTCCTCATGATTTACTCCAGATAAAGTTCTTACATAACTTTGACATTTAGTGGCTTAATCTAGGGAGAAATTTCCCATTCCTTAGCCTGTACTCGCTTTTTTTTCCTTCTTCTTTTTTAAGATGTAAAGTTACATGTTGATCATGTCACTGTTGAAGTAGATTAACTCTTCTAGTCAGCAGGGGAAAGTAATCAATTGAGCTTGATGTGAGCTGTCTGATAATCATACTCCAGCTCAGACCCAGTGCTGAGGCAGCACAGCCCCTGCAGGAGGGGAGGCTGTGGCTGTTCTCACAGAGCCAAGGACAAGCCTGGAGCAGCTGGGGATTGGCAGGGAAAGTTATTTTAGCTGAGCGGTGGAACCAAGTCGTTGGCCATCTCTGAAACACCCTGTACATTAGGGTCTGTACAGGGTCAGTAGAGAGGAAGCAGATGCCTGATTTAGGTGATTTATATCACCCCAAGTTACAGAGCATTGCCAAGAAAGCCCAGAGAATTAGCATCCTAACTTGGTCACATAACTGAGCTTTAAGCAGCCACCTACTTTAACCTCATCAACTTCCTGACATGGACTTCCCCACGGTGTGGAACCTCTGCTTTGGTTACCCAGTTTCTTCCCAGGAAAGATTTCCTCCTTTTGAAAGGAAAAAGACATCAAATAGGAGAACGTTTCGATAAAACCATCCTGGATTTTGAATAAGGACACATTTCCATCCAGAACAGATTTTATTTAGTAATTGTTCTAGTTAAACTAAGCTTAGCAAAGTACTTTTTCAAAAAATTGACAAAAGCTGTAGAAAGACAAAAGCAAAGACAAATCATGGGATTATGCATGAGGTGAAGAAATAGGACGTGGACAAGTATAGAGTGGGCAAAACCGTATCGAGTCTTGTGGGATCCTGAGCCTTCTGACTTGATCAAACAGACTAAATCCCGATGAACCCAGTTAGAAAGTATCAGAAATGAAAGCTTAATGCTGTACTTAATTTTGACATTTTCATCTTGAAAATCTTCCCACGTACAACGCGCAGCCAGAGCCAAGAGCCTCCGAAAAGCTGTGAATCTCCATTAGACCTTTGTCAACAAATCTAGATGGAGAAGTCGCTCAAATCATTAGAGGAAATGAAAGAAAAATGAGTTTGGGGTATTCAGGTACTTCTCTGTAGTAGGAAAATTCTTCTCTTCCTCTCTGCAGATACATGACAGGCTGGTTGTTGTCTCCTTGATGATTTTTAATTAAAAAAAAGTCCCTCTAAAGCATATTTTTCCCCATACTGTAGGTTGTGAATTCTACGTTACCTTGCCTGCTTGCAATTGATAAAATAAGTAGCGAGGCCCGGGTTTGGTGGGGCAGGTGCAGGCAGGACAGCCCCCCTACACCCACTGGGTTGTTGTGAAGGGCTATTTCTAGGAATACGCTCACTGTCAAACCAGCGCTCAGCCAACGGTCGTGCTCAGACACCCGCACCGCTGACACGCTTCTGGTGCGATAGTAAAATAGATGAAAAACATCATTTCAAAACAGAGTGAACATTCGCAGAAGGTTTTTCCCCACACAACTCCCATTTTTCACTCAATAGTACATTTTACAACTTTTACTATTCCCCATTATCCAAAATAATTAATAAGAAAGACAGGAGCCAATCTGCCTGCCCACGAGAAATCAGAGCTACAGGCACCAATCCCATCAGAGACGACATCAAGCCTGGAGTCATTTGCTCGAGCAACCTCCTGTCTGTTGGCAGCATCGGGGCAGAGCCTGTCTGGAGCAGGGGGGGCCCACCCACAGTCAAGGTCTCTGAAAAAAATCCACCGGCCCTGCCAACACACAGCCACGCAACGGCAGCAGGAAAATGGATCATTTTATTGCT
This sequence comes from Baryphthengus martii, assembly GCA_013396935.1. Classification (NCBI taxonomy): domain Eukaryota; kingdom Metazoa; phylum Chordata; class Aves; order Coraciiformes; family Momotidae; genus Baryphthengus; species Baryphthengus martii. Next base: position 656,261 of record VWZK01012980.1, on the reverse strand, counting down.
CTCTTTCCAACCTGCTTGTTATTTCTAATGTATTATCCTGTGAATTTTGTCCAGGACGTTATGAGAGATTGCTGAGGCAATTAGATCTTATGCAAATTACTCAGTGAACCATTTATTCAACTAATTTTAACCCCTTTTACTTTTTTAATTATCACTAATGGAATTTGATGGCTGTGGGTGCGTGTGGCTAATTCTTTTTAGCAAACATTTAGTGAGATTTCTTCTCAGGTGAGTTGTTCACAGCCAATTCACCTTAACTCTAAATTATTTGAGGCATGTGGCCACTCAAAATATCACCTCAGAGCATTTCTATTCCAGGAGTGGAGCGATGTTACAAAAGCCTGACAGCTGTGCTTCAAAGTGTTGGAGAGAAAATGTAATTCAAATGGAAAAAAAAACAAACAACAAAACCAAACACAAAACAAATGATCACATGTCAGTGAAACAAATTCATGTTTTCTATTTGATCCAATAACTGTGAATACATTTTAAACAATATTCATCCATCTCTACCATTAAATACTCTGTCCTCCAACTGTATATTATGGTGAATCAAAGTAAGCTTTTTTCAGAAATAGTTTCCTGCTCGTTTGTAACAGGAACCTCGCGGCCGTCTGGGCGGCTGTGGCACGCGGCCGTGTCGCCGGCTGTTCGGACGGCAGAAAAGCGCCCGTCACTCCCCCTGACATGGGAAACTTCAGCTGTTGTTTGCAGGTTGTAGGTCACTCAGAGCAAACCACCAAGTGTCCTGCACGGTCTGGGTCCTTGGCTCCCCCTCGTTCCGCGATCTCACTTCCAGCAGCAAATCCACGCGATGCTGTGAACGGACGCACGGGCTCCAGGCTGAGGGAGCGATTCCGAAACACAGCGTCAACCCGCAAGCCGCCCGGTGTCTCCTTGGGCAAAGCTGCACGCGTGGCTTGGCAGCAAACGTAACCAAAATGCTCTTTTACATGGAATCTTTGCCTTGTTTAGGTCGGAAAAGACCTTTAAGGTCATCGAGTCCAACTGTTCACCCAGCACTGCCAGCTCTGCTGTGCCATCAGTTTTTAAATCCGACACTGCTCCTTCCCTCACGATGCTAAATATGCTAAAAGTAGGGCTTTCTTACGGGATCAGCCGGAGCTCCACGTGCTCTCCTCACAGCGGCTGCAGGGCCAGGTTTTGTGTGTGAGATGTTGGCCAACAGATCCCGGGCACCTAAAAACCAACAGTCTGTTCAAATGCTTCTGGGGTGCTTTGCTACAACCTTCTCCACAGGGGCTTCGCTGCTGCTCCAAGAGCTAGAATTTATCTGATACTCTGCTCTATCCTAGAATGTATTTTATAGGCACATGAAAATCAAATAGAAGGAAAAATAGATTGATATTGAGGCAGCGGAAGGATCTCATTATCCCCAGAAACATGAAGTTGGTGAGTTAAACACCCTCTGTCCTCCCACTGTTTGTACTTGACCATCTATTTTCACTGTGCTCCTGGGCCTGAGCTGGGGAGGGGGCCTAGGGCAAGGCTCACAAGCACAGCGAGTTTGCTCCAGATGACTGGAAAATAAATAATCTGCCATTCAGGGCTCGACACAACAACAGCACCAGCAGCTGTTGCTTGAGGAAGCTGAGCTGGCAGCTCCAGTGCCCCTCCTAAGCCCCCTGCCTCCCTCTCCTTCCCATCTTCCCAGGGGACCTTGTTGGGAGAAGGACATCCCCACCTTCTGCATGGGAAAGGTGCACAGGGCACAGCTGTCAACATCTGCCTGGGCATTTGCACGAGCATAGTGCTTGTATTTAAAGATTTCAGTTTTTTTCATTTTAAGTAACAGCAAAAAGGATTATCACCAAAAGGAGTTCAGGCTAAAAAAAAAGTGATGTCTATCTTAAAAAGATCTTGCCTTTCCTCAAGACACTCTAGCAGCCGTGCTTTGGGGCAAAGAATTGAAATATTAGTCTCCATGAAACTAGTTATGAGCTATTAGTTATCGGTTAGTGGGCTAAATTAGTCTCCATGAGAAATTGCCCTCATTTGAGTTTTCATAAGCCTTTGGCCACATAGTCGTGCTTGGAGGAGATAGAGATCTATTAATTAATACTTGTTATTGTTGCCTCAGGCAGTGTTAATTTTGCCTGAGCGCAGGCAGTTGGTTTTCCAAGGAAATTATTCCCAATAGAATTCTCGCACATCCCCGCCCAGGGGCTCCCGGAGTCCCCAGGCAGGTTTTCTGCCCTCACCCAACAGACATTAGTGGCCAATTTGGGCCTTTTAGGGCCAGATCCTTCATTTTCCCCACAGCTCCATTGCACTTGGGTGGGTGACGTGTAAGAAAAAAACAAAAAAAAAGTTCCCCTTGAAGATAACGACTGTAACTGCCACCAGTTAAAGCTGCTGGGGAAGAGACTGAATCCTAAGGCTTGGCAATAAAAAGCATCTTTAGAAGTTCATGGATATTTTCAGGGAAAAAATACAAATGTTAATACTAAGCACTGAGATAAACAGCTACGCTACATTTAAAAGGATGCTCTATTTATTCTAGGGATTTTTTTTTTTTAAATTGTAAAATCAATGAAGTGTTAATGATTTTAAGCATTACTCCGCTCGCTGGGAGTTTCAAAGCAACTTTTTTTAGTCTATGGCATAAATTCATAAGTTGCTCGGTTTGACCAATTTGTCAAGACAATTTCCATTAGTAAACATGAATAGTTAATGAAAGGGAAAACTGGCATGAACAACTTCACTTAAGCGACTAATGACTTACTGGAAAACAAGTAAGATACATTAATATGCCACTTCTTTAAGTATATGCAGAGCTTAACAACCCAAACATTTCAGTAAAAACCTTATTTTACACTATTTATTGCTGTAACTGCATTGCTATTGCATATGGATGTCAGAAAGTCAGCTCAAAAATAAACACTTCTCTGGTTTAAACTAATCACCGTTTCTTGTTTACTCATGGCTTTCACAGGAAGATCTGAAAGTATCTTCACTTCTTTCATTACCAAATGAGCTAATTTGTTTAAAGACAAATACAAAGGGCTTATGACTATAAAGCACTTGCTGTTCGTGTACACAGAAGGAGTGAGAAATACTACAAGGTACTGAAAATCCAACTTGAGACCCAGGAGCTGTTCCAGAAGATCTGAAACCACAACAGGCTGCCAAGAGCAGCTAGCAGATACCAGGCTCTCTGCTCTCCAATCATCCCCTGGTGCAACACTTCCCTAGAAAACAGCCTTACCAAATACACCTCAGGGCATTTTAGAGAAAAGCACCGGCAGACACAGAAATGTTAGCACTGAGGGAAGACTAACGGTGGAGCCCTTCGTACTAGGACAGGAGCAGTGAGTGGGGTCGGATTTTCTGCACCGTATTGCTGATTGCTCTCAGCCACGAACTTAACTGAGACACCCCCCACCCCACCCCACCACGATTCTTTGACTTTCCCTCTCACTCCTCCTCCCATTGCTGGGTACCTGGGTGGACCGCACTGCAGTAAATCCCACTTTCCTGCAGTCCACAGGCTTCTCTGATCGCACTTCTGGCCGGTGGAGACAGAATAGTATCACAGAACAATTAAGGTTGGAAATGACCTTTAAGATCATCAAGTCTAACCACCTAATAAACATTATCATAACTATTAAACCATGTCTTGAAGAGCCACATCCATACATTTTTTGAACCTCTCCAGGGATGGTGATTCTACCACTTCTTTGGGCAGCCTGTTCCAAGGCCTCGTCACTCTCTCAATAAATAAGTTTTTCCAAATATCCAACCCAACTCCTAATTTGTTCTCACACGAAGTGTAAGAGCCGGTATTAAAGCTGGTGGCTCTGCAGAACCTGCTAATGCTCTGCCTCTCCTCAGAGACATCTGTGGGGTTTGGCTTTAGGGATTTTTTGGTCTCCAGTTGCAGCACAGGCGGCGCACGCCCCGAGAGAGCCAAGCCCACCCATATGCATGGCATCTGTGAAAAGTCACCATTCCGATGAACACAATTCTAGCCAGCTGAGAGGGAACTCAGCAATTCTCCAGCAGCAGCTCCTTTCTCGACTGACCTCCCTTTGCCACAAATCTCTTTTGACAGGTGCTCACAATTACTAAGTGAAAAGCTGTTTCCTTCAGTCACTATCCCCGTAAAATATACTGACTCTCTTAATTACATGCTTAGCTTTTTTCCAAAGGCTCTACCCATGCATGTAGGCAATAACTCGGGCTCAGAGGCAAGGGACCATGTAATAGAGCGAGAGCGGCACAGCCGGCTGGAAAACAAGCCACCCTGGAGCCCGTGGTAGCCGGGGGACACTGGTGGGAGCTGGGCACCAGCTCCCTGGGGACAACTCACAGGGAGCTGTTGCCACCCTGCCACTGGAGCTGCAGATCCACATTTCAGAGGCTTGATGTAGGAGACTGTGCCCAGCAGCAGACATTAGATATTAAATACAGACACAAAGGCTCAAGGAATCAAGGGATTCCCAGTCCCACGTGTGCTTTCACCGGACTCTTCCCTGATGTTATCAGCAGCAAAGACAGTAGGACCAGAAGTAACCAGTGGAGCAGGAACCCCACGGTCCCCATGACACACCAGAATTATCATCAAAATTGTTTCAATTCTCCCTTCAAAATATAGAAAAAGAACAACAAATCCACTCTCTTATTCCCTTTTATATCAATAAAAGGATAAGAAAAAGTGATCAGAATGCAAATACCTGCGAAGTGCCTCCATCTCGTCGTCTCCAGCAGCCCTTCCACGCCTGTCTGATGGAAAGTAAAAAGTTAATTCAGTGGCTCTTACAGGCTCACCTGCCGAATCTGTGTGTCCCTAGCTCCACTGGAGGTGATGAAGTTGGTATGAGCCAAGACACCTTCGCCACCAGTGTCAGGGAACACCCGAGGACAACTGCTTTACTGGAAAGCCGGAGGAGATCTGAATGTCATTGACAAGAAAGGCACCGATCGATCCGTTTTGTATCAGAAGGCAGAGATACCTGTGACTGGCCAGGGCTCACTGAAGATGAAACATTTGTATTTGTCTAAAGAAATGCCCGAGTGAACTGAAAATCTTAATAAATAATCTCTGTTGAGCATTTTTTGTGCAGTAATTCAAGAACATCAAAAGCCTGCTAGCCAATTCAATTTTATGTGAATTTGATATGGATTTACCCAAGGCAGAGTTTGTTTGAAGTCCACAACAAGACACCTTCCTGCTCTTTCACCCCAAAGCATCTTTCTTCCATATTTCAAGGTAAATTAGGAAAAAAAAAAGGGAGCAAAACAAAACCAAACCAAATAAGAAAAACTTAAGAAGTTATTAAAAAGTATTCCTTTGAGATGGCTTATTTTTCATATACTGCCTATGATCTACCCAAGCCATTGATAAACTCTGGTGATAATACCTAATTACAACAGTCATCAGGAAAGAGAAAATATATAAAGCATTTTAAACCTCTATGTAGGAACTGAAACACTGTCTTTGGAGCAAAACATTAGGTGGGACTGCCTCTGATGCCAGGAGCCAGGGACAAACTGGAGAGGAAAGGACGAGACAATCTATGAAATAGCAGAGCCGTAAACTTTGATGGTCTTCCTGAAGAACTTTTGACGGACGGAAGAGCTGCTTCGAGTACTTTTAAAAGTGTCTTGCTGACAACCTTCCTAACACTCAGGCTTGGATATCTTCTCCCGCCCTGCCTCAGCCCTACTAACTAGCTCTGCACCAACAAGGTGAGCCCTCATTTTTATAACAGGGAGAGGCATTCCCGTCATCAGCGCCTGCCTCATCCTGCCAGAGACCCTGCCAAAATCGGGGGAACACGGACACGCAGACAGTGTTCCTCAGGTGAAAGTGAAGAACTGTTTTTCCCGTGTTATTTCACTGAGACCAAAGTCCATACTGCCTGGAGATCTGGAGACCTTCCATCATATTTTCTTCCTTATCAGCCAGCACTCAGCATGGAAAGGGTTTAAATCTACACACGCTGCACTAATGGGATCGACTTAAACCATTTACCCTCCTGAAGGCAGAGCTCAGAGCAGGGTGAAAGCACAACGCAGACATCCACATGTTTACAGGGGAAAAAATTAAAATAAAATAAAATAAAAACCTTTCCTTCTGCTGTCAATGCAACTCTAGAGTCTTCCTACCATTCTCCTCTCATTGCTTAAATTAATTTGAGAATAGTTGGGGAGGGAGAAAGGAAAGAAACAGAAAATGGTTCCCTGGAGTGCAGAAGCACCTTGTCTGGTTGGGGATCACAGGTCACCAAAATCATTGATGTTTTGAGAGAAATCTGGGTCAGCTTGGGATTGTCTTGGAGTGAGTGAGCCTGCAGCAGCTGGTGTGTTCCCCAAGTAAGGAGGGCTTGCTGCTGGACCTGGGTTCTCCAGAGAGCCATCTCAGTTCTCATCGTAAACCTCCAACTAGAAGTCAACAAAAAGAAAAAAAAACAAAAAAAACCACACCAGCAAAACAAAACCTCTCTTGCAAGTCAATACTGTTCACTACAGTGTGCCCAGGAAATCACTCAAAAAGCACAGACTCCCTGAATTTCACTCTGGTTTGCTTTGGATTTTTTTGTCTGCTGAGAGATCAGTACAAAATACTGCATTGGGCAAGTCACCAAAAGATGACACTCCTTGTCAGGTAGCGTTTGATGGTGACACTGATGGACCAAGGCTCTGCCAGCCCCCAGAGCCAGGTGTCAAGTGTGCCCATTGGATGGCACATCCCCGCTGATCCAGCTGGTGCTGAGCCTATAAACCCCCTAACACCCAAAAATAACACGTGGGCACTAACCTAGACTCCTTATACTTCAGTCTCACCACCAGCAGTTTAGACAGTACTGTGTGGAAATGTTACTTAAGTGAACTTCAAGTAAATTCAACCCTTTTGTATTGACCCTTGTTACTAGGAACTAGGAATCTATTTTTGATCTTCAGCCTAGAGAGAAACCAGTCCATCCCACACTGAAAGAGAGGGGAGGGTAAAAATAATTTATTTTCTTTGTCCTGGGCAGAACCATCAGTGAGAGGTAACAGAGCAGCGGAGGGAGGCAGGCAATGCTCCTCTTCCTCGGCACCGCTCTGCCTGGGCAATGGAGGGAACTCAACAGCCCAAGCCCCTCAGCCAGCAGAAACCTCCACCTCCCCAGCACGCCCTGAAGTTCCATGGATCCACTCCAAGCCCTGGCCCTGCAGACCAACGGCCCACTTGTCACAGCACCTTTCTGCTCTCAGTGTTTCACCAAAGGACTGCAAAGCATCAGTCAACCCAAATGAACTTTAACTTTGCTCCTCTGAGAATCCAGAAACAAGCTTATTTTACAAGTGCTAGGAATAAAGGGAAAGTTCATGGTTCTCTCAAGATCACTTCCCAGCACATCTGAGGACCTTGTGCAGAACCACCAGCCCTCATCCACTGCACTGTCCACAGTTAACTCACAGTATTTAAGTCTTCCATAGCTAACCCACTTGTGTTTAAATCTTGGGCCAAACCGGAAGGACACAACTTCTCTTGGTTAACAAACCCCGTTGCAGAGGATTTTTTAATATCAGTTCTCACCTCCTTCAGAGCAAGATGGTTATGAGAGAGATGGAAGAAAGGAAAAAAAGCAGAGAGAAAAAATTCAGCCCAGTCCTGTCTCCACAGCAGAGTATCTTCCCTGTCATATATCACACAGTTTTCATAAATTCAGGTCATTGATTTCTTAATAGAAAGCTCTTCTCACAAAAAAA